>JADNYJ010000134.1:0-113851 GCA_015501075.1 Gymnopilus junonius | reverse complement strand
TTGTTCTCAGTGACCGTGTTGAAGGAGGAGAGTTTGGGGAAGAGGGTGAAGGTGGATGGTGTGGAGGAGTTCTGCATGTGGTTTGAGCGGACAAGTTGGAGCGCCTCTCGATGCACTAAGGATGACAGGCCTCCTTATTCCAACATATGCAGGACAATGCCCTGAGCTCTGAAGCTCTTGTAGGTACACAACACCACCTGGAAGGCATTCTGAGGCCATCTGCAAAGTTTCCATCACTGAGCTTGAGGAGAAACTTGAAATCAAGGAGGAGCAACAGCCATACAGGCAACCATCTCTCGTCTTGAGCAGCTCCAGCAGTCACCAACAAAGGCCCTTTGCAATGCCTTCAGCACTGCATCACTTGGACCACCAATCCCTGCACCCCGCTTCACAATCCAAAAGGGCACACCTCAGTCCAATGCCCCAGCTCAGCAGCCTGTGGGGAACATGGTCAATGCCCCTCAGTACACCCAGACTCTGTGCATGGTGGATGTAGTTCATCTGGCCTTGCCTATCCAACCAAACACAGCAGCAGGCAGAACATATCAAGCCCAGATAGCAGAGTGGAACATGAAACATGCTGGTCATCCAGTTAACGAGCTGTGTCCTATCGTTGATACCTGGAATGTCCCCTGTTGCAAGTGGTGAATGCTGGAAGTGTGGTCACGAGGGCCATCTTGGTCCAGGATGTGGGATGACAACCCCAGTGCCAGTGACAGAGCAAAAGTGGTGGTTGATTGCAGCCACAATCAAGAAACATGCAGGAGAAGCTGCAGTACCCATGAATTTGGTGGCAGAAGATGGGATGTGGATCAACCAGGATGAGTATGATGCACAGGTGATTGCTGCATATCTGGCTGGTGTTCAGGGAAATGGAGAAGGGTCATTGGCTTAGAGGGAGGAGCTCCACCAGTGACCCAAGTTCAGGAGAGTGTTGGGGCGGTGGTCCCTGAGCCATGAAAGAAGGGGCTTGGGGACATGCATACACCTAATGTGAGGAGTGCAGAGGTTAGTGAGGGCATTAGTTTAGATGCTACCACGAACCTGTATGATCCAGGGGCTGAATTTGAAACTTTTGACCTGTATCGCATTGGTGTGGAGGATGAGTTTGAAAGGAGTGTTCCATTTGTGCAGGTGGTGGGATTTTCGGGGTTACAGGGAGATATCGTGCAGTTCCACTGTACATTTGATGATGGGGCAATGGCAAATGGGATTAACAAGGGAGTATTCATGGGTGCCAAACACCTATTATCCACTCTGATCCCTTCATGGAGGCAGCTATGGATGGCAGATAGGAGGGTGGTTCCTTCTATGGGGGTGTGGATTGGTGAAGTGTGGCTCAGAGATGTTAGTTGACATGGTGCATTTGAGGTTTTCGACAGTGGTGGCACATGGGCTGTCTTGTTTGGCAAACCTCTGCTGACTCGGTTCACTGCAGTCCATGATTATGGGCCTGATGTAGTCCAAGTGCCAGCAGGTCATAGCATGCTGGTGCTCTCCAACCTTTACTCCATTGTGGAACCATTGTGCCCGACACAGTTCTTGGTCAGAACTGTTGGGCTCACACTTGGGATGGAGAAGCATGGCCGGGCACAGGCTGTGTGTCCTCAAGCAAGTAAAGGCCGAGAAAGGTGGTCATGGGAGGAAAGGGCAGCGTGGCATGATTCTCAGGGTTTACCAGAGAAAAAGTCAAGAAGTGAGTGGCGGATGAGGAGTTGGATGCAGAAATTGAAAGCGAGGAGGAATGGGCAGGGTGATGAGGACAATGTGATGATAGGGATTGAGGGTATTGCGGATGGTGGAGTATATGAGAAGCAAGGGATGGGCTGGGGTTCAGGGACAAGGCCTGGGGATGCAAGTTTCATGCAGAGCATGCCTGAGGAACACTGGAGTTCTGTTTGGATGGTGGATGAGGTTGCAGGTGGCGATTATGGTGATCCAGGTGCAGAGCAACCAATGCTCACCAAGGCATTTCAGCCTAGCATTCTCACCAGGAAGATAGCACTGTTCCTCCCAGTGTGGGTTGATGCAGTCATGAAAGAGATCACCATTGGCGATGATCTCTCTGTGGATGAGAGGGGGAGAGTCTTGGCATTGCTTCATGAATTTGCGGACTGTTTTGCTTTGTCAATGAGTGAGGTTATGGCAGTTGAAGGAGTGGTCCACAAGCTCAACATACCTGAAGGTTCTACCTTCTGCACAAAGGTCAACCAGCATCCACTCAGTGTACCTCAGCATGAGTATTTCAATGGTGTTATTGACAAGATGCTCAAGGCTGGGATTATCACCCTGATTTCCCATCATGACATCAAATCCTGGAGGGTGGCGGCCTAACAATCGAGGAGCTCCAACACTGGGTCAATGATGAGTGCATAGCTGCTGGTTTTCTGTCAGCATTCGAAAATCTTCCACCATGCCCAGACCCACCTGAACAGGATTCCATGGATGACGAGGCTCCAGCTATGAAATGGCGAGTCTGCCAAGACTTTGCGGACCTCAACAAAGTTACGCAGGTTCCAGCTCTGCCTCAGGGAGATATTCGGGCAAAGCAACAATGCCTGAGTGGCCACCGGTGGCTCAACGTCTTCGATTTTGCAAGTGGGTTTTATGCCTGTGAGATAGCAAAAGAAGATCAGCCTTATGTCTGTTTTTATGTAGAAGGATGGGGTTATTTTTGTTACCTGAGAATGCCTTTCAGGTTAATGGGTGCACCCTCGATGTTTGGGGAGATGATGGCGACAACATTGGGGGATTTGGTGGGGCTGCTCTTCAAATTGTTCGTGGATGATGGAGGAATGGCAGGGGATGACTTCAATGAGTTATTGGGGAATTTGCGGGTTTTGTTGGAGAGGGTAAGGGAAAAGGGGTTGTCCCTGTCAGCTTCGAAGTCGAAGTTCTTCATCACAGAAGCTGTTTTCACTGGAGCATGCATGGGGCCTGCTGGCATCTGCCCAGACCTGTCAAAGCTAACAGCAATTGTTGACTGGAAGAAGCCCATGGACTTACAGAACCTGGGAGCTTTCACAGGCATAACGGGCTATTTTTGGACTTTGGTAAAGGGGTATGCTGTAATGGTGCAGCCATTGATGGATTTGGCGAAAGGGTTGGATCTACCAAGGGGGAAGGGGAAGGCAGCATATAGGAGGGTGATGAAGGGTTATTCTTTGGAGGATTTGTGGAAGAAAGAACATATGCATGCATTTTTGAAGCTCAAGATCATGCTTACATCTGAGCCAGTACTCAAGGGTCCCAAGTATGATGGAACTCTGTTCATCATCACCACTGATGGTTGCAAGTTCAGGTTTGTGGGAATGCTCACTCAGAAGCACACCATGGTTCTTCCAAATGGGAAGGAGGTCACTCATCTCCATCCAGTGGCATTTGCCTCGAAATGAACTTCTATGATTGAGGAACATTACCAGCCTTACATTCTTGAATTTGCCACACTCAAGTTTAGCCTGGACAAATTTTCTGACATTGTGTGGGGCTTTCCTATCGAACTGGAGACTGACTGCCAGGTGCTACGGGACCAGCTGCTAAGTACTAAGCTGAATTCGACGCATGCACGGTGGTGAGATGGTGTTCTAGGCTACAGCATTGTTGATGTTCGGCACTGCCCGGGGCACCTAAATCCTGTTGCTGATGGCCTCAGCCAGAAATATGTCAACCTGCCACTAGAGAAGGGTGATGGGCATGAGTGGACAGTTAGCGAGGATTGGGAGGTTAGAGTGGGACTAGCTCACGATATATTCAATGTTGTGGTGGTGGAAGGGGGAGAGGTGGATGAGAGCATGGCCCTGAGGGTGCGGTTTGGAGAGGAGAAAGTGTTTTCAGAAGTGATTGATGCACTGTTGGAGTTGGATCATGGGAAGAGCTTGCAGGAGAAGAAATGGGCAAGGCACAGGGCGAAGGGCTACCTGATTGAGGGTGGAAAGTTGTGGAAGTTGGCCGATGGGAAGTCGATTCATGCCCGGCCATGGGTGGAATGCATAACACGAGCAGAGGCATGAGTACTAGCTTGGGATGTGCATCATGATGAGGGCCATTTCCACCATGATAACATCAAGGCTGTCCTGCTGGATCATATATGCAGCCCTGGGCTAGACCAATCAAGAACTCAAGCAATCCTGGAGTGCAGAAGGTGCAAAGGATTTGGGGCTGCTTACCTGCATTCCCTTCTGGAGCCAATAATGCAGCGGCACCCATTCGAGCTCCTGGTTTCAGACATGCTCATGATGCCTACGGGGAAGGGCGGGTTGAAGAAGATTAGCCTGTATATTGATGCATACTCTCAGCATGTGTCTGGGAATGGGTTGCGCAAGGCCGCTATGGGAAAGTCAACACATACTGCTTTGGCGAGGGTTTGCAACACCTATACCAATCCTGAGACCCTAATGACAGATGGTGGACCTGAGTTTGACAATGAGGAGGTGCAAGAGTTCTGTAAGTTGCATAGCATCAAACTTCACATTGTGCCTGCATACTTGCCATGGATAAATGGGCTCATGGAGGGGGTGAACAAGATCTTGCTTGGGCAGTTGAAGCGGCTGTGTGCACCAAATCTGGGAGAGGATGAGTATGAGAAGATGGCAGTCCCAGAAAATTGGCCGACATACCTAGACGAAGCCCTTCATTACCTCAATGAGCAGATTCTGCCCCTCCTGAAGTTCTCACTGAAGGAGTTGCTCTTGGGTCTCGCCATCAACACCCCAAGAATGCCAGTGGGTATGGCAGTTGATGCGCTAGTCATGAATGAAGAGGTTTCCCTGCAGTCAGCATATGTGAATCAGCAATGACTTGATGGGTATTCTCAAATGGTAGAAAATGCTCACCATCAAAAAAGAGGCTTTCGACAAGAGGGTGGTGGGGAGAGCACCTCGTGAAGTCATCTTCAAGGCAGGCCAACTCATGCAGGTGTACCGCAGCGACCTCGATTACACCTTCAAAGCTACATGGAAGATGGAGCCCAAATGGTCAGCACCTCAATGCATTGTGAGCCACAACAAGAACTCTTACAAGATTGAGACATTGGAGGGACTTCCAATTGGTGGGTGCTTCAGCTCTCGTCATTTGTGGTGGTTCATTCCCAGAGATGGAACGAGTCTTCATGCAGCACAAAAGGTGGTGGAGGAGGCATTGGGACTGGCAGAGGAGGAGACGGATGCAGTGGCTGATGCAGAAAGGGCAGATGTAGTGGTTGACATCGAAGAAGCAGACATGGGAGGACCAGAAGTCGTGTTTGACAGCAATGACAAAATAGCATCTAACTCCAAGGACAACAGCAGAGAAGAAGGTGGGCCAGGGGCAGATGATGAGAACGGCGATGAAGAAAGCAATAACGAGGAAGAGAGCGGGGATGGGAGAGATTTGGAAGAGCGCCATGACATTTCCGAGGATGCAGAGGAAATAGAGAGAGAAGAAATCAGGGAGAGTGCACCTGTGCAAGAAAACAAGCCTCGCCGAAGCATGTGACTACTGTTGCATTTCGTTCAATTTACCAGTCACGGGTCACAGGCCCTCCAAAATCGGCGAAATGTCACAGTTGTCTGCGGTCACAAGGCTGAGTGGTGAAACCATTTGATGGCCATAAATTTGGTCATTTTTGTGCTTAAAATCGCAAAAATCACCCCAGAACTGGTGAACTGCCACTCTGGCATTCTTAAATTACTAGAAATAAAAGTTGTGAGACTGTAATTAGAAACTAAGTATTTTGTGGCTTAGAGGTCAATGTCCGAGTCTTCATAACTGGGTTTGATATCATGCTACTAGGGTTGCCAAAGTTCAGTTCCGAACTGACAGTTCGAACCCGAACCGGCCGAACTGGACCGACGGTTCAGGTTCAGTTCCGGTTCAGTTCTGCTCTGGGTTGACCAGGTTCGGTTCTCAGTTCGAAATTTGGGCAAATCTGCGAACCGGGTTCGAACCGGGTTCGAACTGAACTTTTAAGCATAATTTTCTCAATTTTTTTCACATAGAAATGAGAGGCGGGAGGGGGAAATATCGAGTTTTGCGCAACTTGATGGGGGGCTTAGATTTAAGTCGGAGCTTGAATCTAATTACAGCCACCCGCGGAAAAGGAATCAACGAAAAAAAATAGGATTTGATCTGCTTACTCTGCCACTCCTCGCTGCTCGCTATGGACCCCGATGCCCCAGCTCTCAACACCGACGGTACTCTGAAGGACGCCAGTGAAATCCAGTGGTTCAACTTGCCGAGTGATGAGCGCCGCACCATCAACCTCAAGGACTCAGATGCGCAGAAGAAGCACAAACATGCCGACAGCTCGGCCCATGGGTCTGACACTGACAGCGAAGATGGATTACCGAGGTCCATTGATAAGTTTAGGTAGTTTGTAGGTATGAAAAACGAAATAGATCGCTTTTATTGAACCCAACAAATATCCCTTGACTTGTGTAAGTTCTGGGGAGTGTAAGTATCAATGTCTTTTAATTAAGTTCGCTTTTATGGGGTTTTACAATGGGTTGTAGGGGTTCTTTGGATAATGGATCACTTTAATTGACTTCTGGCTTGGAAACTTTCTCTAAACTTGACTGATCTCTTCTTGAGATAAACTAGGCTCTGGCTATGCTTTTGAACTAAAAGACTTCGTACTTTTGTAGCTGAGTGACGCTCTGTCTACTCCCAACTACTCAACTAGGTCCTGACTTGAATAATAAGCCTTTGCTTAATCTATCTCTTATTTGAGCTCAATTCTAAGTTTGTCTGAAGCTTATCTCGCTTTTATATCAATCAATTGTCTTTCTATTATCTAGTTTAGAAGCCAGACGCTCGATTGTATTGCTACGACTCGAGGGGTGCTGTCTGCTTGCTTTTCTACACTAATTCTACTGGGTTTTTATACTATTTTACTGGGCATCTTACTAAGCTAATTTGATAAGCGCTGTGTAATTAATTATCTCGTCATTAGTCCGATTCGGAGTGAGGGGAATTATGCCATTGGTTGGGCATATTCATCAAGTGCCGAATATTTATCTCATTGCCATATAAGGCATTTTATCGGATTAATATTCCTGCTGTTGCGATCGTGCAACGGCCGGTTCATTATAGCATCTTTAATATTTGTCTACCTCACAGAGGATTTTGTCTACATCCTCAGGGGCTTGCTAATGTGTCTAGGATAGGTGTATATTTATTAGTTCTATGAGGGAACGTGAGGGGACGAGCGTCCTTGCGTCGCGTCTTCATATTACCAAAAATAGCACCCGCTCCGACGTCGATCATCGTGGATTATTCCTTTTCCGGTTACATTCCTCCGGATGATAAAAATAGATTACACCGGCTTCGGGGTAATTGACTTGTTTGGGCTGTTGCTCCGCATGTCTATATCGGGTCAAAGGTCGTTCCCATTGTCTGTGCATGTTTCCGCGCTCCCTTGGTAGTTATTTTAAATAAACTTGAGGCCCTTACTAGTGTGTAAGGACTGTAGTAATTCGCTTGTGTATCTTATAATAAATGATTAATGATTACTAGGTGATCATAATCATTATATCTTTTGATATTAAGCTTTTAATGTTTAAATGTGGTTTTCTCGAGTATATTCGGGATGTTTAAGCTCGGGAAGGCTATCAACAACCTATATTAATTTATAGAGATGGTCGAGAATAATGGGGATGGCCTGTTTTCACACATAACCGTGTAACAGTCTCATCACCGTGTTAACAGGACTTAAAGGTAAAAGCCCCGCTCGGCAAGTTGGTGGGAAGTGCACCCGACTCCTCTCCGACAAGGCCAAGGCTGCAACTTCACAGCTTACAGCCAAGGAGTGTGGCTTTTATGAAAAGCGATTTACAGGTAAGCAGTAATTTTATTTATCTGATGTCCATTTACTTACTTTGTATCAATATTGAAGTCAGCTTAGGAAAAGGTAAGTCTTATTTGTTATCTTATCTAAATGTCAGCTGACTATTATGATGTTCTAGACAATGATTCCATGACTGCCACGTCTTCTTCCACGACTGTCAAGGCCAAACCCATGCAGCCGAAGCCCAAGAAAACTCAACCCAAACCTCCACCCACCACTCGATGTGCCAACTCAGCCCCTCCCTCTCCCAAAAAACGCCCTCCTGCTCCAGATCCGACCACCCCTCCTAACAAACCCGCCCGAGCATCAACGTCAAAGGCAAGGCGCAATGTCATCACGGATACCAATGATGACATGACAGAGGACAACATAGAGGTTGATGAGGGCAATGAGGATGGAGAGGGCGATGAATCCGGCAATGAGCAGGATATGGATGAAGACCCTCTGCAGAAGTACCTGCGAATGAGGGATGACATTCAGGCTGAGCGAATGGTAAGGATTGCTTTCAGCTTTATATTGGCTACACTTACCTCTGTTTATAGCCGGCTCGCAAACACTTTCATTGAGGAGAAGATCCCCGCACCCAAGACATACGCAAGATGTTCACGCCAGGTGAACTTAAAGATAAGGCATCGGACAAGTCAAAGAAGGGTCATATCTGCAAAGGATGCATGTAAGCCCTCTCTCCTTCATATTACTTTTTACTTACAGGTTCAATTTTCAGTGCTATGGGTCATAGCGAGAAGAATAGCTTCTTTTCAGGTGATAATAGCACGCTCTGAACACATGTCCACCGGTAAGAGTCCTTGTCTTTTATACTGGTCTATGTTATGTACTAATACTTAATACTTCCCTTCAGGAACTGGGGTACTCATGGCGAAATGTACCTGAAGATATGTCAAAAAATGGGCATCAAGCCCAATGAGCATGCGCTACCCAATCCTGAAGATATGCCTTCAGATACAACTATGCAGACACATCTTGACGGGTTTGTACAAGCTACTCCGAATGTCAAATGGAGCAAGGAAGGTCTCTTGGAACATATCCTTGACTTCATCATTTCAGGTGATCAGGTATGCTGGTTATATTTTCTTCTTAAAGCTGTTTATGATTCTTTTTCTAGTCCTTTCATGTTGTCGAAGAGAAACCATTTTGAAAGCTCCTCAAGTACCAGCATCCGGCCACACAAGAATCTGATATTCCCCATCGCACCAAGATACGGGAGGAGGTCATTGAAAAGGCGAATCTTGCTATTCGGCGACTCAAAGAGGAGTTCAAAGTAAGTACTCCTATCACCTTTACTGGAAATCTTTGCTTATTAGAATTTAGATTGTGCCTGGCAAAATCTCCGTCACATTTGATGCTTGGACTTCAAAGGCATATGACCCTTACTTGGCAATTACAGTGCACTACATTGATGCGCCGGTGGGGAAACCGATGGAGTGGGAGCTGAGGAGGAAGCTCCTTGGGTTCGAAGAGCTCAAAGGGAGCCACAGTGGGGCAAACATCGCTGCGAAGATTGTCGAAGTTTTGGACCAATATAACGTCAGGGAAAAAGTAAGTTCATACTTCCATCTGATACATCTCAAATACTTACTCTTTCTTACTTCTTTAGCTTGGCTGGGCAACGGCTGACAATGCGACGGCCAATGATAAGGCCTTACGTGTCTTGCAGCATGCCATGCCAGATTCTGTTCAGGAGTGGTTAGCTCGAGACCATCGCGTTTGGTAAGTCTATCATTCTATCATCATGAATGGCATGCTGACCATTTATAGGTGCATGGAGCATACCGTTTACCTCTCTGCGAAAGCTTTCATTGAGACGGTAAATCCCAAGGCACCAAAGAACAAGAGGACAACAAAGAACAATACTGCTTCGGTTGAGGATGTGGATGATGAGGAGGAAGAGGAGGATGATGACGATACTTGGGTGTTGGATTGGACCAAACTCAATGACATCTCAGATGATGTGGAGGTCGATGACATTGTTGACTTCACTGCCGGTGATGTTCTTGGGAAGACACTCGCTCTTGTGAATCAGGTTAGTAGTATTTTATCTTCAATACAATTTTTTTCTTTCTAATTGATCATAGATCCGGGCTTCACCACAAGCAAAGCAGTTCTTTGCTGCTTGCTGCGAATCTGAAGGAGTTCCGATCCTGGAGCTCATCAAGTGGATTCGAACTCGATGGGGATCAATATATGACCTCGTTGAATGCTTTACAAACTGCAAGATGGTATGTTAAGCTATTCTCCTTGAACTATTTTATGGTAACTAACATCAACTATAGGCCATTGAAAAATTTTGTTTCTTCACTGATAACAGGCTTCCGAAACTTAAGAACAAGAAGTACACAGACTATGCACTCCAAGAGGATGAATGGGTCATTTTATATTTAATCAAAGAAGTTCTTGAGGTAAGTGGCTTGCTCTTTCATAAAGCTTCTTACTGATCTTTTATCAATATAGGAACCTCACTCAGCTCAGGCATCTTTTTCATCAGAGAAAGAACCCACTCTTTGGAAGTCAATTCCCATCCTGGAGTTGCTTCAAAGCCGGTGGGAAATCATGATAAAACAGGCCAAGTTTGAGCCTGTTCATCAAGCAATCGAAAAAGGCCTTGACAAGTTACGCAAGTGGTATATGTCTCTCGATGAGAGTGACACGTACTTCATCTGCCTTGGTTCACTTTCCTATTTTCTCTCTTTCTAATATAGCTCGCTAATTGTACGTGATAGCATTGCATCCATCAATCAAGCTTGAATACTGTAAAAATAATTGGGACAAAGTTTATTATGAAGCTGGTTATGAATCTCTGAAAGACGCTGTAAGTTTTTTTAAGGTCAGAAGGTTACTCTTATTAATTAATTTGTAGTTTGATTCCTATTACCAACCCCCAAAGAAGTTGAAGGCACCATCAATTACAAATGCTAACAAGACAAATGGTGAGCTTCCTGTCTTTTTATTCAGTGTGATATTGACTGCTTTTAGATGCTGC
Source organism: Gymnopilus junonius (assembly GCA_015501075.1). Classification (NCBI taxonomy): domain Eukaryota; kingdom Fungi; phylum Basidiomycota; class Agaricomycetes; order Agaricales; family Galerinaceae; genus Gymnopilus; species Gymnopilus junonius. The sequence goes on along the minus strand of JADNYJ010000134.1, from coordinate 103,031 downwards.
CACTCCATTCAAGGGTTACGGCGCCAACTGGATATTGTCCTCACTCAGCACTACATCATCTGAAGAGTCCTTGGCTATTGATCCACAGAAGGAGCTATTGGATTATGTTAATAGTCCTCGAGAAGATACAGAAGATCCGATCAGATGGTGGGGTGTAAGTTATCAAAAATTTATCTCTTTTGAACCTTCTAACTATGATTCATAGTATCACTCTCAGCAGTATCCGACTCTGTCTATGATTGCGCGTGACTATTTAGCCATTCAAGGTTCTTCTGTAGCATCGGAAAGAGCTTTTTCAGGTGCCGGAATTACTGATACTCTTCATCGGAATCACATGGACCCACTTTTATTTGGTAAGACTCAGATTGTCAAAGATGCTTTTAAATCTGGCTTCCTCGATGCTACCATTGAGGCTGGTGCTCATAAAGTATGCAACTATATTGAGATTAGTAGTTAGATATATTTTTATATGTAATTTATATATTTTTCTTTTGAATCTCACAGTTCACCAGTTCGAACTGCGAACTGGACTGAACTGAACTGGTAGAACTGGTTCTTTGAGGTTCAGTCCAGTTCTCAGTTCAGTTCTGGCATATCTCTAGCAGTTCAGTTCTCAGTTCTCCAAAATGGGCGGAGAACTGGACTGAACTGAACTTCGGCAACCCTACATGCTACCAAAATCGGACAGATGATTGCTATGTAAGTAGTCGAAAAATAACACATCAGGTGAGAATCGAACCCACTGCCTCAAGGGGGTCCCGGGCCATAAATCCCAGACCACACCCTGGGCGGTTGGTTCGGCCGTCAGGCCATTAAAAATTTTTGGGAATGCCTTCCAAATAGGCCAAAATTAGTATGAAATATTGCTCAGAGGTGATATACGACAGTGTAGGCGTGCATGGAACGAGTCCTGGATGTAGGTTTCATAGAAAAAAAGGCAATAACTACTCAATTGACATGAAATTGGTGATTATTACATAATGATCAGATAAGATTAGACACAGTTCAGACTACTTACAGGCAGAGGGAAAGTGACAAAATCTACACTGCGCAATCTCAAAAGAGCAATGAGAAGGCATCTATGGCTTCTAACGAGTCTGAGGTGAGTGTTTGTTGAATCCCAGAGAGGCAGAAAAAAGTCTTACATGCCGTACTTCATCTAGACTGCAGACATCAAGCCTGACAGCGAGGGTTATGTTACTTGCCCAGACTGTGGAGAAAAGAAATGGTGTGGCACAAGACCAAGGTGATTGCATATGTGAAGAGGAACTTGATCGCTCTGCTGACAATGTAATTGAATGCAGAAGACCTGGATGTGAGATGCAATGGGTAAATATTCTGACATATTTTTCTGACTTTCACTGACCAAAAAAAATTGTTATGCATCACAGTATCACCTGGCATGTGTAAAACTTCAACAAAAGCCCCGTAATTGGACTTGCGAGGCTTGCAAGAAGTCAGACGGCGGGCAAGGAGGAAAGGTAGCATGGCGATGATGTCATATTTCCTTATTTGGACATTGTGCCTGATTACGTGGCTGGTTGGTTCAGCCAATGGGTCATTAAAAAAAATATGGAGGATAGTTAAATATTTTTTATCCCAGGACCCCCTTGCACTGCCTAGAGCAGTCATTGAACTACTTTGATGCATACTACCAGTCCACCACAACAACTCTGTAAGACCGGTGAAATTTTAGGTAGGTCACAGGTCCCAAGCCCACCTGGTGAACCTGGCATTTCACCGGGCAGGTCACAGGTCACAGGGGGTGGTGAATTGAATGAAATGCAACAGTACTGCAACAATTTTTTTCGGCAGTGTTGAAGAAGGCAAAGTCCAGCTAGAGGTCATTTTGATGCAACGAGGATGTTGCTTTTCTGGGGGTGGGCACATGGAGCCATGAGCCGTGCTCGGCAAGATCAGATTAGCTAGGTACTGTACAGTCCAATCGCCCTACCATACAAACATTGTCTCTTGTTCCCGACTTCCATCATGTGCTAGGCCTTCATTACAGCTTTGCTGTCTCCACTGATATACACCATACGCCAAAGCCTATGCATGGAAAATGACAGGATCGAAGCAGCCAATCAAAAGATCACCAACAACGGTTAGTCAGGAGCTTTGAAGGGGAGGTAGTGTCATGAAATCCTCGCTTTTACCTCATTCCCTTTTTCCCTGTTTCATCTACTATTTACATTCGATCATCCATGCCTTTCACATATGCCGCAGCCTCCGTAGTAGCCATGCCTTATCCATATGCAAACCTCATGGACTCTCATACATACTAATATGGTCATTTCTACTTAGTATAAATACCAGCTGGTTATAGTAGATAGACCTTAGCTTTAACTTGGTTTAGCTTTAGTTCTGACAATACCTGCTTCACACCCAATTTCGAATTGATGATATCAACAGCTGCTTGGGATGATTCCTCTGACATCAAGACCATGCAGGCATTGACCACAGCTTCAATTGAAACATTGACTCCATGTGGTCAGATCATGGCCACCTGATCAACGTAATCATTCCACAGGCTGCAGAGCAGGAAGTGACAAGGAAAGACATTGAACATACAGTAGAAGTAGAGGTGTATTCACCTCCGCCAGGACCTGAAGAAGGCATGGAAATTCTGTAGCATAGCACCACCTATTCGTACAAGCCTTTGCCATTGTAAAAAAAGCTGAAGTCCACGCAGTTTGATAATATATCGAATTGGAATGACTATCAATTCCTGACTCAATTTCCAGAGATCATCGAAGATTTTGGTGGGAATGAGTACTAATTCAGCTTTAAATTGTTAGAATCCGTTTTTGTGAAAGGACACAAATTTAAATGTACCCCAATACCGACAGCTCAACTCCCCTTCAACAAAGTTCGTTTGACCTCATGTCGCCCTCTTCCTTCATGTACTATATAAATTTTACTTCAATGAATGGACTTCCTCGCGAGGTTGCGATGGTCCTAGTTCCACACCCCATGTAAACGTTGTCCAACCATTCCATTTTAACACGATTAGAAGAGAGGCGAGACGAGTGGCATTGAGATGATCTTCCTCATCTTATAGCAAAGATGGGAGGACACTTACTGAAACATAAATAGATGGTGAACTTCGCATCGTTCTTCATGGAAAATGTATTCGTGCTTACCACGTTCTGTTAATGAAGCATGGTCATTTGACCTTTTACAAATGTGATACCTAGCATAGGTAATTCCAGCCCCAAAATAACAACGATAGGCTTGTTCCCGTTCGATCATCTTAAGCGCTATTCACACTAGACTATTTACGATCTTCACGCCACTTCTGAACCTCAAGGGCACGATCTGCCAATGAATAGCAGGAAGATGAACTGATGAACTGGGGAAGAAGTTGAGACTGCATGGTGCACCGTTTACTTAATTAGCATGCGCGTTGTTTGGTGTAGCCAGAGAAAGCCAAACAAAGTTTCAATTGACCACATGACGGCGTTTTTTCCCAAAAGACTATACTTTCTCGTATCCAAGGCCTCTCACATTATGGCCGCCATACCCACCAGCGATGCTATATAAGGGATGCCAAGATACCTTGACCGCTATCTCTCATCATCATGAGCCACTTGAGCGATTATACACCCCTCTCAGAGATCCCAACGGCAAGTCCTTTTTTTCTTGGCGATTATCATGACATTCCTCTTACTTGCGTCGAATGATAGATCTATGAGGACCTGCAGAAGACATTCCGCACCGGCCTCACCAAGCCCATCGCATGGCGCCGTCGCCAGCTTCTCCAACTAGCCCGCTTCGCCAAGGAGAACGCAGACGCTCTCGCCAACGCCATCCGTCTGGACCTCGGTAAACACAAACAGGAGGTCATCCTGGCCGAGGTTCATCCCATCATCGAGCGGAGCCTCATCTGCGCCGATCAAATAGAGGAATGGGCTCGTCCTGAACCGGTGACTGTGCAGGCGTGGCAGCAGTCGTGGAATCCGAGAATAGAGAAGCATCCCAAGGGCGTGGTGTTGATCATCGCGTGAGTTCTTTCTTGCCTTTCTCGAAGAAGATGTGATGTTCAAGAACGTTTTTGGGTATTCCAGGCCGTGGAATTATCCCATGATCCTCAGTCTTCAACCTCTCTATGGCGCGATCGCTGCTGGCTGCTGCGCACTGATCAAATCCTCGGAAATATCTCCGCATTATTCGTCTTTTCTGGCTAAGAATCTCAATAAATACCTTGATCCAAGCGCGTTCCGCGTCGCTCTGGGAGGCGTTCCGGAGATTACGAGGATACTTGAATTGAAATGTCAGTAACGGTTCTTATTCGCCATTGATCTTCACTTGTTAACACGTCATTGAATATAGGGGACCATATCTTTTACACTGGGAATGGGAAAGTCGGCCGCGTCATTTCAGCTGCTGCTGCAAAGCACCTCACACCGCTCACCCTTGACTCGGTGGCAAATCTCCTGTCATAGTCGACTCCACCGCCGACATCTCCATTTCTGCCAAACGTATTCTGTATGGCAAAATCAACAACTCGGGCCAGATCTGCGTCGCGCCCGACTACATCCTCGCAGAAAGGTCGATAGTCGACGCTCTTGTAGAATCTTTGAAGGAGCACTATCGTTCCTTCTATCCAGAGGGGGCTCTCAAATCGGATGATTATGGATTTATTGTATCGGATTACCACTTCGAGAGGCTGAAAGGTTTGTTGAAGAGGACGAAAGGTAAGATCGTCCTAGGTGGGAAGTGGGACGAGGAGCCGGGAAAGCGCGGGTTCGAGCCAACGGTTGTGGTTGATGTCAAGCCTGGGATTCTTTACTAGAAGAGTGCGCAGTTTTTTTTGTCATATGCTCCGGACAAAAATCTTGAGCGCCGTCTCGCGGATCTAGGGAATTGTTTGGTCCCATTTTACCTATTATCACCGTGGACTCTGTTGACGATGCTATCGCTTACTTGAATGACCAGTAAGTCCTTTCCCCATTCTATCTTTCCATTCCATTCTATCCAATGCTAACTGCGCTTCTATTTCTTTCTACCAGTGATCATCCTCTCGTACTATACATATTCTCAAGCGACGAAAACAATAAAAAAAGAGTGAGCCAAATCATATTATATTTTTGTTCCGCAGCATCCCGCTGAGAGGCGCCCATTTAGTCATAGCTAATACGTTTAGCGGGGGTGTTTCCATGAATGATACATTTGCACAACTCTCCAGTACGTACCTTTGCGCAAACCTCCTGCCCGCTCGCGCCCGCCTCGGGGCAATCATCACTAAAATTCAAATAGTACTAACCGACCGCCTCTTCCCTCCTTGTATGCAGTGAACGAAGTGCCGTTTGGAGGCGTGGGCGAGTCTGGCCGTACGTATTCGCATCTTTCCGGCTCTCCGCCTGTTGCGCTTGTTTGTTTGCATTCTAAAATGACATCCCCCGTATTGCCTTTTTTAGATGGTCGTCAAGTCCTCAGAGCCAGCTTTGATAATTTCACGTACACCCGAGGTGTGAGTGATACTCCGTATGGGTGCGTCCCCTCCATTCTTTCCGAGCTCGCCGGTCAAGGTGGTGATTAATGACTTTGTGCTTTCTCTTTCTTTCCTTTCTCTTGTTCTTTTGTTTTTTTTTTTTTTTTTTTCAGAGATGAACCTGCATTCGCCGCTCGTTATCCTCCATATACCCAAGAGTCGTACGAGATCTTCGCGGCGATTTTGAATACGCATATACCTGAAGAGTAGAATGAAGTGAACGAGGAGGGTATTGTTGGGGGTTATTTGTATGTAACATAATCCCGTACCTTCATATGGGTTGTACATATCAGATATTCGAAGTTGGATTGATTCCCCTATTTTTTCCGCCATTCGTTGCAAATATCTGCATGTGAGTGTAAGTGCCGTTCTCAAAGCCATTCCTTAAATACAATCCAATGAACATTGATATATGACTCAGAAGGATCTTACTATATAAGCCGTGTGGACGCATTGTGTTGCATTTCCGGAATGGACAAGTCCAGTGTAAGCGTAAGCGCCCAAATGTCAAGCAATATGTATGTACACCTTCCAATAATAACGATGTGGCTAAATGTACCGATGGAGGCTTCTTTCATTAACAAGCTTCACCGCCCCCTCCGCATTCTTTGAGTCGCCGAGGACCAGGGGGTAGTGGTAGCTGCACCCGTTAGGATCGCCGTTGGTGGGTTTCACATGACGCCATCAAGCTCATGCGTTTTTGTCACAGTGTCTGTGTCTGTGTGTGCCGTCCAGTTGCGTTTTTCTGCTTGTCCATGGCCGTGTCTGTGTCTGTGTGATCTTAATGAATAGCTCTGTCTTAGGGTTTCCTCGCCCCCGGTGTTTAAGGGTTGTTCGGAGATCGTTAAAGCCGTGGGCCGAGGAGATCGCAAGGGGTCGGGGGTCGCATTTGGCGGGATGATGGATTTCCCTTTTCTCGAATCTCAATCCACTCAGTTGCCTCACTTAGCATTATGAATCCGAATCAGTCACGGGGGGGGCGGGCGTTTCAATTAGTATCAATACTAGCATCATCAATGAAGGTTACGAGGGAGGGGGGTTTGCTTTCGTTATATAAAGAGAGCCTCCATTGTGGTTGGATTTTTATAATTCAAAAAAACTTCCCCTGGTGAGTCGTGTTTTGCAGTTCAAGTTGAGGTGGACACTGGCTGACTTGTGTTGACCCGACACTCGACTTTTGCGCGCTTTCGTCCTGCTAGTTGATAGCGATAATGTGTGGTCTTACTGCTAGTTATACTCTCCCGCCTCAAGCCCCAGATGCGCACTTGGAAGTTCAGCTTCAAGATTCTATTGCAGCTATGAACCATCGCGGTCCTGATTCACATGGGACTTATATCTCTGAAGACGGTCGCGTCGGTATGCTATTACCTCATTTCTTTCCATCATATCAAAGTTGTAATTGATGACGATCGCCATTCATAGGTCTTGGACACGCCAGGTTGTCCATCATTGACGTTGAGGGCGGTGTTCAACCTCTTCACGATTTGGAAGGCGACGTACACGCCATTGTCAACGGCGAGTTGTACGACTATGCTGAACTGCGTCAGGATCTCGAAAAGCGGGGGTGCATGTTCCAAACATTTTCGGATTCAGAGTTGGTCATCCATCTGTGCGTTGACGCCCGTCTTCATTTCATAAATTCAAGTCAAGTCTAATATTATCCCGTTATGGACAGTTATAAAGTCCATGGGATCAACCTCGTACAATTCCTTCGTGGTGAATTTGCTTTCGTTCTATACGATTCTCAACGTAAGCTCCTGTTCGCCGCCCGAGACCGATTCGGCATCAAACCGCTCTATTACACCATTTCAAATGGCCGTCTCTGATGGCGAGTGAGATGAAGGCGTTATTGGCTTACGGATGGAAAGCGGAGTGGGATGTCCAGAGATCATTGAAGGAGGCGAGTTAATGACGACAGGACACTTTTCAAGGGCGTCTTCAAGGTTAGTTTCAGTTGAGACCTTCTCTGTCCGCGCCTCCTTTTCTGACCGTTCTTGTTAGATTCCTGCGGCGCATCATCTTTTGTACACGCGAATGGGTCAACTCAAGATTCAGCCGTGGTGGGACCATCCGTTCCCAGATCAGCATGTCCCCGAGACTCGCTCTGTTGAAGAGATTATTGAGGGCTTGCGGGAGCGTATGGTTGATGCTGTTCGTGCTCGTCTCCGCTCCGACGTGCCGCTTGCTATTTCTCTGAGTGGAGGCCTTGACAGCGCCTCAGTCGCTGGTATCGCCTCGGCTCTATTGAGGGAGAAGAATCCCCATGCGAAGGTGGCTACGTTTACGTTGGCGTTCCCTGGTAAGTTTGTGAATATAAGCTTTTCAGGTTGGAGGTTAATTGCCTTTTTTTTTTTACTTGTGACTTTGTAGCTCGAGGAGATATTGATGAGGGACCCGTCGCCAAGCGTATGGCAGAGTTCGTTGGAGCTGATATTCATATGGTAACACCAACTGAGGCTGACCTTGTGGGGATCCTGGATAAAGCGGTGTATCACACCGAGCACCCTGTCCATACTATGCATCCTTCTGGAAGACTTATTCTTAGCCAGGCTATTCGCGCAGCAGGATACAAGGTTCGCTCTTTTCCTTCCTTGTCGCTCGTGTGTCAGCTTCCAAATTGATATCGCTATTGTGGCTATAGGTAACTCTGACAGGGGAAGGCTCAGATGAATTCCAAGGCGGATACTCCTTCCTCCTGGCCGACTTCCTGCGCGCCGCCGATCCCGCCGGCGCTTCGTTGGAATCCTCTTCCTTCTCAGGAGGAACTTACCGCATTACTCGAGATCCGACAAAGCATGCCTCTCCACAGGACCACGTCTCTGTCGAAGATGTCAAGCTCAACGACCACATCTTGGGAAAAGCCATGTTGGTGGGACCAGCACCGCACGCTTCTGTGCGTCGATCAGCCCTCCTCATCATATTATGCATCCGCTGGTGGTGGAACGGTTCCCTGCTCATGATCGTACGATGATCATTGCGGAAGCGTTGAGGCCGGAGGCGAGGGCGAACATGGTCTCTGGGAAATGGCACCCTTTGAATACTGGACTGGTACGTGATCTTCAGTTGGTTTTTTTGTCTTTAGAGGGATGCTTATTTTGGTGTGATGATGAAGTACTCTGCAGGTCATTTGGTGCTGCCATGGCTCCTGAACGAGGTCGGAGATCGTACAGAGATGGGACATTCTGTTGAGGGGCGTCAGCCCTTCTTGGATCATAAGATGATCGAGTTCATTGATAACGTGCCTCCGTGCGTATTTTGGGTTTTTATTATTTCGTATTCGTCGAGTTAATCGTTCTTCAGATCTTTAAAAATTCGACCTCAGAAAACAGCTGACGGGAAATGGACCTTCACTGAGAAGTGGGTTCTGAGGGAGGCGATGAAGCCCTACATCACCGAGGAAATCTATCTCCGCACCAAATCCCAATACAACTCTCCTCTCTCTAATCCTAAACAAAATGGCGTGGCGGACGGCGAGACCGAGAAGGCCCTGACGCCTTTGCAAGTGTACTTGAAGGAACGTGTGACGAAAGAGCGGGTTGAGAGGTTGGGTTTCCTGAACTGGGAAAATATCGAGGTCCTTTTGGATGCTTACATTCAAAATCCTGAGACGCCGAAGGATGGTGGGTTGGATAGGAAGGCGAGAATTATTCTTAGTATTTCCAGTTTGACGGTGTTGCAGGATCGGTTCAATGTCCCTACAGCTGTTTTCTAGTTGCAGTAGTGCTTACATGGGTCGTAAATTTCAGGTTATTGGTAACGTTACATTCATTCTAAAATTAATCATAGTATAATAGCATTAGCTTACGCATTAAAAAAAGTCATACAATTCGGTCGTTCAAACAGTGGCGGAATCTCATCCGTGTTACTAAAAGAGTATGTGTACAGCTGGAAAGTTCACTCCCCCGCACACCCGCAGGCGGCAACCAAACGGCGCCATGATTCTGAAGGGCGGTGCCGAGACTTGAAAAGGAAACGATCGGCTTACTGGCGGTGATGTCATGTCTCGGGCCGAGGTTCAGTTGATGCCTGCCGTGGGTGGCATCTCCAAGCCGACCTTTCCACAACACACCAACCTCCTCGCTCCGTGGACATCGAAATCCATAATATATTGTGTAATGTAAGACGCCCACCGGAAACAAGTCCTTTAAAATGACGCCCATGGTATGTTTCTTTTCTTGTTTTTCCTTTCCAAAACCTGACACGTTGCAAAACTTTTTAGAACTCGTTCACTTTACTTTTTTGTCCAACTTACGTCGAGTAATGTGTGGTATCACAGCCAGCTACGTCACTTCTACAGAAGCCACCCCGGACAAATCTACTCTCGAAGCCCAGCTCAAAGCTTCTATCCGCGTTCTCAAGCACCGTGGTCCGGATGCCAGTGGGACTTACATTTCTAATGACGGCCGCGTTGGTACGTCAGAAGTTTCTCATGTCTGTTTCCGGGTTGAAACTGACTTGTGATTGACAAGGTCTTGGCCATGCTAGGCTGTCTATCATCGATGTTGAAGGCGGTCACCAACCACTTCACGACTCCGAAGGCACCGTTCACGCCGTGGTCAACGGCGAACTTTACGACTACGCAGATCTGCGTCAGAAGCTTGAGGAACAAGGAAGAGTTTTTCAAACTTTCTCCGATTCCGAGTTGGTGATTCATTTGTGAGTAAGCCTGGGTATCCCCATATCTACTTGATTTGACGAGTTTGTAGGTACAAGGTTCATGGGTACAATTTGGTTCAGTTCCTGCGCGGGGAGTTCGCGTTCATCATCTATGATTCTGAACGCAAGGTGCTCTTCGCAGTGAGAGACCGTTTTGGTGTCAAGCCGATATATTACACTCTGTTGAATGAGCGGCTCTTGATTGCCAGCGAGATGAAGGCCCTTATGAAATTCGGCTGGAAGCCTGAGTGGGACGTCCATAGCATCGTTGAAACTGGGGAGTTCAACGATAACAGAACGGTCTTCAAGGGTGTTTACAAGGTCTGTCATATTCTACACAGTGTTACAGTCCGTCTAACTCTATCGCAGTTGCCTACTGCTCACCAACTCATATTCACGCGAATGGGCCAGCTGAAGATCCAACCTTACTGGGACCACACTTTCAATAACCGTCATGTCCCTGAAACCCGCTCAGTCGAACAAATCATCCAAGGTGTTCGTGAACGTATGGTTGACGCTGTCAGAGCCCGTCTCCGCTCAGATGTGCCTCTCGCTGTCTCCCTAAGTGGCGGTCTTGACAGCGCATCAATTGCTGGTATCGCTTCCGCCCTTTTGAAAGAGAAGGATCCGGCTGCGAAGGTGGTCACTTTTACGTTGGCTTTTCCTGGTGAGGGTGCCAAGTTCACCCATGAGACACAAACTTATCTTCATTACGTGCCTCTAGAACGCGGAGATGTTGACGAGGGACCATAGCTCAGAGGCAAGCCGAGTTTATAGGAGCAGAGTGTCATATGGTCAAACCCTCTGAAGCGGACCTGATCGCAAAATTTGATGATGTTGTCTACCATTGCGAACATGCTGTCCACACCATGCATTCAGCGGTAAGATGGTGCTTAATGAGACCATTCGGAGGCTGGGTTACAAAGTATGTCTCTTGTCTCATACTCGTTCCAAACCCATGGTTGACTTCTGAGTCGCCAGGTGTGCCTTACTGGTGAAGGCTCTGACGAAAATCAAGGAGGATATTCATTCCTCCTCGCCGACTTCCTGCGTGCTCCTGATCCCGCCGCACAGTCCTTAGGCATCCCTCTTCCATCCGCATCGGAGCTCCAGACGTCCCTTGAGATGCGCCAGGGCCTGCCTCCCCCACAAGACCACGTAGCCATCGACGAGTATTCTTTGACCGACCAGCAATTGGGGCGTGCAATGCTCGGTGGGATAAGTTTTGGACGTTTCTGGGCGACACTGGGACTACCGATGAAAGTCATCAACCCGGCGGTGTTGAAGGAGTTCACTGTTGATGGTCGCTCGGTAGTTGTCGCGGAGGGGTTTAGGCCAGAGGCGAGGGCGAAGATGATCGATGGGACTTGGCATCCTTTTCATTCTGCCTTGGTGTGTTTCTTTTTGTTATTAGTCTTAGTTTATAATTCGTTGCTGAATGTTTGATATAGTATTCTGTTAGCACTATCATGCTGCCGCTCCTCCTCAACCAAGTCGGCGACCGCCCAGAGTTGGCCAATTCCATTGAAGGACGTCAGCCTTTCACTGACCATAAGCTGGTCGAGTACATGAACACCGTTCCTCCGTACGTCTTCACCCTCTCCTTAACTTGCCGCATCTCTAATCCTTCCTCATCACTTTCAAGATCATTGAAAATCTTACCCCGGAAACCCCCGACGGTGAATGGACCTTCACTGAAAAATGGGTCCTACGACAAGCCGTAAAGCCCTTCGTCACCGAAGAGATATACTCTCGCCGCAAAGCGCAATACAACGCGCCCATCCCACACACCAAGCAAAACGGAGACGCATCGGGAATGGGGAAGCCCCCTCTGACGCCCCTGCAGGTGTACTTGAAGGAACGCGTCACACAGGAGAGGGTGGACAGGTTGGGATTTTTGAATTGGGGTAGTATCGGTGCGTTGTTGGATGAGTACTACCCGGAGACGCCGAAGGATGGGGGGTTGGATAGAAGGGCGAGGGTTTTGCTTAGTGTTTCTGGTTATACGGTGTTGCAGGATAAGTTTAATGTTCCTACAGCTGTGTTCTGATGTTTTTTTTATGTATTAAAAGTATAAGAGAGAATCGTTTATGCGTCGCCTGTCAAATAATTTATCTTTTTTATTTATTTGCTTTTGAACGCGCTCACCCACTGTCGAGCGTAGAAGGTTTGGTGAGAGAGAATAGATCCTTTCTGTGAATCGACACCTCCCTCCGACTTTCACTTTTGACTTTCCCTCTGAGTTCAGCTTGTGTCAATCTGTATTAATTCTGCCCCTCTCTAAGCCCCTTTTGACGGCTCTGAGTCTTTCTCTGTAAAGCGCCAAGGAGAACACCGCACACATTCAATATGCTTCTGAGCTGACTGAACTTATCGGTTGACCAAATAAGTGAGCTCTCAATTTACGTCCACGATGTACTTTCTGGTTGGACATGGGAAAGCCAGACGTGCCTAGACGTGCCTCAGGCTCAAGCTCTCAAGTCGGCAGTTGCCGAAATTATCAAGACTCCGATGAATCAAGCGCTCACGGAACTGTCATCGATTTGGACAGGAACGTCTTCTATCTTGATTTGATCGTGAGTCCTTCCTTCTTAGCTGTCGAACAACTGAACTGGGAGAAAAAATCCAGACATTTCAATGAATGACGGCTGGGGAAGTTGAATCACTTTCTTCCATCCTATATCAGGCAGAGTGGGTATCGTTCTTTTTGCGTGTCTAATGTCCAGCAATCACGCATAAATGCTTACTGGGACAAGGGTATTAAGGGTATTGCGGGCGTTGGCAGGGCGGTACTTTGAGACGTCCTCGTAAACTGACAGGGCCTCGAATGTCTGCTGAAGATATAACCGACTGTTTCCGCTGTGACTGACAGCTGTCAACGTCTACAGGTCTTCGTTTGTTCTGCCAGTTCGTGGTACTTTTTCTGCGAATGTCATCAGCATCAGCAGTGTGAGTATCATTAGGAGACCAATGACCTCTTACTCGTGATACATATTTGGCTTCAAAATTGATTAATGCTCAAAAGCCAATGATGAAGGCGAATAGGCTGTTCGATCTCGAACGTTTATTCGCGCTGATTCCCTTCGTTTGCGTGGCTGTCGGGGGCCGCGTGCTGATCCTTCACATAATGCCGGCCTTGAGAGGTACGCGGAACAAACGTGTTCACAATGCCTTTGATTTATATGTCGTTCAAGTATTTGGAAAGTGACATAAGGCTATGTTCCGGCACAGCTGTCGAAACTCGACCCCGATCGCTGATCATCAGGTATGTATATACTCTCAACTTGTGAAATTGCAGAATTTATTCAAACCTAGTAAACGATGGCAAAGCTAATGGCAAAGTGTATCTCTTGTCTTCTTCGGAATGAAACTTTAGTCTACGCAGAGTTTGGCACAATGGTCGAAGAAAATACGGAGACGTTAATTCGACAGATGAACTTCGAACATACGTCAAGCATTTTGACCGCGTGAAAGTTAAAGGAACAATTTACTCTTTGTGCTGCCAAATAGCCAAGCCAATGGAATTGATTCGGATCCTTTGTATTGCAGCTCGCCGCTTCATTTGAATATCCTGCAGTATAAAGGGACACCTCAATGTCATTGTCAGGTAACTCGACTCCTGTTCGAGCCCCAGGATTTCACACGTTTTCCTACTTCCCACATTCGTTATGCAGTTCACATCCCTCTTTGTCGCCACTGCAATTGCAGTTTCCGGAGTCTTGTCTACCCCAACCACCAGCTTCGATATCAACTTCTACCTCCCGTCGAACCATTATGGCTCGCCGATTGCTCCCTGGAACCACGGCGCTAAGCCGGGTTGGTACTATGGCAGTAACCCCAAAGCACACCCAGGCATCCCTTGCCTCGGAGAGCCAGTACGTGATTCATGCTCAACTCTCCAATTTATACCCTAAATTTTGATCTCAGTCGACCTGCAAAATACTTTCGTCTAATCCTTACGGACTTCAATGCCCAAAGAAAAAGCCTCCTCCGCCACCCCCTCACCACACTCCTCCTCCCCCTCCCCCTCCCCCTCACCACACCACGAAGACAAAGTCGATTCCAACCACATCCAAGACTTCGTCGGCACCACCCACCCAGAGTCCACCTCCGCCACCTCCCAACGGATACTTCCCGACTTTCTCCAACATTACTTGCGCCACCCAGGCTGACGATTTCTTGACCTTCGGTCTAGTTGATACTGAAGCTGGTATGTGAGCCTGCTGGAGATCTATTTTTGGTTTTTACTCAACTTCAAAATAGATTGCTTGGCCATGTGCGATAGTGTCATGGGATGTAACTTCGTCAATGGTGAGCTCAGGTCTACGCTATATTCGAATTGCATGATTGAATAAGAACTTTGGTAGCCTACCACGATGTCAATGGCAAAGATGGAAGCCCTCAGCTCACATGCTCCCTATTCAGTAAATGTCACGACGCATCCACTGCCGACAACTGTGGTGGACAAAGCCAGCCCAGTGGTCTACTCGACTTCATCATCGATTCCGATGGCTTTTGCAGGAATGGGTTTACTGACAGCGATCCTAAATAAAAAGGCGGTCGTATCGGATTGGTAACTTTTCATCTTTCCTGGGTTATTGGATTGTTGGACAATGTATGTTAGTTCATTATTCTTAGCTTCTTAGCTTTGTACGGAGATCTACCTGTTTCTTACGTACAAGGTTGTAGCCCACAAAGGACAATGTGGCGTATTCTTTCCTAGTACTGCGAAATCGATGATGTCAGTTGTGGAGTCATCATGAATCTTTAAAATTAAATGAGCTGGAAGCGGTGTAGTAGTGGGCTCTCACAGGGGGGAAGCGGCTGTCCAATTGGCTCAAAATGAGCATTTTGTAATATAAAAGTGCTCATTTGGGGCCGTTTGGACAGTTGCTTGCCCGTCGGGTCTGGCCCGAGCTGGCGGAGTCCTGGTTAGATTAGATTCCATAGGTAGCACAGCATGTCCGTATGTAGACGGACGCGGTCCAGTGACGAACAAGCTTTCCTTGCCTTTCGCCATTGCTCGCAACGCTATACTGCGTGGCCTGCTCAACGCGTCCCCGAGCCCAGCTTCCTAGGCTGGGGCCAGAACGGCCTACCCCGGCAGTGGATGTATCTACCACCAACAGACGGGCTCGAACCCTGTACTTATCTTCACACTGATACAATTGATAATAATTTTGGTCTGAATGAGAACATGTTTGCAGAAAATCGGAGCCCAGGAGACGTGAGAGCTTATGTAGCTAAACGCTCTGACGTAGATATGGATGCCTGTTACTTAGAGCCAAACCTCACAGATCGGAATGCTACTACCCCTTGTGTTGAGGTCGTATCTGCGCAAAGGAACCACATCCATTGAAGCTAAACTCATATGGTACGTGAGGAAGGAAGAGCACGATACGAAACCAATAGAGGTAGGATGAAGAGGACGAAAGAGGAGTCGAGCTTTCGGGATTGACCTGCGTTTATGTGCTAGACAAAACGGATTCCAACAATTTTGAGTTGAATTAGACCTCGTTCCCACCGAAGTCGTCGATAATTCCCCGGAATTAACTCAGGAATTGATAGTAATTTCGAATCGATTTATTATCAAACAATATCCCCTTTATCTTTTTTTACAATGTATATAGCAGCACGCTTTTCTGATTTACGCAAGGTTTTATACATCCTACTGAACCTGAGCCAATTCATCCTATTATCCAAGCCTCATCCCCAGAGCGTCGATAACCAATCCAAAATTCCAATCTCAGGAGGTTCTTCCATTCTCGGAGGTAGAGGCAAAGGCTTATACAAATAAGCTGGGTTATGTTGCAGTGTTTCCATGACTTCCTCAGTTCCCGACGTAGGCGAATACACCTCCACCTCTACAGTGTGTTCAACATTTTTCCTTGTCATTTCCTGCTCTGCAGCTTGTGCGACGATTACGTCGATCAGGTGGCCATTATCTGACCACAGTGGAGATAGTGTCTCGATGGAGGCTGTGGTCAATGGCGGTGTGCTCTCGATGTCAGAGGAGGCTTCCAAAGCAGCCGTTGATATCGTCAATTCGAAATCGGGTGCGAAGAAGGTATCGCTATATGGATCGTATGACTCTTCCTCCTCGTCGATGATGATTTCAGGTAGATGAGGAGAATTTTCAGGTTCGGTATCGACTTCCGAAATTTTATCACAATTCTAATAAGGATATCTCAGCTTATGGGTAACGAAATGAATAAGAGCAACTGCACCTCGGTATACGACTGAATCGCATCCAGAATTCTATCTCGCTTTTTGGATTTAAAATAATTGGTATGCCTCGGAATCGGGTTTTTATAAAAATGCAAGGACAGATCTGGATCCATGGGAATAATTGGCATAACAGCGTCAAGAACATCAAGGCAGCATTCTTCGAACCAAAACACATTAGCAATTTTATCTGGCCATTCTGGGTCTGCTTCTCGGAAGCTGAAAGTACACCGGCCTCATGTTAAGCAAGTGACCAGAAATATGTTGTGAGGTTCACGTACCGTGAGTCATTTAGAACATTCACGCAAAATTTGGCTAAGTTCCTATACCCCAATTCATGGACGTGGAAAATCCCAGCGCGTGTGTCGTCCATCAGAAAATCGGTTACCATTTTTCTGTATCCAGCTAGCTCGTCGCTACCGGCTTCCCAGAAGTTGCATCCATTCAGATCAATTATTCTGTAGTCGTCCAATGAGTATTCGAAATGTTTTGCGAGGTGCAGGACGTGGAAAAAGAGGGTGTTCATTCCGGGGAAGATATCCAAGGTCGAAGCTGTAAAGAGATAGAAGGATGTAGGATGTGCCGGATACGTTGAAAGCCGTCCTCTTAAGAAGCAGTCAAAGTGGTTCATGTAGCCTTCGTATAAATCGTTTCCGTTATCCTGTAAAAATAATCTGAGGAAAATTAAATAAAGGTAGGGAACCATAGCTCAGCACACCTGTCGTTTAATCCAGTCGAAGAATGATGGAAGTAAATTCCGAATGTCTTTCAGTGATGAAAATTGGGATGAGCCATGGAATGGGAGGGTGAGATATGCTTCGAAATCAAATGCCAAAAGGTCGTCTCGCATATCTTCTAAACGAGACTGAGTACAATGATGCAGCAGATCAATATAGGATATTTTCAACGCCTCAGAGCCCTTGTTATCTGCGGGACATTGTCAATTGGGTACCTGAGTGCTAGGGCATAGGTCTCACCAACTGTGAATGAGGTCGAAATATGGTTAAGGCACGTCCTTGCCATCTGGGCGTGGCGTTGGTTTTTGTCGATAAAAAAGGGTCCTGAGCGGGTTCTGTCAAGTAGAAAGTCGCCCAGCGACGCATGATATAAGGAGAGCGTATCGGATATATGATCGTCGCTAGGTATGCGCATAATGGAATGTAGATCGTTGAGGAGTATGGGCATATTTCCAGGTCGAAGACCAAGAAATTCTGCGATGTTATCCATTTTTGCATGCACATTTGGGCCTTTCAGGAGGAGGAACGTGAATATATTCATTACTTCTTCGAGCTTCCGAATAGAGCCCATAACGTGCGTGTATAATGCGTCCAAGTCTGCGAATGGTGTACTTTCGCCTGGTGGAATGAGTCCAAGGATTATCTCCAGTTGTTCGTCGGGGAGGCTTTGGGGAGAGGCGATAAATTTCATGACAGTGGAAGCGTATATGAATTGTCCGGAAGACTTTTCGACCAAGCGCGCGATTTGACGATTTGTTGGCCAGGTAAGCGGAAGATACGATCGTGAAGGATGGGTCTTCTTGATGTCGTCGAACTTGGATCGCAAGAATATTTCTATATCATCATTCGACTTATGCTGCTCGTCCGAAAGTACCATCCGAATCGGTTGAGGGTTGAGATCCTGATTGAAGAAATCGCGAATGACAGGTTCAGCGCGGCTAGCTATCAAGAAACGAAGTGGGCAGAATGGGTTTTGGACAACCGAGAAAAGTGCAGTCAGAACATCGTGTGGAGAATTTGGATCGATGCACTCGTCCAAGCCGTCAATAATGATAAGTTTGCGATAGAAGAGTTCAGAAGTGACGACGTTATTGAAGGACCTTGCGAAGGGTACAACGATCAGCTTGTCCAGCTGGGTTTTGAGAGACTTTGTCAAAAGAAGTGGGTCCTTTTCTATCGCCTCTGCGAGGTATTCTCTGATGTATGGGAAAGAAAGTGTGAGCTGATACGCAATCGTGGCAGTGAGACGACTGGGGTTGTTGCGCTGATCAGCAGTGCGTGAGAAGACGAACGTCGCTGCCAATCTGCTTTCATCAGAGGGGTTATCACTGTGAAGCATTTCTGCTATAGTCTGTGCGATGCTGGACTTTCCTGAACCTGCTGGGCCCGACACCCACATGACTGGTGTGACATTGTCATATGCCACAGCCCAGTTCCTGATCCTTTCCAGGATAGCTTTACGGGTATCTGGGTGGCATTTTGGACGGTCGTATTGTTCTTCGGCATTGTGTAGGGCGCCTTTGGCGATATGGCCATAGAGTATCTGGAGTACTTCAAGGTGACAGGGTTAGCTATGCTAATAACATGAGGTGATTAATACCTTCTTTGACTGGGGCCTGTGGAGAATGAATATGTAGCTCCGAGACTTGCGTTGCGTTGAAGGTGCCGCCAGAGATAAGGGCGTTACTGTTTGACAGCATTTCAAGCATCTCTACCCAATACTTTAAGGCTGTACAAAGGACTTGTCAAGTTTACAAGATAAATTCATGATAAAAGCGACACACATCGATGTTGAAGGCTCAACAGTGGTGAGGTACGGTGGCAAGGTACAGGATGATGGGTAGGTCAATCTAAACCAAGGTTCAAGTTCCCTGACCATCGTGGAAATACGTCTCTTGCAGGTCTTGGAATAGGAATGCTGACTGATGTCCATGGAAGTAGTCGGCCACAAGACTGAGCCGTTCAGCGCTTGCGTAAAATTAGAGTTGCTATCGTTCAGGTGACTTGGCCCCTGTGAACCGACAATAAACGCCCAATGTCCAACACTGTCTACCTCTTTTATGCTAGGACCCGCGATAAAAGGCAGTGATACATAGAATTGGCAGGTCAGTCGTTGTACCGTTGCATGACAATGAGAGGAAATCAGGAGTCGATACTTTCGCTGGGTCTTATAAACGTATAGACCGTTTTCTCTAGAAGTCTAAATGGGTGAAACGTGAAGGACGTGTGACCTCGGAGAAGAGTGGTTATATACTTGAACCTGAAGACATACCAAAGTCGTCGTATTTAGACTAACCTTATCATTGCCGTGTCACCCGTGGAAGTAATCAGAGCGTCAAAAAATATGCCGATTACCCAAAGGAGGATTAAATTCAGTGTGAATCAGAGAGCATTCATCTTGTTTTACCGAGGACCATTGCGTTCTCTGCGTCAAATGTTGAAGTACCTTTGAAGTGATAACGGCCAGCAGTGTGGCAGTGACATGGAGTTGATATAGAGCTTGGTGCTCATCTGATTTTCTCGCAGGATAACTGCTGCTTTGTATGGTTTTACCAGTGCATGATTCTGAAAGCAGCCGTGTAGGATCCGGAATGGGACACTATAGACTGCGCAAGGTGGACGTTAAGGCGGAAAGATCTCTATTTTTGAGCGGCAGTGATCCACTTGCATTTATAACAGTGCCAAATACGTTCAGGCAGCAGGCGGTTCGGCTTGATGGCCTCTTTCCTTCGCTCGGCTTTTTCCTTTTGATGCAAACCGCAACTTTCCACAGACCCTGTCTTCCTGCGCGTTCGGTCCCGAACTTCAGAAAAGAGTTTGGAATCTTGCCCTGTTGCACCTTTTGTCTAGAAACGTACAATAATTGTATTTGCGTTTTATATTAAATTACTTATCTAACGGAGATCCACTGCTACCACGAGTCCACGACCATCCACGGCAGAAATCGTCAGGGGCGGCCTGTGGAACATGAATAAATTTTATAGGTTTGATATCGTGGCTACTGACGATATGACTTTGCGGCCAGCCATCCAAGCCTCGGGACCCTGAACCTGGACTCACTAAATAACGTGCTTTTCCTTTTCAAACAAGGCATGGGTTCTGAATGTCCTTGGATACCGGTAGCTTTGGTATATAAAGAGTATTGTACTCGTTTGCTTGTCCATGATATCAGTCTTTGCGCAAAGATCCACTGTCCGGTATAGCTCCATTTATGAAACATGCTCGTTAACCCGTGAAACAATTTTTAACATTGGATTTTGAATATAATCAGTATAAAATTCACTTTTTATTTATGTGGAAGCCAAGGGAAATAATAGCATCTATTTGCGGAGTCTCTGCCAAATTTCGGTCCAAACAGGAAATCGGAAGGTAACAACCTGGCCTGGAAGCACCGTAAACCAGCAACGCCAGTTGTGACAGGTGAAAGAAAGATTTAAATTAATCGTAAGTAGTCCGCCGAAGAATGCCTGCAATTTTATCTCCGAACGACATCTTTTTTCCACCGTTTCTCCCCACTATACAAAACGGGATAACAACTAATCGATGGGCCGTCGATATCCTCGCCCATGCAGTTGTCTAGATAACTGTCCACCATTAATAGACAAAGTCAGTGTCTAAACAAGTTACACCGCTCTGAGATCTATTTTCCGTATAGCAACTATTTCACACTGTAACGGCTTAGAAGACATTTTCTCTTGCATTTGGCCGGCCTGCATATGTTTGTCTCCAAGTATGTCGCATGTCATACTTAGACGGGGTACACCAGCGCGTTGTTCTTACCGGATATGTACTAAGTTGCCGGTTTCTAATCTTGCTCATCACGGCCTTGACAGCATGTAGAAAGCGGGATTGAAAAGCAATTCATCGGCGGTGGCGCTGAACGAGCGGCGAAATGCACACCAAGTTGAGGACAAGAATAACTTAAATTGTAATTAAAATGGCGAGTGTGATATAGGTATACTCGAGTACAATATACTTGACTCTTCCTAAGTAGTACGTATCAAACAATATCAATAAAGTATATAACATGGAACGATTAAACGTTGTCCATATGTATGTATATCAGTCCGGTTTATAACCCGTTGCCACCCGATATTTCGGGTCAGTTAAAAAATAAAGAATAAAATATTTACCTGGAGTCAACTGGGCAGAACGCGGTGGCGTAAATAAACCAACTAATTTTCAGAAATCCGTCATTCAGCTGCAGCTGCTGCTGAAGTTCCGGCCTTGCGATGTTCGGGTATTTCAGCATCTTTAGGCTGGTCTTTGTCGATGGCGATTCCGATGAACGAGGGGAATCTGGGACAGATGAATAGCAAGAAAGTCAGAGATGAAGAGATGTCATGAAACGACTTTGCACACCGGGGTACGCCGTCCCTGGTAAGTTCTTGGAAGCGATACGTGATGATGGATCCTATAGGAGGAGGATTCCTGCGTATTTTGTCTGATAGTCCAGAACCAACGCTGAAGGTCTGATGAAGATGATTTTAGGTGGAAATTCGGAATGGACGTGTTTATAGGTAAGGCGACAACGCCACACAGTACGTACCTTTCCAGATTCCATTTTGCACTTTAGTGCGCCAGTCGTGCCTTTGTTACGACCCTTGCCTGGCGCATAGCCGGTGACAACTGCCTCTGCGTCATAGAAGGTCTTGATCTTGAGGAGAGTACCGGACCTCCTGCCTTCATAAACTCTGACGAGTGTCGAAAATTGGTTATTTGAGAAAGAAAATTAAACAAAAAGAACACAGAACACTTACGACGCAGGTTTACGCAGCATTAACCCCTCTCCACCCACAGACTCAACCTCCTTGAGTTTACTCAGCACATGCTCGCGATCCTTGGCTACTTCATGCTGAACAACATGTATTTGTTCAGATGCGTTAGTGCCGTTCTCGCCGAATGTTTTCTGTAAAAATTCGTATCGCTGCTCAAATGATTCGTCACCTCGAGAGGGGATATCGAAGATCTAGATGAATATAATGCGAGTCAGAATGGGAAGGCGTAATAATATATCGAAGAACAAGGTAATGAAACAGGGGGTAAGAGAAGAACGACATTATTCTGAAAATAGTCATACCTGGAAACTAATATTCTTCCAGTGTACAGAATTGACCGTCTTGACAATTGAAACGGTGGACTGGAAAGTACCGCGACCGCCATAAAGTTCTCCGTCCAGTGTGATATCCTTTGGAAGCTCTGCGGGAAGTCGGAAGATTAACAGCCCGTGCCAGAATCTATGAAAGAAAGCCACGAACTGTCAAGGAACCAATTGGGCGGGGTGAATGCGTTACCCAGGCGGCTGATGAACGTGTTACCGTCGTAGAAAGTACTGAAGTAGAGAAGAGACCAAGTAAGGAAATATTGAAGATAAAAAAAGAAAGAAGGGACACAAACCGAACACCATCAAGTTTTTCCGACATCCACCAACCAGTCGGGTCGAGGCCAGTTTCAAGATCCCATTTGTTGGCGAGGAGGAGCTCGGGTGGAGATTTTCCCGTGGGTATTTCGTCCTCAGCATCCTCAGATACGTTATCGTCCTCCTCTTCTTCGACTTTCTGTTTTCCTTTGCCTTTGGAAGTCGAAGCAGGGGCTTTTCGTCCGCGCTTCGCAGGCGGAGCCTTGGTGCCTTCATCCTCTTCGTCATCATCCTCATCGGCCGGCTTTTTGCGCTTGGCGGAAGTTTTAGGAGTAGCCTTTGTTTTCGGGGCAGCTTTAGCCTTTCCCGCTTTGGGTTGTGGACCGTCGGGGTTCTTTAGTCGCAAGCGAGCAAGTTCGTACTTCTCGCCGAGAAGAGATTTCAAATGTTTGCAAGTTCGTGCGTTGATAGGTGAACCGCCCTATACGGTAATTAACAAGTCAACAATCAGTATGAGATTGTAAAGGGCGTGTTGAAATGTTCAGAGTACCCACCTGATTGCGCCACGCCTGCAGGAGCAAGTGATGGAAAGTATTTTAGTGGCGGTTTATGACGAGAGCTGTATGACTCAGGTATGAAGAAATGAGTAATTACCGGGCATGTGCTGCGGTTGGATAGGTTAGTCTTTGGTGCTCAGGAGGCAGGAGATATCCTAGCTCAACTCACCAGTAATAGTGATCCCCAGTGCGCTTGACTTTATAGACAGAATTGCTGTTGATGGTGTCAGTTCAGGAAGACGATCAATGGATCATTGACAAGCGATGCGTCACTGAGCCTCGAGCCTTCTCAGGATCCCAACCATCCGAAGGAAGAACTCGACCTCGTCCAAATTCCTATCCACCTTGAAGTATCCCAGTGGGCGACAAGATATTTGCTCACCTTGTCTGCGAATTGACTTCGCGTTCTACGCCGTCGACGAGCACGACGTTGGGCTTGATTCCGTCGATTTCAGCTAGTTCGTCAGCCATCCCTGATGGATGTGGGTGCTGGTTTGAATCAAGAAGGGCAATCAGCACAGCCTGACCAAAGGCTTTATGACGGGCGACATACTTATGGGGAGGATTTGAATCAGCGCCCAAATTGTATCGTATCCGGGACGATTGCGCAGCCGAGTCAAGTGATCGTTTTGTTGTTTTCGCAGGCCGAACCAAACAAGCACCGCCATTTCTCCTCGACCCACAACAAAATTCTCCTATTTTTCGATTCAGAAACTATGGATAATATGAATCTCTCTTTTTCACTCTGCGTCCTTCTTGATCCACGCATTTCTATTTCTTCAATATGTTTGCCGGCCTCAAACGACGCACCTACACTGTTCGCTATCCTCGATGGATGGTCGGAAAACCACTGCTTTATTCGTCTTCTGCACTGGCTTCTCTAGGCGATGCAATGTTTGGGTACAGCCAAGGTATCATTGCTGCGGCGCAGGTTCAGCCATCATTCATCCGTACAATGTATGGTTCCAACGTTACCCTTCAACAAGTTCAAGCAGGACAACAAGGTGTAGATCCATTCTTGCAAGGTACATAGCATTCGTAGTCCGGTTATCATCACTCATTTTCTGATTTATCTTGCAACAGCTATCGTGGTCTCCTGTCTCAACCTGACCGCTCTGGTAGCCTCCTATTTCGCAGCCTACATATGTGATATCCTGGGCCGGCGTATGTCCATCCGTATCGGCGGCATTATCTACTTTATCTCTTCCATCATCCAAATCTTCATGCCCAATCTCGCCACACTCATCGTCGGCCGATGTATCCAAGGCATTGGCGTCGGCATGCTCTCAATGACAGTCCCCATCTATCAATGCGAGATCGCTCCTGGTCACGGTCGTGGTCTCTTCGTCTCCATAGAGTATTTTTGCCTTAACTCCGGTTACGCTCTCTCTGCTTGGGTAGGCTACGGCTTCTTCTTTGCTATGCCGTCTGAGATTTCTTGGAGAGGGCCTTACATCATCCAGGCGGTCCTTGCGTGCATTCTGGTCATATGGACGTTTTTCCTCCCGGAATCTCCTCGTTGGCTCATCAAGAACGGGTTCAAGCGGGAAGGTTTCGCAGCCATTGCTGACCTTCATGCCAATGGCGACATCTACGACGACATCGTATCTCAATCTTATGCGGCGATCGAAGGCGCGATTGAATTGGAGGACAATATGGGCCAGGCTTCCTGGGCTCAGCTCTTCACTCAGTATACCCGTCGCGCCGTTGTCGGCATCACCTGCCAGCTCTTCGCCCAATTCAACGGCATTAACGCCATTCTCTATTACCTGCCTGAAAACCTTACACGAGCCGGTTTCGATATCAGTCGGTCTTTACTCTACTCCGGCGCGTCTGCTCTTATCTACTGTGCTGGCACCATCCCTACAATGTTGTTTGTTGACACCTGGGGACGGAGGTCTTTTTTACTTGCCGGAAGTGCTGGTCTCGTCGTTGCGTTGGCTCTCATTGGTGGATTACAATTTCACGCCGAAGGTTTACCGGTCGGAACCGCTCGCATAGGGACTGCTGACGGAATATTTGCTGGTAAAGTCTTGTTCTTTAACCGTCATGGCTGAAGCTCTCTAAAATACGTATTTTCAGGAGTGTGCCTTTACCTTTTCGTATTTGGTGCTACGTAAGTGTATATAGAATCTTTGTTTACCGACGCCGTTCTTATTCTCTTCACAGGTGGGGGCCAATCCCATGGCTTCTCGGAGCCGAAATCTTCCCTCTACGCGCGCGTGCCAAGGGCATGGCTCTTTCAACTAGCGTCAACTGGATGTCCAACTTCATCATCGCGTTCATCACCCCACCCCTCTTCTCTGCCTTAGATGGCGGTTACTACTTTCTTCTCCTTGGCTTCACCATCATATCCGGTATCTTTGTCTGGTTTGTCTATCCTGAAACGGCTGCGAAGACTCTTGAGCAACTTGGAGAAGTCTTTGGAGACTCAGATGTTTCAGTGAAGATGGAGGCAGCGGCAGAAAGTGGGAGGAGGAATGACTCGGGCGAAGGCGGAGAAGGGTCAGATGTTCATCCGATGGCGACCATTGCTGAGCCTGCGCAGGCCACTCTTCCTGTGGGATTGGGCATTTCGGATGCTAATGTGGATTTCGCTGCGTCTTCCGAGATTACACTTTCAGATCCTGTAACGGACAACTCACACAAGGAGTCGTAGTGCTGATGTATGTAGTTGTGCGGGCTCACTTACCTGATCCACGTCGACTTTAGAACCTGTTAATTTGTATACCCATGGTAGTCGCATCATTTTATTTGCTCGACCCTTCATAGAATTGTACATTACTCTCCACGTTAGCTACTAAAATCGCGGATCATGGTATATACTTACAGGGTCTGTCATTCGTGTTCAAAGACGACTAGGTCGAAGCGATTTTAATAAATTAAGTGATTCTGTGTCAGGCTCGATAATATTAAAATCGAGATGAACGTCGACTTTCCAATTCACCGACTTCCGAAGGAAGGAGAAGAAGAATAAGGGGGGCTGGGACCCTGAAGATCATTCATGATATCATTTAATCTTTATTAATGCAGGCGTTAAGACGTCCTCGAGAATTAATTAAAAATCGACAATGAGTAGTACCTTGATTGGATATTTGTGCGTGATGTAGAGAAGGTACCTAAAGAATGACCCGAGGAACTTGAAATTTATAACAGAGAAATAGTGAATAACAGTACATTCCAGGCATGCCACTACGCCGCTAGTTCACGACGAGCGAATTTCTGCCAGCAAAAGGCTCAGTGCAGTACCTCAATCCATCTGTACATGGGATAATGCGTCCGACTGCAGAATCAATTCTAAACATTTCTTATTAAACTCTGTCCAGTGATCAGACAATGCGTAACAAACCTGTATAGAACTTTACTCCTTCAACGTGAGTCTTGATTTCTGTTGAGTAAATAGAACATTGTAATACGTTAGCTAAACTTCGAATGATTCACAATGAACAAAATACTGACTGATTTTCTCATCGACAGTGTGGATATTGAGTCTGAAACGTCCGTAAAAATGGATTTATGATATTCTAGCTCGTTACTTACTTTGTTCCCGCTCGAGTAGGACTCCAGCGATAGATATTCTTGGACCTGGAAAGTGGTCAGCAATATAAATGACTGCATCTAGGTTCAAGTTTTTACAAGTTCCACTAGAAGCAATATTTAATCAGTCGTATTTTGGGAAACCACTGATCAATTTTGAACTCACATAATATCGAGTATCTAGCGGAAACATTAAAGTGACCGGGCAATAGATTAGACCCCATTGTATTGAAGAAACTTTAATATGAGACGCTGCCGCACCTGTATTGCCTGTCATTGCATTGGAGCTGTGATGACCTCAGGACCAAAGGCAGCCTGTACAGCTCGCGAGAATATCAACCATGCAGGAGCACTGATATTGAAAGGCGAGATGGGACTAGGTTCATGTGGATCAGTCCAATCGACTGTAATATTACCAATGAAAGGTGGATCTGAAACCTCTCTCCCTCAAACCGAAGCGAATACTTCTCTGCGACAGGCTTTATAAGGCTACGATATAGTTCTTGAACTTCGATAGCTGTAGATAACCATTTTAGTCGACTAGTGAAGCTGAAAATATGATACGTTTACGCACGAGAACTGAATAGGTCGATACGAGAATTAAATAGAACTCGCGCAGCCTCTGCAAGCGCGTTGCTCTTTTGGGGATAAGTTAGTTGTTTCCGCGACGCCTGGAACTGAGATAGAATACCTTGATACCGGCATTAAAAATCGTCGCTGCTTTGGAAGTTTGAAGGAGATATCGATTGCCGACGGACATCTGCGCGAATTTATTTGCAATTTTTTTCATATTCGGCTTTTTGGACGCCACGCCGTCTTTTATCCAAGAAGGGATAAGTGGGATTTACCGTGCTGAGCTACACACGATAAGTAACCCCAGATTGGACTAGAAGTTTCGAGATGAGGTTGGAAAACTGGAGAGTCCCTTTATGAGATTTATTTCTCAGTAAAGTGACTGTCGGAAAAGAGAAAACATACTCAATAGCCGTAACGATCTTGGAGAGGATACCAATAGACGTATGCTGTGGAGGAACAGATGAACTACACAAACGACTACCTTTAGTTTCAACCCAAACACATTGCAACTGGTGTACTAACTGGCCTCCAAGCATGTCCACTTCGATTTGAGCATTCTGACAGAATAAACCATGTCAAACATATCTATGAAAGTGGATTGAAAATACCGTACCAAGTAACCCTTTTCAGCAATTCCTGGCAAAGCAAATTCGGCGCCGTATGCCGACTCTAAATTCATGCCACCCTCGTCCACGATCATTCCGATGCCGTATTTTCCGTGCCTTTCCTCCAAGTGCTTTCCAATATTGTTCGCCCCTCTCGGGCCGCTTATTTCTTCATCTTGACCGAACGCAAGGACTAGAGGTACCTGGTAAGAAACGATCGTATACACCTATCTCGATACTCACTGATTGTTCTTCTTGGCTTCCAGGAACTTGAAATAAGATGTTCAACAGCGGTCAAAATGCCAATGACGTTATTTTTGGAGTCTCCCGCACCCCTTCCATAGATCCACTCGTCATCAAACGTACCAGAAAAAGGAGGATACGTCCAACGATCGAGGGCAGTAAGGCTACATAGAGCAGTTGGTTCAACGGATATTAGGAACAATATAAAGACACTGACGCGGGGACTACGTCAAGGTGACCAGTGAGCATCAAAGGTTTCAAATCCGTGTTTAATCCGGGCCATGTGTATACAAGGGAGTACCCGCCAACTACAGTGAGGTTGAGCGTTGCGTGACTAGTTGCATAAATCAGTTGAGAAGATATGTATATAACTGCGACGACTTTACGTACACAAGAGGAAAGGTAGCACGAAGATATGCATGCATATCAGTAAACGGAGCCCAACGGGGATCCTCGTCGATAGGACCCATATCGTCAAATGACCTATAGTTACGTGAGACCAGGTTTACGGCCAAATTTACGGAGGGCATACGAACATAGTGGGTATCTTGACTGCCCCAGCGAGTCTCTTCGCTGCATCGACCGCAAACCATGGTGCATCTGTAAATCTCGAAAGATTTGACGGAAGAGAAGCTGGGCTCGGCTGTTCGCATGCCTTTCCAGACTCCTTGATTTCCCGGTCGTTTGTCCAGATCCACAGGTAGCTTAGCGAAAGAAGGAAGACGGCAATCCATTGGACCCGTTTCCACGTCATGAAGTCCCTCTTCTTTGACGGAGACGGTGAAGTAGAAACAGCTCCTTTTTCCAGAGATAAATCCATGATGAGAATTCAGCGTAACTATCAGTGCGCGTGGAACAAAACTATTATCCTGACGCTTCGAATTCCATGGGCACATGCGTTGTCTGAGATACTTTTAGTCCTTAGATAAGATTAGATACGGGGATCTATACATAAACCCCTGGCAAATCCGAAATTAAGCTTCTCTTCCTCGCACCGCCAAACGTCAGCCACTGAGAATTTGATAGATGCTCGAGACCACCGTGAGTTCTGGTTTTTTACAGGGTTGACTATTGATAAAACATTTTTTCCACAGATACTTGACAGAGGTTGACCATTGTGTCCTCGACTCGGCTTCTTCACTCAAATTGACTTTCTCGACGTTGTCCTTTGACGAATTTTTCCGATTTTACGACGGGCCGGTGCTCCGAACTTCATGTTCAACATGCCATGAGGATGTAGCTTGACTTTATTGTTATATTCATGGTGTTCTCCTTCTACAAGGGTTCTATCGCTCATACGATCCGAAGATATTATTATCTGCTGCAGGAGGCAACAAATTCGATAGTGAGAATGCCCGTCTGGAGACTGGAGGTCTGTCGTTCTGAACGTTTCACTTCTCTCATAGACCCGGGTACTTTGATCTTTTTCTAGTCAATATTCGGACCGAACATGCGATAATCGTGGCCATTTGCGACGTGCGCAGGTGTGTTGCATTCACTTCACTCTGTAATAGCATGCACTGCTAATGCGTTTCCGTCATGTCTCCCATTCACTTTCCAGATCGATCTGATAAACTTGGTGAAGCTTAAGACCTAATTCTGTATTGGTGCGACATACTGGGCCAGGCGTTTTAAATGAGACTCGATTCTCTGATACCCAGGCAAGTTTGTGTTCGTGTATTTTTAGGCAAAATTCTCTCGACTGACTCGTTAGGGACGTCTGGTCGACACTACCTACTCGTGTCCTGTGTGTACAGGCAGAGGTAGATCTCCAAGATATATCACAGGCTCGAAACGCGTTCTTTAGTTCAGACAGATGGCCTTAGACGGCCAATATCGATTTGAACAATGGTTTTCGTCTCCTGGGAGGGACCCAACACAGCACTTCCGAGAGTCACTCGTGGTTTGCGACTAAGCAAACTCGTCAAGTTTCAGAGATGCAGATAATATAAGGGAAATGGTGCGGAATATGCAAATTTTCTATGTGACTTGTTGAATTGAAATATCTCTTAGTCGCATAGTGTAGCAGCGTATTGAGGTCGAGTTCATAGCGTTTGGTCTCATGTCGGGCTGTCGATATAGTTTAAAAACCAGGGTAATGTCTTGATTTCCTCGCAATTTGAAGATGCTTCTCATCCGCATAATGGGGCGTAGAAAGCTTTCTTTGGGTAATCGGGCAAACTCCAACTACCACCATCTGCCATACCCTTCGTCTTTAAGCTGCCTTGCAAGATCCGCCGACGCCTCCAAGAGTACTTGATTACTGCCCCACGAGAGTTCCGTGAGCGCAACGTTTGGAATGATGGCTCACTGGGGCACACCAATCGGTCCGAACACCCCATTGTCTAGTGGGAACAGTGCTTACCGCGATGCTTTGTTTAAGGAGGGGCCGCATTAATATCTGTTACGGATCACACAGGTTCTACCTGAACGGCTGCTCCTCGCACGTCCTGCCAGAAGATTGACTTTTCACGTCTGTATGATTCACAGGGTTCAGTTTTGCAGACGTGCTATTCTACCGGTGGTAAGTCGACATTTGTGGCTTATTTCGTCCCGATGTCCCGAATGAACTAACGTTTTCTGTTTGCATGTAAGATGTCGCAACACCGTCTTACTGAGGTACTTCTGCAGAAAATTGAACCTGAAATGACATCGTTTTAGCGAACACCTTTCCGCCCCGAGGTTTGATTCGCAATGGACCAATCGTATGCGTCCGCCTTTCTATTTGACGTTCACACAGTTGTGACGAGCCCCTCATATCACGTTTCTCTCACGTAGGCTACCTGAAGTTCCCTCGACGTATCCAGTGCGGTCATTGTTCAGTTCCTTACTACGTCGTCTTTACGCAAACGGCACCGATAATGATACCTGGCGTCCGATTTTATAGGAAAGTTCTTATTTCCTCGAACTCAGCGTAACAGGGCACAATCCGCTGGAATGTGATTGATGCGAGCTTAGGTTGCCGCTGGCGTTTTGCGGTGTTTTTTTATCTTTAGAACAAGAAGCCGTTATGATACTGGAGATGATGAGATACTAACCAGTTGTTGAGAGTGAATTAAGTAGGTACAGCGCCTAGTTTGCCTTGGTTTCACTGCCCGGGAATTTAATAAGGTTCTGATCTTTACACGCCCTACCGCCACCCAACCCCCATCATGGATTACTGTAACCATGTCTATCAGTTGAACGACTTATGACGTGGGAGAGTGAAATAGCCACGCCTTCTCCTGGTGCGCTCGTCGGATGGGTTCCATTCAGGATATCATAACCGGGTCAGTTCTCAGGCTAATACGTTGAGCGAAGCTATGATAATTGGATTGCTCACCGGCAATATTCTCTATGAATTGCTCTACTTTTTCCTTATCAACGCTCGAGCCCAAGTTTCTGCAGAATTAGGTTTCCTACACGGCCCGCTGCGATTTTCGCGGAGTAAAAAAAAAATCCCAGGTGAGGGATGCAACGCCACTTGGACGTCTTTCACCTTTAACGCAAAAATACGTCCACCGGACTCTATTCGGCTCTTGATTCGATCGCCATTCCTTCCCGTCGGCTTTCTAGGCTGGTCAGGCGTTCAAGCCACTTGTCACTCAAAAGGGGAAAAAAAGGACTTGTGCGAGACCCTCACACTGCACCGCCACGCCATCAAATCAAGCGTACCTGAACCCAAAGTACATTATCCAAGTGCACCCTGAGATTTAGACGAGGATCTGAACGATGAAGGGGCCGGGAGCACATTGCATTAGTGAGGGTTCGGGCGTAAAGTTTGTCGTCGCGGTTGTTGAAACGGTAGTCGTTCGCTTGAGATGTATTTTGAGGGGGCTTTTTGGTAAACTTTTCCGTTGGTAAGTTTGGTCTAGTCCCTGCGGCTCGTCGCCTTGCTGGAGCTGGACGCTGGATTACGTGAGCTGCCTTAATATGAGCTGGTGCCGCGCCAGAAAGCGGTCGCTATCTGTGATCCCTTATCTTGGTACTAAATATATGTTTGAAATTCTTCCGCTATAATCCATTCGAGCGTACATGTAACGGGGTCTTGTTGACGCGTATATAACTTACCAGCCATCATACAAAAGAGCTCCCCCGTTGAATTGTCTTCCAACTCAATTACTTACCTCCTCATGTCGTAAGTCGTAAAGCGAGAGTAGTCAAAAAGCACCGCGAAATCCGTTTTTGTCATTCAATTATTTTACGTGGAGAATCTTTGACCGTTCAACGTTATCTTTGCGCCTTTATGAACCCCAATTGTTGCATAACTTTGATTGCCACTTGACGATAAAGAAACGCATTGAGTAACGCTCCATCCTCCCGGCGTTCTCCGCTTAGCTACGTGCCTGGCTTTGCTCCGTCACCGGATAGGTGTTTTGTGTTGCGTTTAGTAGCTTTCAAACCTCCGTTTAGATCAGAACGCGTTCTCTTTTTGTCTGCATTGATGTTGGAAAAGTTTCGAAATTCGAATGGAAAGACCCACATCTTCAAAGGATCGACAAGCGTGCGCCGTGCATAGGCCTTGAGTTTCTACACGTCCTTGCAACGAATGATGACTTCGAAATACGTCTACTACAACCTTTTAGCGATTGGTCGGCCGTGAAGCGCAGATTCCGGCGCATTTACGCTCCAAAGTTGTCCTGTCAGTGACCTGTGGCTTCGCTTGCTACGCGCATCATTATCCCAACAAGGCGCCAATCGCCGATCTACCTTCTTACAGCTTACCGACGCACCCCCATCACGCAGCTTCAGTGCTGCTTCAAGCCACCGTAAATGTCGGATTGGGCTGTGTGCTTCCGACGCTTTTTGGCTCATCCACATACGCCTCTCTTAGGTTGCATGGAATGGTAGATGATGCTTTTACGCGACGTTCTGTGGTAAATAAATTATCCTCCTCCGGTTCACTGTGACACAGGCCGAAGTACGGCCGTACTCTCTCCTTTCTCGGTGCCGTACGTTTGAGCAAAGGATTCTGAATCAGGACTAGTGTGGAACGCAAAAAATGAACGAAATTGCACCTCCTGATGAAAGAAAGACAGCTCATTGATCGAAGTTGGTGAGGGAATATTAATCATTGATCGGATTCTTCCAAGCCATCGCAATGGCTCGAAGATCTACCTTTAAGGAGATATTAGCAGAGGGAGATTTCTCAGGCTCCTAGGCTGGATCTGCTCATGGATCTCTAGACGTCCTCAGCGCAGGAGGCTAGGTCTAAAACTGATGGGGAACATTACAACAGGGGGTTGGTGATGCAAACGAACTAGAATGTAATTTATTTTACGTGTACGCAGTGCCATTGTGTGCCTGATAAACATAGAACGCATTACAGAGCGCAGCTGTTGGAAGGATGCGAGAGACCGTTTGCCTCGAGCGGGAAGATAAGACGAGAAGCGAAGAAAAGGGAAGGAAGAAAATGTGTGGTTGCCACGTGCCCCAGATTTGGGGGACTTCGTTATACCCGGATTTGCGCTCAAAATAGAAGAGAAGCCGATCTGGCCACCTGTTTTCAGCATTTATTATTATTCATGTCGCTTGTAATCTCCAAAAAGGAGCCGATCCGGATGAATGGTCACGAAAAAAGAGTCTAAACTCAGCTCTGTGGCTTTTTCTGTATCACGATTCACATGAGCAAAAAATTACGTACGATTTCTCTCCGGAGTGTTGGCCAAGACAAACAACGGTTCATCCCCATAACTTGTGTATATTTTCAGGTCATATTGTCGTCCTCTTTTCCCTAAACACCAGTTGCCCTCTTCACTGCCCTTAGCTCGGAACTCAGTCATGCCCCGCGCCGAGACTGTCAAACACCTCAGCGCACAGTTCTACCACTCGCAGTTCACCAACCCTCAGTACCTCTCTGACTCGTCCTCGTCGCCCCCTCTGTCGTCCGCCTCTCACCAGCCGCCGTCCTCCCCAACGAGCACCTCGTCTTCGTCGGCCGCCACACCAAAAAAGAAACACGTCTGCCCGACATGCGACCGTGCATTCACCACCAGCGGCCACCTCGCTCGTCACTCGAGGGTCCATACTGGTGAAAGGAACCACAAATGTCCGTTCCCCGGATGCGAGACGCGGTGCTCTAGGCAGGATAACCTCCAGCAGCAGTGAGTTCCCTTCTGTGCCCCGCCTCTCGTCATGGTCGCTTACGGCCCTGTACAGCTACCGCATCCACCTTTCACCGGGCTCACGGCGTAGCTCGACCCGCTCTGGTGCTGCCAGGGGTTCAAAAAAGTCAGCAAATCCTCCGCCTGCGCATTCAGAGTCTCCTTCTCTGCCGCCCCCACCGCCGCCTCCATTGTCTCCGCCACCGCTAGAGCAAGCTCGCGCGTATGCCCACACTAACAGCCCACCGGATTCCACACCTCCTTTAGCCCAGGCTACCCTCCCTGCCACCGCTACACTGCCCATTACTGTTTCGCGCATGGACGCCGCGTCCGACCGTGCTTCGTCGTCGGTTTCCCCGCAGGGTTATCCTCCTTCAAACCACAATCTCGTCCCGATATCACCGCAATCTGTGGCCATGTCGGGCGGTCAATATTCCTACCGCAGTGGCACAACTACCTACCAGGAGCAGTCTCAAGGAACCGGAACGGCCTATACATACGTCCATACCACACCTCTCCCTCAGCAAACCACCACTACATCTCATGGCGGCCCCTATCCGACATATCCAAATTCGGCTACCAATCACAGTTACAACAGCCACTCAATGCAACAACATCATGCTAACCAGAACCGCGGGTCCCCTGTCTCCGTACCCGTCTCATCGCGCCACTCCATTTCTCATATTTCACACCCCCACCCATCTTATTCCCAAAATCAGCCTTCGAGCTCTGGTCCTGCCTCCCCCGCCTCTTCACATTCCGTTTCCTCTCACAACTCAGGCCCGCCTACGCCGACCTACCCCGTTTTTCACGACGAAGCTCAGGCGTACCACCACCACGGCGGAAGCATGATGGCAGAACACCCGGGGCTGCACACCACCCACATCAACTCGCAGCAGCCGCATATCCTCCACAACCCGTACCCGACGAGTGTGCAGGCTAGTGGTGGGCGGTTTGAGTCTCCCCCACCGACGCTGGCTCCGATTCAGAATGACCGATGGAGTCGACGGGATGAGCGCCACTCGTCTCATCATGGTTTGCCTTATATTCATCAACCTCAGCCGTTGTCGTCGACGGAGTATGTTTATCATTCGACGTTGGGTTTGGGTCACGGCGCGTGGAAGGGGGACGGTAGTATGCGAAAAGGCGTCGGCACGGCTTTGGTATGAATGAGATTCCTTTTCTTGTCATGTTGTCGTTTTTTTTTCATGCTTCTTGCCCTATACTTTTTTTCTACTTTCTATTTTTCACTTTCACCTTGTCGCATATTAGATATCGCATCTCATTGTTTCTTGTTCACTTACTACCCTTTTTTTACTTTGTATTATGTACTTGTGCATGTTGTGGATCTATAGGGTTATCTCTACTCTTTCTATTGACAGATTATCATTACTTACTCTACTCGATCGTGTATTTTCGATTAATAGTCTAACAAAAATGTCGATTCTTGGGGAGACACAGGAGGTGGCTGTGCCATTTATCATCATTCTGTGATAATCAAAGCAACGTCTGTCCGCTACCACCATCATCTGTGTTTGCATTCCGATCCACATCTCGTCTATTACGCTCTTCCATCTATCAAAAAAGTCTTGTGTTCATTCTTGTCAAGAAAAGTTCTTGAGATAACACGACGCATTAGATATGCCGAGCGATCTAGACCAGTGAGTAAATTAATCGAATCCCCATTACGAAAATAATCTGACATCAATTGCATTAACTTTCCCTTACGGAACGCCCTTCGGACTCTCCTATTCTTTCAGACAAATTGAACAATTGACGCGCTGCGAGCCCATCTCTGAGGAGCAGGTGAAGCGACTGTGTCTGAAAGCGCGCGAGGTGTTGATTGAGGAGGGAAACGTTCAAGTCGTAGATGCTCCAGTGACGGTGCGTATCCAACTGCCACTACTTCGTATCTTGTGCCTGATTTACCTTTTTGTGTCAACATTCACCACTTTCTCTCCCTTTTTGGCTCCGGCGCTGTTCGCGGTATTCGTTGTGGGGACTTAGATTTGTGGAGACATCCACGGACAGTTTTTCGATCTAATGGAGTTGTTCAAGATGGGGGGCTTTTGCCCAGAGACGAACTATCTCTTCATGGGTACGTTTCCATCACCCGTCTTTTTTCCCTTTACGTTATATCTGCCCCCATTCCGCCCGCTTTCTCTCCTTCATATTTCCCACCTTCCGTCAGTCATTCATTGTGTTTCTAATCAATTTGGACCAATATAGGTGATTTCGTTGATCGGGGGTTTTACAGCGTCGAAACGTTCCTGCTGCTGCTCGCGCTGAAGGTCCGATATCCGGAACGCATAACACTCATTCGCGGGAACCATGAATCGCGGCAGATTACCCAGGTGTACGGGTTTTACGACGAGTGTCAACGCAAGTATGGAAGCAGCAATGTATGGAGGTGGTGCTGCGAGGTGTTCGACTATCTCGCGTTGGGAGCTATCGTCGACGGCCGGGTGTTCTGCGTCCATGGCGGCCTCAGTCCGAATCTGAACACCATTGATCAGGTGCGCGCTTCCCCGCTTTTTTCGTTGATCGGGTCATAGTCCATCTGTCCGGTTTCCTGGTCGCATTGTCCTTTCTGTGTCTTAGGTTCTGTCCTAATACCCCCCCCCCTTTGTCTTTGTCTTGTAGATCCGCGCTATTGACCGAAAGCAAGAAGTCCCTCACGATGGACTAATGTGTGACCTGTTGTGGTCCGATCCCGACGGTAAATCTTTCCCTTCCAACTCGTCATCCACCGCCCACTTGCAAATACTCATTTGTGTCTTTGCAGAAATTCAAGGCTGGGGTCTGTCACCCCGAGGAGCTGGCTTCCTGTTCGGAGAAGACATCATAAAGAACTTCATTCACAATAATGGCATCGATCTCATTGCGAGAGCTCATCAGCTGGCGATGGAGGGGTTCAAGCTCATGTTCGACAATACGATCGTCACGGTTTGGAGCGCGCCAAACTATTGTTATCGGTACGCCCTTTCATCTGCCAACTCCTCAATCCAGCTATTCCGTTCTTTCGCTTCCCCCCCTCCCCCCTCTTACGTCCCGTCCCGATTTGCCTCATTTTTATTTTATTTTTTTATTTTTGTTTTGGTTCTTTTTCGGCCGCATGTCGACGGGGATCTTGAGTCCCCGGTATTTTTTACCGCTTCGTCCTACATATTCTTGTGACGCGGAAAGGCCGTAAGAGACACCTTGCAACGTTCTGGGGGGTTATCTCTTTGTTTCGTGAATTGTTGTCTTCCTTGCTGTCATCTATGCATCATTCTCGGTTTGAAACAGATACGGTTTCATGGATAGTTCGCTGATCGGAATCCGTTGCCTTTTGCCCCCTTGGATTTTTAGATGCGGGAACGTAGCTTCCATTCTCGAACTTGACGAACATCTCGCACAGGAGTACAAGGTCTTCCAGCATGCGCCTGTGGTACGTCCTTTCCACCTTCCTGAATCCATACCTCTTCTGCACTATTTCAATCCTTTTCATATCTGTTTCGTCTCTTCTCGATCTCCGTCACGTTATCCCATATCAGCGCGAGTATCTTCTCACAACTGACACCACCTGCCCTTCTCCCCCTGTTTATCTAGGACGTCAAATCAATACCCGCGAAACGTCCTCCAGCAGACTATTTCCTATGAATTACGACGTCGAACGCTCATTTCCGATGCTGCAGGTTTTTTCCTCTTATCCGGTAATTGAAGACCCTTGACGGAAAGGACACAGGACAGCTTTTCACAGGGGCTTCGATTCGACGTTGTGCGTCATGGCACAAGAAATTAATTAGTCCCGACTACGTTTGTTGCGTCGCTTACGCCTCTTTACCCGTTCTTCTCTCTCTCTCTTCCTGCCGATCCCCTTCGCGGGTACTGCCAATGTTCTCGCCTAACTAACCGGACGGGCGATCTTCCGAAGGAATCAGAAGCGTGCGATTAGCGAGACGGTTATCGCGTATATGTAAGACGATGGGTCTTCGTTCGGTGCATAGAGCCTTTCACGTTTTGTGATACAACGAATGATATTCACACCCAGTACACTTATCGTCGTCTCTCGAGGTGCTTTAAGTGCTAATATGACATTATAGTCGATCGCGATCGCAGCAGTGATTAAATCAATGTAATCACTTGTTGGATTATATCTCTAAAACGAAATCTATTACGATCTCTCCCTCATGTTGCCTGCGCGGCAGCCACCGAATGACTCCTCGAGTGCCGCAAAAAAAAAGTTTCTGTTCTTCTACAACACGCATACTAATTGCCACAAAACCGTTGACTGTTAATTTACCAGAGCACAGGTCCTGAGACGTGAGATTCCCTACCGGAAGACGAGACATTGATACCGGGCGCCACCCACAAAGGGTTTTGGCCTCCAGCTAAACGGACGTCAATCGAACTTCGAAGTACAAATTCTTTTCTAATGACCAGCCCGAGCCCGATCTTCTTCGTACGTCCAAGTCAATTTTTGGAGGAGTTGCTTATCAGCGAGGGAAAATGCTAGGCGAACGTGAACTTCTAGCACAGTGCGTTTAAGCTGGCGAAAAGTCTGGGCCTTGGCCATAAATTTAACTGTCTATTCTTGTCGTTTGCGGGGACTATGACGTAGAGGAAGAAGCGGCAATAATTTATCTGTACTCTGCATTGAGGGGCGGAAAGCCGTGCTAACTCCTCTTCAAAGGAAGATAACTCGGGCTTTTCAGTTCGATTGTGAGGTCTGGAACATCTTTATTCTCGAGTTGGAAGTTTATTAAGATTTGGACAGACTTTGGATTGAATTTTATTTAGGACTTTACTTTCTTCTTCTTTAACGAGATGCATGCCAATCTCAGTGCAGATCGGAACCCCATATTTTCTTTGACAAATAGTCTACGTAGATAGGAGTTAAGTCTCCTGGACAGGTAGCAGAGCTTCATCCTATTATCAATTTGACTATGAGGGGTAGTATACGACCATCGCCAAGCCTTTCTATGCTTGAGTTGGTACTGCGACAACATGCCGGTGGTATACAGTCGCACATTCGTTAAAAACAATAGCTAAAACTCCTAGGACAAGATGCCGATACCGCTGTTTCGTTAATCATTCAAACTTTCTGGCCTTCGTGTACGACATTACATCTATAAAGGAAGGTCGACGTTGCAAAGTTAGGTGATTAAGTATTTTAAAGTAAAAGAGAGAAAAAACGTACTACTCGCAAGGCGACGTCCACCAAGTATGCCTAGAAGAAGACTGGGGAATACGGAGCTGGTATTATGACTGAGAATTCTGTTGGAAAGACCGACTTGTGGCAGAGGATGCAAAAATCGATTGGCCAATGGCAATAACTGCAGTGTTGAGATGGAGGACGTTTCGCGGGTATTGATTTGACATCAAGAGATGGGCTTACCGCCGCACTGTGTGGGCACCTTTCCGTGTAAACAAAAGTGATAATTGCTGAGCGGACCGATCACTAATCTTGCCTCTGCTCCGAGGACCGGTTAGACAGTCCTACTAATTGCCTGATAATACACTCTGTTCAAAAGTTTTACCAGGCTGTCGTTTTTGGGCTTGAAGTTTACAAGCGAGTGGGTGTCGTCTAACTACGCAGGTGTGTACATTACGTGCTACTTTGAATACGGCCCTGCCCCCCAAGAAGACCATCAGGTAAAGAAATATAAAACTTTGCAACCAAATCTTTCTCAGATTTATAACTACTTGCCACAAACCTATACCCCACTATCTGTCGGTACTATTCTCGACCTAAACAACAGCACTAACCTATCCTACGATCGAACGATTCGAATCGAATCAACCCTTGGCAGACAATTTAAATTAAGCCGTTCAAGGGCGGGCACAAACTCTGAAGGACACTCACGACAAAAGCTTTGAAAGCTTGAAAACATTGCATGACAATTACTCGATTGGCCAGAGGGACGATACCTTCTTCGGGATAGCTATTTAGGTTCAGGACCGGCGGAATGCATCTCTTCACTATGGTCGCCTCGGATGGATACGATCCAGATATAACAGACGTCAGAAGATCTGCAGTTACGGTGATGAGGTAAAATGTGGGCACAACGCCGACCATAATGATGCCTGGAATTGTTTGCGAAACTAGCTGGGTCTGACCAGTCCAGTCACGGCGTAGGTTATTCTGATAGAAGACTGCGATAGCCTCGGCAATAAGCTGTGGCTCGGCATTTGTGCGGTGAGTACCGCGCTATAAGTC
Organism: Gymnopilus junonius; assembly: GCA_015501075.1. Taxonomy (NCBI): domain Eukaryota; kingdom Fungi; phylum Basidiomycota; class Agaricomycetes; order Agaricales; family Galerinaceae; genus Gymnopilus; species Gymnopilus junonius. The sequence goes on along the minus strand of JADNYJ010000134.1, from coordinate 62,757 downwards.
CACATTATATAGGAACAATAAATCAAACAGGAAAACAATGACGAACCTTGTCCTCCTGGACGAGAAGCAGATACCCGGACTCTGACATTACGCAAACATTTGGCTTTGCTTCAACCAGTGAACCGCGCATGATGAAGGACAACTCCTTCCGTTGATGTATGACACCGTCTGGATCGTCATATCCGAACATGCACAAGATAAAGGCCGCAAAGTCGTTGACTAAGGACTCCTCTCCATTCCTTGCGTCTTGCATATGGCGAAAAAATAACCGGTCTGTTTTGTTCAAGACTCCTGTTGGCCGCTTTTCGTTGCTAAGAACCACATGGGAAACCTGAGGAACGGGTAGCAGTGCTTGTCCGAAGAAAGTAGCAGCATCGATAGTCTTAAGTTGTATATTAAACGCTCTTAACTCATTGACAGTCCAATCTCTGCCGGACTTGGCGGATAGAATGATGTTCGCCACGACGAGGATGGAGGATAGAACGAGAATGACAGTATAAGAATATGGAACGCAAGAAACCTTTCTGGAGGGCTCTGTCACACAAGTGTCAACAAGCTGAAACTCACTACGTACGTGACCGGCTTTTCCCGGCTTCGCTAGAGGCGTCCAGCTCATCACCTTTCTCATTGAGCTCGCACTGTTGCACGGTGCGCTCGCTTCCGAGTCTGTCCGCTTTGTCTAGTTTTCTTTCAGGCACGCTTGGCAGATGTCGCTTTGCGAGTAGTACGTTTTTTGTTGCTTTGTTTGACTTACTTACTTGCTTAACTATACGATCTTGCCATAACGTCGTTCAAGTTTACGACGGTTGTAAAGATCTCAGTGATTTACGAGGTAGCAGTATCGGCGTATGGGGTGCACTTGCCTCACCACGTCATTACGGTACTACCTCAAGTACAGCAATTCATTATTGTCTTTTCTACACCTCTGATAAGTCGGCGCTGATACTTAGTACTTAAAAGTGATTTAGATGCGTTGAACCGCACAGAGACAGTCATGATCGTAGTCCTCAGTTTGCTACCCCTTTATAGTCAAATTGATAATTGTACGGTGCGGGGATGGAACTTTGCTACCTGTATAGGAGACCTGATTGCCACCCGCGTAGACTATCCGTCAAGAGAAAATATGGGTCCGATCTGACCTGATGATGATGACGCCTTGATTTATCTCGTTAAAGAAGGAAGGTAAGGCATCAAACGAATTTCAGTCTGATGTCAGCCTAAATACTAATATGTACACTTCCAAGTCCCAACTTCAGAATAGAGATGTTTGAGACCTCACAATCGAACTTAGAGCTCTACTTACGGTCCCTTTGCAAGGATTTAATACGGCTTTTCCCCTCAATGCTTAGTACAAATCGACTATTGCCGCTTCTCCTCTACGTCACAGTCCATAAATGACAAGAATAGACGTTAATTTTTTCAAGGCCTAGACTTTCCGTCGACTTGCGCCAGAAGCTCTAAGCCTTCACATTTGCCTAGCAATTTCCCTCGCTGGTAGGAGACAGTATCCATAATTGACTTTGATAAACTAACTTGACTGAAAAGATCGGGCTCGGCTTGGGTATCATCAGACAGGAATTTTTAAACTAAGAGCAGATTTCCTGGAGGGCTTCAATTGACATCCATTCAGCTGCTGGAAGCCCATAGCCCTAGTGGGTGACTGCATTTTCCAGTCAGAAAATCCCACGTCCCAGTCCCTGTGCTCTGGTAAATTAACGGTCAGCGGTTTTGTGGCAATTAGTACGCATGTTGGAGGAGAACATAATTTTTTTTGCGACAGTCGAGAAGGCTTTCGGTCGCTGCCGCGCAGGCAACATGAGGGAGAGATCCTAATAGATTTCGTTTTAGAGATATAATCCAACAAGTGATTACATTGATTTAATCACTGCTGCGATCGCGATCGACTATAATGTCATATTAGCACTTAAAGCACCTCGAGAGACGACGATAAGTGTATTGGGTGTGAATATCATTCGTTGTATCACAAAACGTGAAAGGCTCTATGCACCGAACGAAGACCCATCGTCCTACATGTACGCGATAACCATTTCGCTAATCGCATGCTTCTGATTCCTTCGAAAGATCGCCAATCCGGTTAGTTAGGCGAGAACATTGGCAGTACCCGCGAAGGGGATCGGCAGGAAGAGAGAGAGAGAAAATAGGTAAAGAGGCATAAGCGATGCAACAAACGTGGTCGGGACTAATTAATTTCTTGTGCCATGACACACAACGTCGAGAAGAAGCCCCTGTGAAAAGCTGTCCTTTGTCCTTTCCGTCAAGGGTCTTCAATTACCGGTTAAGAGGAAAAAACCCGCAGCATCGGAAATGAGCGTTCGACGTCGTAATTCATAGGAAATAGGGCACAGCGGCTTGCATTCATTTCTGTTGTTTATATCTTCTCGGAGACAGAGCTTAAAGATGAAAATCGAGAGATGAGGAGTATAATCTTCATGCAACAACGAGGAAAACCCATACCGGTTGGGTGAAATGTGACTTCCGGACACAGGGCACTGCCGTGGAACTGGCAGCTTCGGTCACTGGGTCCGAACTGGGTCAAGCTCATAAAGCGAATTGGGCGCAATGCTGTTTCTAATGCAAATACGATCCAGTGCTCAGTATGAAAGAGATGAAGAGACTCACGACAGCTGTCCAACGCAGATATTCAACATTTCGGCATAGGTTCGGATGCCAGTGTTCATTCAACTTCATGCACTGGCACTCGTGTTGTCTAGAGGGTCAGTGTTATACTGGCTGATAGCGTCTGTGACCTAAAACCGAGCCAACAAAGCTCAGGGAGATGTTTTTCGAGAAGCAGGTATATGATATTGACATACAAGAGGAGATGGAAATAAAGATAGAGTGATTGGAGCCTGACACGGGGTGATGGTTCATAGAGCTCGCCGCTGGCCATTGCAAAGGGAAAAGATCCTGCTTCCATCCATAGTAAATATCAGATGAGTAAGAAGTACAAGCCGTAATTATACATACTCATTCTGGTCTTGCGTAGCCTTAGGCTTTTCTTTGACAATTTATTGAACTTCCTTAAGCATCACAACCTTGAGCATGCTGGCATGGTGGAGACTGAGAATGCATTGCGCCTGAGATTTGGAGCGGATATGGTTTAAAGAGTGATAGAGGACAAAGAATTTGAGTAGACAAAGGTTCCAAGCAGATCAAAAGGAAATGTAAGAAGTGCAAGTACAGCAACCTGGGCGAGAGTAAGTTGAAAAACGTTAGTCGAATTTCGAAAGCGCTAGTCGCTTTGATCCCGTTGACTCTGTATAGATATGATTTCGCACGCCTCGTTCTTAGTCACATCCTCAAATTTTAAGTTCCTACGACCTTATTCTGAGCAATCCTCTGAGCTATTGTCATAATTTTTCTGACAGTGTCATCTCAAGTATATTGCACTTTGCGGTTTTCGATGTCGGAACAACCACAATACTGTACCATTTCGATCAATTCGGCACTCACGTGACTTTTGCACTTTAAAAAATTGAGAAAGAATTAAATCCGGGGTCAAAAAAATGTCCGTGATGCGTGACTGCCGAATTGAACGAAATGGTACAGTAGATCTTATCAGCTGGATGACGACAAGTTGCCGGAGGCGCCGACCTACATAATCTGCGGCAGAAATCCTCTGTGCAGCGGACCGTTCCAGAAGGCTTTTCAGTTTTCCTGCGTAGCGGAGCAAGTCTATGAGGAACATTGGTCGTCGGCTTTTACGTAGGATGAGTTCCGTTTATTTCAAGATGAGCCTATATAATCAGTGGATCGTCTTAATCCATCAAGTCTAAAATATTTCTCTGAAGAACCTCAAGGGGCTTTCACTTTCATATTAACGTACCATCGTCGAGCTTTCAATGTAATTAATCTCTAGAATACATGGTGAACTGCGTGAGCATTCAATTGAGAGGAAAGAAGATCAACAAAGTGTTATTAGCGAAGAAGAAATTTTTGGAAAGCGAATACAAGGAATTCAATGTGCTTATCTGTCTCGAGAATGTCAAGAATGCTGTGAAGAAATATCGGAATGAGTGGAAATGAACTAAACGATTTCGGAATGCAATGGCATGCAAAAGGTTGAATTGAAAAAAAAATCTGGAAAATATCCAGCTGCCCATGGAGCTCGATGCGAGTTGGAAGGAAAGGGAGGTTAAATCGACAAGAAGGCGAAGTAATATTGGAGGGAGTCCTTCAAGCCCTGAATGTCGAGATGACAAGAAAGACACTGATTGCAGCTAAAGAGGACAAATGTACTAGTCTGAGGGAAAAACATTAGAAGAGGTCTCTAATGAATGAAAAAGAATTTGCTTATAGCACACTCGTGCCTGCTGAATTGGCCAACGCAGCATTAGCGTTAGTAGATGATCGCTAAAGCTCCTTCAAGACACCGGCGCGTCACTGAAATTGAATAATTACGACCAGTCCTAAGATGTTGCAGTAAAGTGAAACTAAAAAAAAGCCGCACCTTATGCCTTCCTAGGCATCACTATGGTCTTGACATCAGTCGTAATAATTTAGTGGGTCCATATCGTGCAAAAAATCGAGGACGGAGACAATCCTAATCTCAGATTCAGATTATTTCGCTTAATAAAAACAACTCGCAGTCGAAAAAAAATTTAACTCTGACTTTAGGAACATACCAACACTCAATGAGACATCATGGAACCAACGTCTTAATGTTAATGTTCAGTATTTTACCTAGAGAAAAAAAAAGGAAGCTTTACTTACCCCGGGTCAGCACGCGTCGGGTGGTGGGGGAGAACTGTGTTCATACCATTCCGAACGGTGACCGAATTTTACCATATTGGGGGGTGGAATACGTCAATCGTCGTCCAGAACCACGGATAGAACTCCGGAGCACTCCAAGGAAGTTCGGTGACTATGGTGAACCCCCTTCAGTTCAGTTGTGCGGTGCGGATTACACGTTGAACTTTAAGATCCCGGTGTTAGATGTGAGATGGTGAGATGGCTAGATGATAGCAGAGATTGTCGAAGTTGCAAGTAGCCGACGGTGACTTCCATACACATGGCTTTATTTTATTTCCTGATCGTTTATGTATTGAGATTTTGAGAAGGCTTACCTGGAAAGGACCGAGGCCGACGTACACGGTGAGCAGCGGGTAAGGATACTGCGGCGTGTAAATAATTGTACCGTTTCTGCTGAATTTAATAGGAGGGGGCTGTACAAAGCTTTGGTTGTTCTTCTCCATGTCAGCCGTTTATATTTCCGTAGGACTGAGAACGATGGATTAGCACATGAGGAAGTTAAGAATAAGGCGATGGACAATGGAGTTAGTTGGGTCCACAGAATATGCGGTGGGTTGAGTTCAGGCCGAGTCGCGGATCATTGAGTCTGGGTGCAGCTGGGTGAATGAATCTTAGACTCAAGGGCGTAAGCTTGGTTGGAGCTTTTGCGATAAACCACTTAAGTCCAGATCGATAGGTACAGTGGATCCTTGAGGGAAAGACACGAGTGAAAGCTTTGCTGGACGGCGAAGTGTATAACAGCTGTAGAAAAATCCCGAATGGAATAAGATATAAGACATGAGATATCAGCAGACGAATGTATCCCCAGCCATACCTGCGACGCCGCGGCCTGACAATGCGAGCCTTATCCTTCCTGTACATACATGTTTGCCCATGTTCCGATCTATTCTCATCCTGTCGCAACTGCCGACATACACATCCACATCCACAAAGCGACTTCGCTTGACTAACCCTAGGACAACTGGCGCCAAACGGTCTAGGACGACTCTGCGGAATACTATGGCAAGGAATTGTCATCTCAGCAAGAATGCTGTTAAGATATGCGTCCGACTTGTGTATTCCCCGCCGAGTCGATTCAAGCTGAGATCAGCAGTGTGCATTGACGATATAGTAGGACCGTATATTGTTTGGATTTTTGTCTTGAAAGAATCAGAAGGGTTGCATCCGTAAGATGAATATGACGCTACCTTCAGGCCTCCACCATACCACCTCATCCACCCCGAGACGATCATCCACCCGCATGCTCTTGGGCTTACGGTTTACAGTACCATCTGGGCGTTCAGTGCGCTGCCGTAGTCACCTATATTTATTCCAGTAATCGACTCATCTATGCAGTGGGATAGTAGGTCAACGTCGACATCCGCGCGATTGGGCATTTTGATACTTGGCCTATAAGTGACGGAAGAGGAATATCAGTAATACTAGAGAGAGGCTATTAAACATGCCGACGTGCATCATAGAGGAGTTGCGTGAAGCGAAGGGGAGAGATACCCCTGCGATAGGTGCTTCAAAACATCTTACTTGACTTTGTGATTCATGTCAATGTCAAGACGCCGATATCAGAAGAAAAGAAAGTCCGGTGGGTTTTAGAGAAGAACATGGATGCAGCTGCTTTATTAAAGCTCATGCACTGAAGCCCGAACCAGTCGCCTTTTGCCGACATCACGTGCTGAGACCCACCTGCCAAATTGAAACTTGAAGAAATAAATTATTTCGTGGTACCCATTTCTCGTCATTATTTTCATTATTCTGTGCAACATGGCTACCCGCGTCCTCTCCTTCTCTCGTCCTCTCCCTATCCTTTCTCGCACCTTTGTGACAGCCTCAGGAAAACCCAAACGACCTCTTCTTGGACGATATTCCGAAGTCCCCGTTGAACTTGCGCGGGTGCAATCTGGACTAAGGTTAATCTGAGGGACTATGAGACGCAGGTGAAGCAGAAGAGGTTCAGCTTTGATTTGAAGTTGAAGGATGGGATGGTGTTGCCTGCGCAGGGGGAGAATTTATGGTGGGTGGTTCTAGCTATGTTCGGCTTTGAGCGAGTCTGATTACTGATGGTATGGATATACAGGACCTAATGGATGCTCGTTACGTCCGCCTTTATCCCCTACTTTCCAGGAGGTGGTACGGAACTTCGCGGGTCGAATATTGTCATTTCAGTCATCCCACAAGGTGGGTTGTTGTGCGTGTAGTGTGGTATTGCGCTTGCTGACGCGTTTTTATCTTGCATTTGCAGGCGTTCGTCTACCTCCGTCATTGACGATCCTGCACGAACACTCGGACCACTATTCTCTGCAGTGTACGCGGCCTATGACTCTGGAAGGTCGGTGCATCATGTCTATTACTATGTGATCGCGTACGAGCTCGTGTTTTCCACAGAACTTAACCAGGAATGCACCGACTTTATCAATGCGTATTCGAAAACGATGGACAAGGAGCAGTTTGACAAAGAGTATCCGTTCGATCTTGACTTTTGAACTTGGGGAAGGCATTGCTGTTCACAATTCTGAGACTCCGCTTCCTATGAAGTCCCCAATATCGGAGCCCTGAGGCCAGTATACCCAGCCAGGCTCGCGATGATTCCTATTTGATGCCGTTCTGAACTACGATGTTTGCAAAAGTAGACAGGAAGTTGCAGTGGCATAAGCTACGTAAAGTAGTCAAGACACATAGACGCGTAGAAACGAAATAATTGAATGATACCGAGTCCCCCCACTCATTGAAGATTAGCCTATGAAATGAAGCGGATGAGTCGGATTCAAACTCCAGAGACGCACAGCCACATGATTTGTAAGTCCGACTGATCTTATCGAAAATTTAAAGAAAAGGGTGACGATCGATTTGTAGTTTACTCTTTCTCCTTCCATCAACCCATGGCTCCCTCTGCCTCAAAACAAAAACGCCTAGCAGAAAAGGCTGCAAAGAAGGCGGCCGGCGTCGCTGGAGATGCCTCGCCCTCAACATCCACACCCACCGGCTCCGTCAACGGCGGCGCAAGCACCCCGCTCACCAGCATGTCTGGTCTGAACAGCAAGGCGGGCAGCCAGGAGGACCTGATGTCCATGGCCAAGCTCAGTCTCGCTACAGACAGGTACGTCTTTCTTCTTGTATGTTTCGTTGCAGCGCAACTGAACTTTTTTGTCCGTGCAGGAGCGCAGCTGGTGTGCTTGTATCCGACGAAAAAGGTCGCGATATCAAAATGGACCAGTATACCCTCTCATTCCACGGTCGTCTCCTCATCGAAGGTGCTGAAGTATCCCTCAACTATGGTAATCGATATGGATTACTCGGTGAGAACGGCTCAGGAAAGGTAATGCCTCATTTCATCCACATTTTTTTTTCCATTCTTTTCCTAATCGATTGTCTGTTTCAGTCCACATTCCTACAATCCATCGCTGAGCGCGACATCGACATCCCACCGCACATCGACATCTACCTCGTCAGAGGCGAAGCCGAACCCTCAGAAGTCAACGCTATCGATTTCATCGTCGCCTCCGCCAAAGCCAAAGTCGCCCGTCTGGAAGCTTACATTGAGGATCTCTCAACACAAGACAACGTTGATGAGGGTGCTCTTGACCTTGCGTATGAGGAGCTGGAGGAGATGGACCCAAGCACGTTCGAGGCTAAAGCGGGAAGTATCCTGCACGGTCTAGGGTTCTCGCAGGAGATGATGAAGAAGCCCACGAAGGACATGAGTGGTGGTTGGCGTATGCGTGTGGCCCTCGCCCGCGCCTTGTTTATCAAGCCCCATCTCCTCTTGCTAGACGAGCCCACTAACCACTTGGATCTCGGCGCGGTTGTTTGGTTGGAGGCGTACCTCTCGACTTACAACCATATCCTCGTTATTACCTCCCATTCGGCCGATTTCATGGATAATGTCTGCACGCACATCATGGATCTCACGTTCAAGAAGAAGTTGCTGTACTACAGCGGTAACTACTCCACCTATGTCAAGACGAAGCAGGAGAACGAGGTCAACCAGATGAAAGCGTACCATAAACAGCAGGAGGAAATTGCCCATATCAAAAAGTAACCCTATCATTCCGACTGTCTTTTGACCATCCTACTGATGACTCATTTATTCTATTTCAGGTTCATCGCTTCAGCTGGTACCTACGCCAACCTGGTCAAGCAGGCAAAGTCCAAGCAAAAGATCATCGACAAGATGGAGGCAGCGGGACTTATCGAGCCTGTCGAGAACAAGAAACAACTCCGGTACGTTCCTATTCCATCCATTCACCTCCATCGCAGTCCCTTACTTTATTTCTTCATCGCTCCAGATTCAATTTTGAGGACGTTCGCAAACTGCCCCCACCCATCATCGCTTTCACCGACGTGGCATTCTCCTACTCTGGCAAGAAGGAAGATTATCTATACGAAAAGCTCTCTTTCGGTATCGAGTACGTCTCTTCCTCTTCCTCTTCCTCCCCTGCTCTCTCCCCCATCCTAACCCGCCTTTCTAACCCTCCTTCCTCCATAGCATGGACTCGCGTGTCGCCATCCTCGGCGCAAACGGCGCTGGCAAATCCACCCTCCTCAATCTAATCACCGGGGTACTCCAACCCTGCCAAGGCACCATCTCCAAACACTCCTCGCTCAAACTCGCCAAGTACTCGCAACATTCAGCCGATCAGCTGCCGTATGATAAGTCGCCGATTGAGTACTTCCAGAGCTTGTTCCATGAAAAGTACCCCGAGAAGGATTTCATGGTGAGTCGATGCTTTGGAAATGCAAATGCAAATGCAGTCTAGTTTGGGGTGTTGATGTTCTTTTTTGTGGTACTTTATAGGCGTGGCGTGCTCAGCTGGGAAGATTTGGTCTTTCGGGTCCTCATCAAACTTCGCCTATCAAGCAACTTTCGGACGGTCTCCGAAATCGTGTCGTTTTTGCTCAATTGGCTATGGAGCACCCTCACATCCTCTTGCTCGGTTCGTGCCGCTGCATCTTGTCCTTTGCGTACTGTATATTCTGACGTTGTCGTTCTTTCAGATGAACCTACCAATCACTTGGACATGGAGTCTATCGATGCGCTCGCCAGTGCCATCAAGGAGTTTGAGGGGGGTGTTGTGATCGTGTCACATGACTTCCGTACGTCATGGCACTTTCCTTTTTCCGTTTTTTACTCCTTACTCCTTTCTTTCCGCACCTGCAGGTCTCATCAGTCAAGTAGCTGAGGAACTATGGGAGGTCGCCAATAAGACATCAGGAATCTGACCAGGAAGATATCTCGATTACGGATTACAAGAAGATCTTGGTTAAGAGCAGTGCGTACCCCCACCCCGTCTTTTTCTTTCTTTCCAGTCTGGGTTTTTCTGATTGATGACTGATGATTGATTGATTAATATTCGTATAGGTAACGCTGCTATCGAAAAGGCCAAGCTGTTCAGCAAGACTGCTACCAAGGGCAGATCATAAATGCGCCCAACAACAGCAACCTTTCCTGCTCACCTTTTGTAACGCTTGTTGTACGCTTGCTTGTCTCCTCCGTCACCGTCACCGTCTTTGTTGTTGTTTGTGTTACAATACCGTGTATCGTCCACCACCATCTGTGCCCTCTTACCCAACCCACGACCCACGACCCACAATCCACAATCCACAATCCCAATTTCTTTTTTGCATGTTCATCATAGCAATGTATCGTACCGTATCGTAGATCGTAGCATCCCTAGTATCTCTAGTATCCTACCTACCCTTTGATCATGATCCCACCCATCCATTTAGACGCACGCACGCACGCTCATTCCTCCTCAAATTTCAAATTTTCGAATCAAATTTACTTACCTTACCCCCCATCCTCAGCGCAGTAGAATTTGGATAGCTAAACTTTGAATTCTCGCTTTTTTCTCGTTTTCAATGAACTGTTTTTTTTTGTCCACGGTTTTTTGATTAATTGCGTTAAATTTTAGAGTCTAGATATCGGATTTGTGGCACGCGCCTCTGTTATCTTCGTTTCACACCCTCTTTTATCACGCTTCTTCTGTACATAAAACGACTTGGATAAGTAGCGCGTGAGTTGGTCGGTGTGACTCTCCAGAGTCCGACTTATCGCAGTTACTAATTAGAGGGATGTCACGCCACTGGGTGATCATGGTGAAGGAGAGACGCAACTCGATATAGAGGGACTTGACTCAGGAACGGGGGGCCGGAAACGAGGCTAGGAAACTCTAATCAAACTCTACTTGCAACTCATTGCTCTTTTATGTACTCTATATGCTACATAGCTACTTGCTCGGAATCGAATGCTAAAAGACAAGTCGTTTATCGTTCGTTGGGTAAATGTGATATTTCGCCCGCACAGAAACGGCCAAAATGTCACCGATATATTGCAAATCCCATCAAATTCACGTTGCACTCGCATTGTAAGGGGCGAATACACCGGTATATGTGAAATGCAACGCGTTGCCGAACAGGCACTAATATTAAGTGTCACCCAAAGAAGGCAGGCCATTGGCAGATGGTGAATGAATGAAAAGATGATTGACAGTAAGTACGACTGGAAAGGAGGGGGTGCGTGCGCCCTGAGGAGATTTAGAGATCCAAGTTTTGAATGCGTTTTGCTCTTCCTTTCCTCTACTTTGTCTGCTTTACTTCTCACCTTTATTTATCACCGCTTTTTTTTTAGTCTGCACCCGCGAAGCTGGGCTAAGGTACCGCACGTTCCCCCCGGCGGCATCCAGCTAGCCGTGCCTCAATATTGATACCCAATGCGTCTGTCTGCTACCGGTTTGGCCTAGATACAATTTTCACAGCTTTTCATGCATGACAACGCACGTTGACAAGCCTCCTCTTCAGCTTGAGCACGTTCCGCTTATGCGTAAAGAAGCTCGTCCTTGTGATTAACCCAAAAGCGCGCATCATGGGGTTGGGAAGAAGAAGAAGACGCAGTGGCGTTCTATTCTTGGCCTTATCAATCTAATCTTTTATGGGACCCTTGGGCCTTGGTTTATAGGTGCCGGCTTGAAGCCGTACTACATCTTTGTCCTTTCGAAAGATGTAGCCAGTCTTTTGAAAAGCACCTACCCCATTCTATATAGTGGCAAGGGAACCCATGACTATCCTTACATGACTTATTTCCTGTCGTATTTTAGGATTTCATCGGTCCGAGGACATGCTTGGTGTTCGCCCTGTTGGTCAGAAATCTGATGGACGAAAAGGACTGGAATATTTCGTATGGGAAACGAAAGATATCGATGACTGTAAGCAGCAACAGGATACTCTGGCTTGCTTTATAGTTCGGGACATTTCCGAGTCTATCTGCCCATCTGCGGAGCTTATCAGTTTCACTGCTTTATCCAGAACGATGACTGCAGACTCGTGCAGTCTATAAACTTTCGAGATCTCCATAAAAATCAGTACCTTGACTTGTTCGGGAATTCTCTGATTATCTGCCACACGTCTAAAGTCAGGAGTAGCCCACCTGGATCTGGCTTAATTGCCGCAGCTTCAACGTAAGTCCACTGATGAGAGAGCGAACTATTGTATTTCTGAAGACCAAGTTGGGCAACACATTCCTTAAAACTGTGCGGATGAGAACGCAGCGAGCATCGCATCTATTTCATTTTTTCTTCTATTTATAAGACCCGGCTATAGAGAAATGACAGATCCAGCTGTCAGAGCCACCTACGTACGGTGCTGTGTGTATCGGGCGTACCGCATGACTCGACAATATCTCCAAACAATTGGGATTTTGTCTATAAAAACCCTGGCTTGAGACGTCTTTTTTTACTCCGATCTGAACGTTTGAACCCCAAGCAACCTCTTATCGAACTTTGAACACCCTCAACATGATCTCTGTACGCTGAGCCCTTCCTCTTCCTTCCGTAGCTCATGCTCATGCTTTCGCTTTCTGACCCTTCACTCTCGGTAGACCACCACCGTTGTTAACCAGCACGAAGGCTGTGGAAGCTCTACTTGCAGCTGCGGCACGAGGTGCGTACTCAGTGCTCACGCTCCCCGTGAGCCTGCGGTGTAGTGTGATATTCTTTATTAAGCTAACCATGGGTTTGTTATCTTTATCTTTATCTAGCTGCGGATGCAAGGCGGGAGAGTGCAAGTGCTAAATTCCTCCTCCGAATCCTATCACAGTCCAGTCGGCGGTCGCGATGGAATGAATGACCAGTCGAGAAGATATTCGCTCCGTATGAAATGTATTGTTGTTATCAGATAAGGATTCGCATCCGGCCGTTTTATTCAAATGTGATTTGTATGGCGTAAAGAATGAATACACGTTGACTTGTTTGTCTTACAAATTACACACCCACGCCAGTCTTCTGAGCATGATAGTTTATTCGAGCTATCTTAGCCAAGTCCGCAACTCAGTCCTACATTGTATTTGCGTTATGTTAGTACTGGGTTATTCTTATCTCTCGCTAATAGATGTCTACTCTCTTTCGCACTATGAATCAGGCGTGCTTTCCGTTGACCAATTCTCGATACTTCTTTGAAGCCTGATTAAATTATCTGTAAAGAATCTATGTAATTGTAAGTATGGTTTGGCTTGAACCCCTTTTTTTACGAAGGGTCAATACATCAGTGCGTATTTGAGCTCGGTCATGCCCTCTTACAAGAGAACAACCAATAATTCCCACACAGACCACATTCAACCTTGTCGATGTTCTTTTCGGTTTCTGGTTTCTCTTTACGCTTTCTTAAATGCATCCCCGAAGCGGCACCAACTCTACAATATCCATACTCCCAGACGACACCTTATACAGTATCTTCATGGAAAATACCACTATCTTTTCAATCAACCCCGAAAAGCACTCTCTTACACATTCAATGTCTAGTTCTCAAGTATGTCGCCTGTGGCGCAGGATCATCCTACGATCACCGGTGTTGTGGGGTCGACTTATCGACACATCCCACATCTTCTTTAGGAGTCAAAAGTGGAAGGAAGAAATCTCCGACGGACTGGCGATGCTCCTCTCTGGGTACGAGGATCTCTCGGAATGGCAAACCTGGCCGTATATCAGTTTTTCGTCTTGGTCCTTGAGAACCACTGGGAGAGGATTCAAAGATTTGATATTGATATTATTCATTTAGGCAGTTTGGCAAACGATGTTCGCCTCCAAATGTATTTCAACGCCCAGCGCCGAGCCTGGAGGTATTTAAGACGCCCTATACATTTGAACCCCGTGTTCTCTCGCTTTCTCCCTTACCTTTTTTCGCTGATCATGCGCCAAAGCTCCACATCTTCCATGTTACTGGTATAATTTTCAATTTCACAGAACCGTGGATGTCCAATATTCGGGATATACGGGTCGATCAAGCCTTCGATGTCTCAGAGTTATTAAATGCATTGGTTAATATGCCACTCCTGGAACGATTACATCTTACCTTCCTGCGCAATGACCACCCGGATTGGCTCTTTCAAGACCGTTCATATGTCATCCTCCAACACCTTGAGCTCCTACACATTTACGGCCCTCTTACCACCTGGTTTCCGATAGTAAAGGTTATAAAACCTGCGGCGGGATGCTCAATCTCTATCAGATCAAACCCAACAATGGCGGACGGACGGATACCCAACCTGGAAAATTCCACATCCGAGCATTTAATAGACTATATCCACACCGCAGTTGCGCCTCATACGCCCAGCCGAATTTTACTCAAATGCCGTAATGGTACTCACTCCCAGGAGGTCCGGGTCGACATCGATACAATGGAAGTCCCGCAGAACATCTCAATTTATTTAGAGTACTACGATACACTCTCCCGAACTCTCATTGACTACCTATCGTCTTTTTTGATGTCCAAACCGATAAAGGAAGCCGTCTTGGAGATATCAGGCCTCGAAGGACTTCTAAATGCGCAATTGAAAACACTGCTTAGGTCACTCTCGTTCATATCGTTTCTGGAGACATCGGAGGACACTCTCGACTTTATCATCAGTGCAGATAACAGGAAATGCTTTCCGACCCTGCGCTCATTGAAGCTGAGCAGCATACGCCCACAGACTGCGTGGAGAAGGTATCCTGAGGGCCCAATTATGGCCTTGTTGCAACACCGCAAAGAGATTGGACTTCCTATTGCAATATTGGACCTCACTGCCTGCCAGACATCGAAATTTTACGATATGGACTACCTTGACAGAATAATAGATCTGGAAGTACGGTATACGCACCTTTCGAACCAGACCGACATCCACTATAGGTGTGGGACAGGGACGCCCGAAGTTTTAAAATTCGAGAAAGAGGATTGAGAATTAAAACTGCTACACATACATATTAGATGCTCCGCCGAAAACTAATGCATAACTTTCTCTAGTATCTGTACGGAGAAATACGTTTGAATGGCTCGAAGTTGAAATGAATATGTAACGTACTAACTCTCCATAAAAAAGTCTCAGCAAGCATTCCCCACTGACGTGGAGCCAGCCGGACAGAGAGGACTTTCAGTCAATTGAGTACGATTCACTGTATTAAGTTCAGCAAGAGCGTTGATGAAATAAGAAGAAATAATCACCAGATAGCGACCGACGAGAATCGTGTAGATACTAATGAGAGAAATCAAGGATCAAAAGAATGTATGAATATTAATAGAAAGGACTGCCTACAAGAGTGCACGGCGATGCTGAGCAACCGCTCAACGGTTACCTCAGGACTCATCCTTCTGACGTCTCATCATCCTATACAGCAATGTCTCTCGCCTGTTTTTGAGCGTCCGAATGCAGGCCGTCGTCCTTTATAGGATCCCTTATCGTCCATCATCCATCCTTCCAAACCCAGTATCATTTATGGACGCGGGGCAAAGAGATGAAGCCTTCAATGGCTAGACCGCTTCACGACCAAAGTGATGTGGTATTGATAATGCACAAAGGGATGCGGAGACGATGGTGATGGCCGGAACGATTTGATACACCTGAATTTAAAGCGTAGATGTTCTTGAGAACGTTGGGACGGATGGGCGAATCGTGTCGTGGCACTAAAAAGAAGAGAAATTCCGTCGCAGGAGGGAGGAAAGTACCAACGATGCGGAGCCTGTCAATGATAGGCACATCCGGTGGTATCTTCAACTCTGAAATGTGGAATAAAGGTCTGGGTCCCTTCCAGTGCTCCAAAACTTCGACAATCGACGTCATCCTCCACGGCATGAACAACGCTCACTGCTCCTGCAGAAGTTTGCACAGTGCATCCAACTGAATGAGTAATGTCCAACCCTCGTCGTTCCCCAGTAAAGGTAAACCGATCCTTGTCAAAGATGTGTGGCATTATGTAATGAGAGAGTTTGAGGGAGATGCGGGTTGAACGCGGAGTATGATTCGATTAGGGAAGGGAGAAGGCGACAAGGCGTAATATGGCAGTAGTGGTAGACTATGCGAGGGGCGATGTCTATGAAATCTTGAGGTATGATTGCTTCGGGAATTGGGAGTTTCCACGTGTAAAATTTGAAGCAGATCATGCAGAGCGGCGACTAAGACGGCGATGGTCTTGCAGAGTTTTGAAAGGCAAGGAAAAGAAGGAAAGGATGGGCTGACGACGTTGACGTTGAACCCAATGCGTCAACGCAAAAATTGGGGACGTTCGCAAAAACAAATAAAGGTCTACGGACATAGCATGTCAGATCAGTTACGTTCAAGTACGGAACATAGGGTTCTACCGACCAACGTAACAACGGAGACCTTCCACTTAACTGAACCCTTCATTTTTGTCCAAAAGCCGACCCCAAACTAATCTCTTTTCGGTGGCGACTCCAAAGGTAAGAGAATGTCCCGGACCTCAGGGGCGGCCTCGAGGTGGAAGAAAAAGATCTCGGAGGCGAAAGTACCGATGTTGCGTAATTCGCCTGGATAATGGCACAGAGGGTGTTGTGATGAATACCCCTGAGCTCGACCTGCCGAGAAGACAACATTAGTTGGGGTCGAAGATACCAAAGCAAAAAAAAATCGATAAAAAGCTGGACAAATACAAGTGCAAGACCGCCGTGCTGACATACGCTGACATGTAGAAAGGAAGAGAGAAATTTTTCGTAGAAAACAGAAAGAAAAGTAGGAGGAAGGGTAACAGTCAAAGACGTCGTGTCCATCACTCGAAACGATAGCAGGAGATAGCAAAAGAGAAACTGCGCACAAGAAAGAAAGGAACTCACCAATTGGCGTGTATGTCGATGAACGCTTTGCCATTTCGACTGGGCACTTTGGGCTTTACTAACTCTGGCTCCGAGTGACCAATCTTTTGTATTCTGCCTTCGCTGTTGAAACACAGTTATGGTCAGCGAAAAAGTCTGCGAAGGAAGGTAATGAAAATCGAATAGCATACCCAAATATTGACTCATCTAGTCCAGGTGGCCGCAGTCGCATGAAACCCAAAAAAACGGTGGTTGAGGTTGAACTTCACATGAGGAAATTCAGCGATTCTTTGATGAGATAATTTGCCTGTAATCATGCATCGTCATTACAGCAATGCAGTGAGAGGAACTAGCTGCTACTTGCAATCTCCTAATATGTGGTTTTTTGTGAACTTCGTGAATTCAAGCGCAACGTTCCGGTGGATGGGGAGGCAGATATAAAGGAAGGGCAAAGAGGGGCTGTGACGAAATCGAAGAGGAGAAGTCTTTCGTCGTAAGTAAAGATAAAAAATTGGCATTGAACAGCAGATGGGTAAACAACGAGTATGTCGTGGTCAATGTGAAAGGTCCAGAACAATTCCCACGTGTGCAGATCGAGTAGGTGGGAATCCCGCCGCTTACCGTCGACTGCGCTGAACTTTATCCGTATTTTGTGAACCAGCATCCGCGCCAGTAGAGTTCTCAGGACCTCAAAGCTCCATGCACATGCATTAGTTGTTTGGAACGCCATTTCATCTTTACCGAAGACTCAAGTAAAGCTTAGCTTTGCGCAATTTCAGCTGATCATTCTTCATACCACCCTAGGATGCATATGTGGTCAGTGGTGACTAGGTCTTGCTTGCTTCGTTGCTTCGTTGCTTCGTCATCTCGTCTTTCTCGTATTCTTCTATCTGCAGAAGGGATTCGGCGTGAAGCCGTTCAGTACCTCCCATGCTGACCTGCACCTCTTTGAGTCCCTCTCATTGCGGTAGGGATCCATCTTCTGCTTATAAATTTCTCGTGTCTAACCAAATTTTAAGTCTGCGGTGCATCCTTTGCATCATGATATCACCCCTACAGTCCGAGCAATTGAAGTCGTTGGGCACGGTTTCGCTTCATGATGTTTTGACCATTTATTGAACTGCCGGGGGGACAAACTCTCGATTTCCAAATGCGCCGCCAGCTAGGTATGTTTAGAAGGTTCGTCTACTCTGTGTTACTCACTTCGCGTACTCTCGAGGCCGCCTCATGTAGGTGCCATGTTGAAGTTTGACGGTCATCGTTAGTGTCTTTACTTCGACTCAAGCGAAAATCCTGCGGAATATGAAAGAGAAAACCCGATAAAGAAGAACGTTATCGTGGTGCGCTATCGAGCAAGAGAGCATGCGGATGCGCAGGGCGGTCCCAGGGAAGGGGTCCAACATGTCGACCATTCGCGAGCGAATCAGGTGAGGGCCGCATAAACGTTATCTTTTTTTCTTGCTTCCTCTTAAGGTGTTTATAGTTCGTTCGTAGATTCCAAACTTCAAAGTAAGCCATGTACTGTAATTCTAGGGACATAACGCCGCTCACGGAAGGAGCATATAAGGAGCATATAAGCTACTCGACTGCCGAACAACTTGCATCCTAAAAGAAGACGTAAAGGGCCAGTCAAACGTAAATGCTTTTATCTTTATTCCAGGTAGCCTTGAGATTTCCTTTCAGAATAAATTGAATAAAGGAAATATATAGTGCCGTCAGCACGGATTTTTTTTGAACTTCTGGGACGCATCGCCGAACACAGTAAGTATGTCCGTAACCCTTCATCGCTTGGAGCTTCCTTTCTCCGCTAGAGACTGAATGTGACTGAAATGTGCCATTTCGCTTGAAGAATGGTACCTGCGAATTGACGTCCATGACCGTTAACGTCAACTTGAAGCTCAAGCGATGTCGCCGTCCTTCGGTCATGGGTGCCATTCTTGCCTATGACTTTGTCAGCACACTACATTAACGCAGTCCTGAATGCCACTCATTCTGCATAGATTGTACTCTTGCATTTTCATTTCCATGCATCTTATGGCCAGATAACTAGCATTGGAATAGCAACTAATCATCAAAACGGCCCGATAAAGAGCGCATGCGTATCTTTCGATCATCAAGTCTATCCGGAACTTTCGCGCCTCGTGGTGCCTCATGGTAAATGTCTAATGGTGCAGTCGGACTATACAATGAACAGCCTTGAACACAAGCGGCTTCAAGGAGGACAAATGAACCCTATTCAATAGCATGGGAAGATAAAAGTGAAGTGCGTCATTTATTGTAAATCGCCGATGGAATCATTGAGCTTGTTACTAATAGAATCAACCTCACCGAGCATCGAGGCTGGTATGATAGGGCGCTTTGGTATTTATCATTTCTTATTGGGCGCGTTAGCGCGATCTCGGAGTATCTAAGCGTAACGCATTTGTCTGACACTCTGTCACCGTTTAAACATGGCGGCGTTCAAAACTTTTGGGGAGGCACAGGCGCAGGACCATGGTCTTTCCGCAGTCTATCCTGCTGACCATACTTTTTTTGTAACGAATGGTCATTGAAGAATATTGAGATTCACCATTGAACCTGCAACTCAAAAAATGAGGTATCGTATCTCCGGTCAGATCTTCGTTACCGCTCTAAACTTTTCGGCGGGACAAGGGTCAAGGGTCGACTGACTCTCCTAGGTATTCATATAAATACACGCATATGAGGCGGAGAGACACAGAACCGTCGACCCATCCACGCCATCACAAAGCAGACTGGTATCCCAATTTTCTCTTGCTTCGCTGCTCCACGATCTTTTGTACCTTGGTATGCCTATGCACTTTCACTTACACCACTATACTGTATCCTGACGCGAAAATCTCTCTAGTAAACCCATTTTCCTATCCAAGCACGTCATGGCTTTTCTCCTGCCTCCCATCGTCGTGCAGACCATCCTGCGCATACTCATAGATCGACCCGTCATTCTTCCGCCTTCACCTGAGGACCCTCGCCACTGGCTCAGCCTTGTCTCCCCTCAATGGGAAGCTATTATTAATTCAACCCCTGATTTCTGGTCTTCATTCACCTTCCTTCCGATCCTATTCCGCAATCCGACCGTTCAACTGGGAATTTTCCATTCTCTTGTCGCTAGGAGTGGCCCTAACCCCCTTTGCTTTTACTTTATCCCTGACTTTCAAGCCCAGGAAATCTTATTTTTCGGCAAAGATAACGTCAGTATCGTCGATGATATCATTCATCCCTATATAGGCAGGATACAGTATCTGCAAACCATTCTCTACGACGCGGAAATTCGAAAGTTTTTGTTAACTATTCCCGTGGGTGCCTTTTCGTCCTTGGAGGGCGTAGATATCGTATCCATCAATACCCTCTCTCATCCGCATTCTACTTCACTTTGGAGGAGCGCTCCAGATTCCGCCCTTTCATGTCACTCCCGCTTCTCGAACTGGTGACTTGGCGGATGTTCAATAATATAGAGCCGCTCGAACTCAACTTTCCCTGGTCGCAGCTGTTGAAGGTGGATTTTGGGACCACGAAAATGCCTCCAACTACTTTCTTACAAATCGTGCGCTTAGCGAGTCCTTCCTTGATCGACGCCTTCTTTTATGTCGAATTTGATATATCATCTACTCACCTCCGACATCAATACAAGTCACCCATTCTACTCCAACTCTCGCCAAATTTCGTCTGCGCCTGGTCAACAACTACTTCTACTCGGAGATTCTCGATCTTTTTTACTTGCCTCTCCTTACGGACCTTCATATTGAACGAGCCGAGTGGACATTCCCTTTCGCTTGGGATATTCCACGCCACACGAGACTTCTTTCTCGCACAGGGGGGGTTGAAGAAGCTTCATTGTCTACTTACCTCAGTAGGTTTAGCATCATCCTACATGGGACTCCTCATCTCGTCGGCGAAAATCCTCTTATACTGAATTGACGGAGTTATTGACAAGCGCCTGCGTAGATGAGCTTAGACTTCCCTTGGGAATTCATGTTCAAACCCAACACTTCATCAATGCAAGGGGGGAGCTCCTACCGAAATTGACAACACTCAAGTTCGCATCGGATATGGATCCTAGGGTTATTTTTGATGTGATAAGGATGCGCAACTTGGTTGATCCGTCTCCTCTCAGAGCTCAGGACTTACTCCATCACCCACTTGGACTTGACGCTCCCATCGACAACCCAATATGAAGGGGTCTTTGACACAGAGGCACAGTCCTTAAATTGTCGCATGGATGCATACTGCGAGATGTCGAACCTTGCGGGAGTTGTTTCCGCCATTGCTCTTTCTCCGCTCATTAATTAGATGTGGTATTGTGTGTTCAGTTGCATGAAGACCTAATCCCTTAGCACCTTTTATGTTCTTTAGAGCGCCCAATAAAATAATGCGCTATTAGGTTTGCGTACTTGGAGGGTAATTAATTCGATCGAGATACTCCTGTCAAACATCTCACTGGCTTGCAGGGAATGAAAAAGGTTGGCGCTAAGCAGGTGATTAAGTCGGCATCATGCCGAACTTGAAACTATACAGTTGATCGGTAAGAACCGAGAACGATAGATTAGATTTCCAGTGTCGTCTTTATCCACCTTCTGCTTATACAATTCAGACCTCGAAGGCTGCAGAGCCTACAACCTCCTTTCGGATTCGTTGTCGCACTGGAATATAAAATCTTCAGCTCTCAGTTCCATCCTCTACGATTTGCGGTATTTTTTTCGAAAACTGCTTGAAGTGTCGCACTGTCTGTGTCATACCTGCGTCAAGCGATTTAATTGACAGTATTGCCCGTGCACCAAGTAAACATTCTCTTCGGTTCCTAGCCATGCTAAAGTAATCAAAAAAAATTTGTAGCTTCCTTGGCCGTACCTCCTGGTCTTCGTTCTTGGATCCTTTACCACCGCTTGCTCAATGCTTTTAAATTTAAGTCTTACGGCCCCGTACGTGCATATCTAGCATAGTAATCGACCACATCAGTCTTGCTCTCGGAGTGATATTTTTTCTCGTTACTCTTCCTTTCTCACTGGACTTTGCGGTACTTCATTGGTCTTCTTTTCTACTGTCGCTGATTCAATCGTCACGTCAATCTCTTCCCCACTCTTGGCGAGCTACGTGTCACTGTTATGGATAAGTTGCGGAAATTGACCTTAGGATTTCGTGACTGAAAGAGCTCTTCTATTGCTATGAGTAGAATACCTAGCCTAAAAGGATAACTTGCGCTTATACATCTGTCGCACTTAGATAGTTGCGTTACTGCGTTATCATCGTCAGCTTGATTCTGACAACTGTGAACCATCAGGACGTTATCTATGCATCTTACCCTTGTATTATACTACTATATTTCTGAACCATGTTTCTATTCCTTTTGATGCTCTCTCTCTACTACTCTCATTTCCATTCTTCTTCATGTCCCTCTGAGGCTGTTCTACTAGCTATTCCAACTTGTCGATAGTGCGAGCTAATTCCTAAACTTAAAAGTCAAAGTTCAGGGGCGGCAAACTGGAGAAACTGGCAGCACAAAAAATGTACCATAGAATCTGGATCAGTGGAAGCACTGCCCGCGCTTTCAATAACCAGCGAGGTCGTTGATGCCTTCTTTTTTCTTCTTCTCTGCGATGGGAACTTTGGAATGATATAACACAGAACACGCATCAGATCTCTTGATCATTCACCGAACAAAATGGAGCAGGATACCATCTAAAGTAGCATTTGCCTGCGCCAGCTTTTCCTCTAGCTCGGCGTTACGATTTTGCAGCTGGATATTGTGATCGAGTATCGTGATGTTCGTTTCCAGGAGCTTGTTGTTATGGTCTTCAAGTTCTGTATTGATCCTCATCTGGGTTTCCATCACCGATGAAGTTGAGCATCGGCTTGAAGCAACGTATAAGCATGATGTTATTGTCCTTTATGATTGATTGTAATACCATTCTTGGATGGCTCATGCCTACTACGATATCAGCGCGGCTTGTGCACATTGTGTCCTCAGGGATCCCGTACTGTCTCGAAATCTGCGTTATATACTGATCAACTATTTGATTTATAGCCATTTTCCAATGAACTTCTAGTTCAAATGGAGGAAACTGGATTCGTAGTTCGATGGTCAGGTGAAGGTGGACTGCATTGCTGAGCGATGTTGGGGAAAGTAAAGATCGAGTAAGCCTGTAGGCAAAATTGATTGATGTCTGGGACTTTCCGATTGGTTAGGACGGACGGCTCGGCTTTAACTTGCTACCGCTGACTTTAATGTATTGTTATGGGAAGATGGCCAAACACGAGACCACGTACTAAAGGTGTCAATTATTGGAGTGGATACAGTTTACAAGCCAAGTGTAATACATAATTTACTAGAATTTTATGAAGGCTAGATAGAAATGAGTACTACTGAGTTATCAGCGTAAGTGAAAAGCAATGAAAGTGGAACCGTTGGATTTTTGAATTTGAGGGGTGACTGTGAGCGCGTCGGACGCGACATGGTCACGTGCTCCTTGAATACGTAGCAGTTTTCTCGCTGCCTCATTTCATTTACTGTCCGCCTCTCTTCTCTCGATAATTGTGTAACTCTCGGAGTCATTAGACGCGGCTTATTTGGGAATACGTAAATCCATTAAGCTTATTATTTAACAACCTGGTGAGTGCCGCTTCTTGGTTCGAGTTCGTGCAAAACTGACACAACCTTGCATACTCTAGCTCTAAACGGAAGGCGTGCGATAGTCTAGCAGCGGTCAAGGACCTAGTACGGGAAATGCGAATGGCAGCATCAACATCAAGCACTCCTGGACGCGTGGGCCACACAGTTGGAAACGTTGGCGGAGAAATTGATATTGAGTACGTCTACGGTATGGCTTATTTTTCAGTTACCATTCCGCTGACTCTCTCTATTCAGACCGTGGCCTATATCTCTTCTTGTGTGGATCCCAATCCCCTGATTAAATCAGCATGTCCCTCTATAAGTCGTCAAGTCCGCTCGACGCCATCCCAAAATGGCCTTGGATGAGATCAAGCTGCTGTCGCACGTCATCTTTACCTTTGGCGACTTCTGCCTCAAGAATCCTATTGGCATCGAACGTTTGTATGGCATCGGCGAGAATTTGGTCGATCTCATCAAGCGGCACCAGAGCAAGGGATTCCTTTGCTGCTCGTCCAGCATATCCGTGACCCGATTACACGTATCGCTGCATGTCATCCATACCGGTACGTGTTCGTTCATTTCTTTTCTTGCTCGCGTGAGCTAACACACCCTACAGCTCTCATGCTCAAAATCGTCCTCACTTGCATTGCTGTTGTCGAATCCATCGTTTCCACTGAGCTTATCGCGTCAGCCGCTACTGCCAGCACACCACGGACCCGGCTCGTATGCCGTGGCATCAAGATTTAACCACACCTTTCTCACAGGCTCGCAGCCACTTCCTTCACCCACCTCCTCCTTCTCGAACAGCCCTATGTTGGGCCAATGGACGTTTGTCTCGTCGAAAATTGTGGGAGAAGACCACAAGCTTGGCAACATCTTCGACTTCCGTGGACATGGAAGCGCTGATGATGGAGCGCACTCATCCTACCTCCCAGTTGAATGTTCTGGCTCCGCAGACGAACCAGATGCGACTGGATACGCGTGGCGGCTTTACTGGCAGTGGCGGACTAGCTCAACCCTCAAAGCCCCTCCATCCTCTCTCAAATCGTACCCAACGCGTCGCATCCTAACGATGATGTGGATGTCGCGCTTGGATCTGCGATATCGATCGCTCGTGGATCTCATGAAGATTCCCCGGTGTTGTATGAAGCATTGACAGAGAAGATCACAGTCAAGATCGTCGATCGTGAAACGGTGCGAGGTTCGACTTCTTTTCTTCTTTATGCGTCTTACTCTCTTTTCAGCTACGTGGGTCGAGCATCAATTTGTCGATGATATCCAGACGTGTCAGTACTGGTGGCTAGAAGTTATTCCCTGTGTGAAATGGGACCTAGTTTGAATCTGTATTGAGGGGCCACAGGTACGTGTAACTTACTTTGCCCATGCATGCGCAAATATTCTCGTATTCTCGAAGGGCTTGTAAGCTTACGAAAAGTAGGCCAGTTGTTGGGATCACCTGTCTTTTCGGCGTTGTTGGTTTCGTCCTTGGTTGCTATGCAGGTGTCCTTACCCAGTATTGTAAGTGACATTCTACATCTTCCAGAATAACGCCTCATATATACTCTCTAGCTGTTCGGACCCGTCAATGGCGAAAATTTAACACTATTGACCTCGCCCCATCAACACGGTGTAGCAAGGGTAGCGACCATATTGCTCAGGTCATCGATCTGCTGGGCGAAATCCTAAAAAATAGTGTTCTTCAACAAGCACCCTCACAAATTCTTCGGTCACAAAGGTTAGTTTGTTTACATCGCGTATATCTTCAACTCAAGCTAAGCATCGTGCTCTTTAGAAGAAATTCAACAAGCTTCATCAGTCAGCTTTCGAATGTCTTCCACGACAAATATCCCTTCCCAAAAGTCAAAGCTGGGCCCTTGTTGCCTTCCTTAACCCCATCCTTCATCTCCGACCAGCCCTACGCGCAAAGACCCCCTAGGTGGTGCGTCACATAAGGCTGGATTGAATCGTCGTTCAAGGCGAGATCGGCCATCATGGGGCGGATAGAAAGCAGTAAGAAGCTCGGCGTAAAGCGATAGAGGCGAAGCGGGAGCAGGAGGAAGAAAGCAAGTAGAGGTCGAAGGAACGGGATAGGGTCGATCTGGACCTGAGCAAGAGAGACGTGATGAAGCCTGTAGATGAGAGCGTGATCGGGGTGAGGACGAGATGCCTGAGCATCAGCATGAGCTCCATCCAAGCTCCATCATACGCAGTACCGTCTATCTGTGCTGGGTCAGCCGGAGCCAGCGCCTGTGTGCCATTGGGCATGGGCACTCACATTCTCAGTTCAATTCTTCTGGGATTTCGAGGCAGCTGGATGCTAATTCTGCTGCGTCGACGTCGGGTGCTTGAGGAGAGGAGAAGAGGCAGATTTAGGCTGGGAAGCGGTATGGGAGCAAGAAGACATGATGAAGGACGGTGACTGTGCGGACCATACTCGCAATCAACGTGAAGGGAAAGCTCGTACAGAGGGAGAAGAAGGGTCATCGGCTTGTTTTTTTTTTGGACGCTTTCTTTTTT
Source organism: Gymnopilus junonius (assembly GCA_015501075.1). NCBI lineage: Eukaryota > Fungi > Basidiomycota > Agaricomycetes > Agaricales > Galerinaceae > Gymnopilus > Gymnopilus junonius. Next base: position 36,776 of record JADNYJ010000134.1, on the reverse strand, counting down.
TTGATGTTGTTGTTTTGCCCTTTTCCTTTGCCCTTCTGTTTCCTTTCCTTCGTTTTTTTATTCTTCTTCGTCATAATTCGTTTCTCCTATACTTATCTATGTTAGCTAGTGCCATGTTGTGCCCACACTTCCCGTCGTCATACCATGCACTATTATCCCTTCTATGCATTCACTCGCACGTACAACGTCTGCCTTGTTAATGATACGTGTCTATAATGTCTTTCTTTTAATTTCTTGGCTGATGACCGTCGCGTCAAAGCTTTTCTTGTGTAGGGTACGCAATTAACCTTCTTTCCTTAGCACTCTGAATCTCGCACCAATGAAGACCTTTCATGTCCGGATCAGAACCTCAGTCGACGTGAAGATCTATCAACAAACGTCTGTCAGGTTAGTTGGCCATCTTTTTGCTTGCTCTCTCGACGTTCATATGATCTATCTTACACTTTCTAAGCAGACTTTCTCTTTCTCATAATGGAACCTATATCCTTTGAACAGAAGAAACCAAGATAGATTTGACGTGTCACTGCATCAACAGCCGGAGAAATTCAATGGGTGAAAATTTTGTATATAACTCAAACCTCTGAATCTGGGCTTGACATGGCTTCATACTAACATTTTGACCATGAAGGGGATTTTACTTTCTCTCGTATTCGCTATTTTACTCAGAGGAATTTTGGTGACATCATCCTCTATCAGTTCTACAACTGCGAGGTGCGTTCTTCAGGGCTCCTGTGACGACGCTGAAGACATTTTTAGTCAGCGAAGACGATTCTGAGGAGGAGGACGTCGAGGAGCAATATACGCGATTGTCGAAGCAGTTTGATGTCCAGAGCGAGGAGATATTGAGTCAAATTCAGAGAGAACGGGCACTCTGGCAACAGGAAAGTCGACAGCGGGAAAAGGAAGCGTTGAAGAAGTTGGAAAGAGAGAAGCGATGCGCAGAGAAGGAGAACCGGAACAAGGTAAGATTCCTCCTTGGAAACCCGAGTTTGATTTCTCTAACGCGCTTTGTAGGAAGTTGAGTCGAGATTGGAACCCAAGTCAAAGAAGAAGCACGCGCCGCCACCGCCCAAAGTTCACGAAGCGAAGACGAAGAACGATAAGCAGGAGAAGGATAGTAAGCAGAAGGCGCTGGAGCCCTCGACTCAGGCGTCCGGCCGCAACACTCGATCATCGTCGAAACGGGTACGTGTTAATTACCAACGTTGTACCGCTGACCAAAGTTTGCTGAAATTTTGCTAAGGCTGTCGAGGATGTCAGCGACTCCGAACTCGAAGATTTGAACACTCAACCAACGAAGAAGGTCCGAAACACAGCGTCGAAGAAGGGCCGTACTGCTGCTTAAGTCTGAGTCTTTTCTCATTCATTTTCTTTTGTTCTGTATTCGCCTTTTAAATCTTTCGTCCCAACGTCACGGCTCGGCATACCCTTCATATGATACTGACATTTCTTTCGTTCTATTTCTCCAGGTCTGTTTTTTCTTTCTTTCCGTTTTCACCGCCTTTGTTTCCCTTGTTCCATTTGCTTCATGTCCGCGCTTTTCATTGTTCCTGTATTGCTTTTCTTTCGTCCTCCTTGTAACGACTAGATACTTAGACTTGCTCGACTGTACTGTGTAGAAATTGCACTGATTAGACTATTGTAATAATACTGTTTTAAAGCATTAATGGCCACATTAGCAAGGAATTCAGGTCTGTCTGTTGGGCGGCTATGCATGGCATTGCTTGCCTTCTACAAAACAAGTACTCCAATACATTTCTGTACATCAACCCAGGCAATACATTTGAATACGTCGACGCTAACCAGTACATTCCAATACATTGCCACATATTGGCGCTGAATTTTAATAAATCACAATACATTGGAGGCCTCCAATACATTCCTATACGTCGCCTGGGTTGATGTATTGCAATACCACGACCTGCAAAGACGGCAGTCACTGCGCCGAATGTAGCTCATATATTGCAATACTTTCTCATATATCAATCCGTTTATTTTTATGATGTGACATCTGCCCTTGAATGGTTTCAAGAAAGAGAGGAGAACACTGCCCTGATTCCAGTCTCGCTTTAATATCTAGATAATGGTTTAACAATCCCTGAAAACCTATGTACTCTGTGTCACCGTCGCCTCGTGGGGCCAACACAACTCGGCAGCGACTGGATGCATGGGGAGTACCTCAAGAATTTGTCTTCTCTTTACACGTCTTTTCCAACCTGACCATTGGAGAGTACATTTACGTGCTTTCCACTGACGGAAGCATACCAATACTGGTGCGATTCAATCTGCGATTGTGTCCTATGTGTAAGCTACACAGATTTGTGGGAGCGTTCCGATTTTTCGGTCTTCCAGGCGGCTGCAGGTGATCATTGGGGTACCACATCGAGCGCTGAATTGGAGGCGCCGACGGATACCGGGTTAGTCGGTGAAGGCGTTATTGCCGTTTGTGCTCCCTCATCAATCATAGTTCGTGATTTCAATAGCGATTTGTCGAAGGTTTCGTCTGATGATTGGTTTAGAACGGAGGAATTCTGATAGTAATCATCTAAAGCTGTGTGGTATTGGTTCTATGGTGAATATCAGAGTTTCAAACTTCGATCTGAAAGAAGGGAGCTTGATTGGTCTTCAAATTCTGTTGTCACTGACTTGGGAGTTATTCGAAAGGTATTTAGAACGTCATAGCCTACCGCAACCACTGAAAAAAACTGGACTCGAGGGTGGACTTATAGGATAACAGGTAACTAACTACGGACTAGCCAATGCAGACGTAAGGAAGCTAGTCGATAGCGACATCAAGCCCCAATTTACGTCTCTGAGGAACAATTCTTATCGTATTTTGAACTCGACATGGATGGATTGATTGGTTGAACGGCGCACGTTCATCTCACCCACTCCTCTGGGAAGATAAGCTCGGGGTATGGCCATCTGTATCATTACTCTTCATTAACTTGGCCGTTCGCGACTTTTTATAAGATACTTAAAAGTTGTTTCACTTCCTCACTTGATGTAGCCCTGACGGTCTTCTCGATTGATGTGCACCTTGCGCCCTCACTGTTCATCTTAGTAAATGCCGTTCGACTTGAATTCATCCTATTAAGCGTATATTTCGTGTTCATATTGGGCAACCATCGAATCGGAAGAAGAATACACATGCTGTGAAATACTTACGCTGAATTAGACAATGAGTTAGTATGGAAGACTGTCATGCTCGGGGATCACGGTAAAAGAAAGAATACGGTTTCTCGAATCCCCAAAGAGAATTTTATATCTGATAAAATCAGAGGTCCGAAAATGTCGAAGCAGTGCATGGTGTGAGTAATAGCATCCCTTCAGTTACCACCGATGAGGTCTAGCTAAAGTCCAATTAGTAATGTATGGTCAGTAACATAAAATACCAGAAAATGTTGTGCGGATAAATCAATCTTTGTCTGCTGGAGAAAGCTATTTCACCTCCGTGTAAATCGCAAAGCTGAAGAGACATATGTTACGTGGACACATACCCGAATAATCAATATGCACTAACGCCGCCGCCGCTATGAACTTCCCGCTCAAAGTCGTGATATTCTTAGTAGGATGTTTGAAAGAGTCTGGATGAAATCTTTCAGTCGAATTGGCTAAAGCTCAAAGAATTTGCACTCACTGTTTGTTGGAAAGCTGGATGTAAGATATTATGCACCTGAGTTTCGATTCGAGGTCCCGCAAATACGGTGAAGGCCATCAGATTATAGGAGTTTCAGAAACCGTCGAAGGAAAGTAAAGGTATGTGCGACTTCACTTTCTTCCCGAAAACAGTATGCAGATAACTGGGGCTGCTGTTCGTTACGATTGCTTAAAGTGAATCAACCCCCAGAACAGAAATGATAGATGCACAAGTTGCTTTCTGTTACTAGGTGAACTTGAGGTGAACATCCAATGTCCGAGAATTAAGAACATTGGCGAAATTGTGGAGAGCAGCCAGAGAAAAAGGCGCAGACCCATCTAAAGAGAGTCCGAAGTGGCTAGCATCTTCGTGGAACGCCAAGGTCGAAGAAAAGTAGCGATTAAACGATTAATATTTGTTTCGGAAAGTAAAACTTACAAGGGTACTTCTAGCATGGTCACATTTTTCTTGTAGCATTTTATCAAACGCTTTTGATCATGCCGTAGCTATAACTGTAGACAGCCATGATTGATGTGCTCTGAGCTGGCATTTGAGTAAGAAAGGCGACGTTGTGTGAATTACAAACAATGAGACGTACCGACTATTTTTTTAAAGATCGGATTTTTCCAGGAGGTGTAGAGTAAGTAAATGTTTCAAACTATCCTTAAGATAAGACCCCTGTGGATGTCCGGGACTTGGAAGGATGTATGTCAGTCCAGCGGAAAAGAGAACAAAAACATGCGTAAGAATTACTGATCGTCAACTTCAATCAGACGTACATAGAATGCGCAAGGGTATCTGGATTCGAATGGAGGACCGTTCGACTCTTTCAAGAGTCTTCACGATGTTGGAAGGCTCTTGTGCTTTAGACTCTACTCTTTTGAAGGGGGTTATGATTCGTCGCTCGATTGCGTCACCAACTACTTATACACGTGATACTAATAGCGACTTTCGGCGCAAGGTATTTGATTCAGCACTCACTCTAGTAGTAGTACTGGTAACTGGACAGTCTTTCCACTTCAATTGACGGGCCGGCATATTAGCACCATGAATTTAGCCAGCAGATTGTTAAGGAGAAAGGGTGCGTATTGCTATATCTTATCTCTTTAAAATTAGCTCAGTTCATATCGACGTACTATTATCTAGGTAAGAACCTAGAAAATTGCCTTGCGCTGGGTTGTCGTACCAGGTCATAATGATGCTGCGCGTAAAGTCTGAAAGTCGAGCCGGTCATTTTCACGGAGGAGGATCAGCTAGCACAAGAAGAGCCTTCCGACCTTCCATCTAGATTTCCGGCACCTGTTGCAGAATCAAAAAGATTACAATGGCTCTGCTACCGCCCGACCTACGGAAGTCAAAGGTGTTGGAACTCGGGAGCAGGACTTGAGGATATTGCTGCCTTCGACACCCGAACTGTCATTACTCAGAACACATTGATGCAACTTTATATTCGTCGATTTCCGCACTGCCTACGAATGCGATCAAGACAAAATGAGGGAGGATAAAGCTGTAGAAGGATAATTGTGGTCAACAGTTCCAGGATGACACAGTCACAGTTTCAGTCGAATCCTTGTTGCTTCCGCTCTTCAAGTATTGGGATTGACTTTCACAGAAGTAAGTATGTCATTTTCTTTTCTTTTTCATCGACATTGAGCTGATCGAAACGTTTTGCTACCTGCTTTACTGTCCGCGCCTGTTTCTCCTATGCACCGGCTTCTACTTTCTCTCAAACCCGTTCTATTGCTAATATTTTTGCTGCAGTAGCTGCTTCCTTAAGCTCGCTCCGAATATGAATGTGAATGACCTCATTTGCGCCATAATCACCGTCACTCCTACCACTTGAGTTTAAACGTAGACAAACACAGCCCTCCCCACCCCTTTCCTGACCTCACACTCGTAGACGTACTCACCTTCCCAATCCATTACGCTTTCATATTCCCAATCACACACATATTATGCCGAGCCGGCGCCGGAAGAGGAAGAGGAACGGAGTTGCTGTGGAACCCTAACCCATCGTGCCGCGCCTCGTGTTTGTTGAGTAAGGGCGTTCAGTCAACTGCAAACAGATTCCCTTCCTTCCTTCCGTCCTTTCATATACCCTGTCCGGTCTGAACCCTTTCTTTGTAACCACACGCAATGTCGCACCCTGTCAGCGTGGTGCTTTCCACTTCTTCAACAACGCCACTCCCACCGCCTGGATTGCAAGAAGCGACCAAGAGGTCAACGGAGTCTGGCAGAACGACCTTGAACTCTTGTTCCATCACGCCAAGGATCGATTTCCGGATGTCATTTGGGAGTTTGTGAGTGAGGAAGAGGAGGATGTTCAGGTGCTGGAGCATGTGTGGGGACATAAAGGTAACGAGTATTTTTTTTTTTTTTGGTTCTGCTGTTTTGAATCCGTTGCTGATTTAACTATGATCTTCAGCGATTGTATATGCTAGAGCCCCGCCTAGTTTCCAGAATCGCTATTTTGCTTTACGTCCCAACGGCGCGACATCGCCGTTACCTTCCTCGCCTTACCCAGGCGAGTCAGCTTTATCCCTGGGCCTGGAAACGTCCATGACGGCCTTCGCGCGTACCCCGTCCCCCAACTTGCGCTCCTCGTCACCTTCAAATACCTTACCCGCTCCTACATCTTCTTCTGTCGTACCCACCACTTCCTCCACGCTCCTCCGCCTGACGACCTCCATGAACCCCACCGTCTTCTCCAACGAACTTGAATTTCTGTACACGGGCAAAGGCTTTGGCGAGGCCTTTGAGTTCCTCTTTGATGAAGCGAGAGAACATACCCTGAGCGGGGCAGAGGGAGACGATGATCCTGATATGCTGCGTATTGATAAGCTCCGCAAGGACCTCGTGTTCATGTGGCGCTCGAGGTTATATTCGGACGTGAGGATCTCGCTGAGCGGGAATTTCGGTGGCGGGAGCCATGAAAGCACCACGGCGATTTTTTCTTCCCATAGGTTTATACTTGTTTCGCGGTCGAGTTATTTTTCGGATCAGCTGACTTGGCCTACGACGACAAAGGCGCTTTTGGCGGGTGGTGAGGCTGTGAATGAGCCTCCGACAATTACGCTGCCGTCTCCACCGTTTACCCCTGCCTCGTTGCATTTTACCCTGGGTTTTTGTATACCGGTACCCTCATTTTTTCGCATAGGACGTACGACCTTTCGACCGCATTCGCCATCCTCAAAGCGGCGTTGTACCTTGATATCCCAACGCTGCATGACGAGATCCAGGCGCGGATCGTGCAGGAGATGATGCATGGTCTCTTCCATGCCTTCATCACATTTTCAGAGTATGAGTCCTTAACTGGGGGGAAATGGGGTACGGGGGGGTGTAGATGTCGCCAGTGCGCGAGAAGGGCGCCGAGGGTTTTGGAGTTTTCCTTGGAGGAAGATGTGAGAAATCTCCTGCTAGAGCGGGGCGCGAGGAGGGCGTTGGTGGGGATGTTTGGTGAAGGGTGGTGTACCCAGGAGTTTGCGTCCCTTTCGCCCAAGTTGCGTGAGGGGATATTGAAGGGCGTGAGCAAGCGCACGACGCCGATGAATGTGTTCCCTTTGTTGTTTGCTGCGGAACATGCCCTAGGGAAATTGCAGACGACGATTGATGCATGGGCGGATGGGGTGCGCGAGATGATTCTTCAAGCGAGGAAGGGGATGGAGGAGGTGTTGGTGAAAGAGTGTGAGAAGTGTTTCGGGTCGGCGGAGGAGGAGGGTGAGGAGGAGTGGATGGAGATTATGAAGAGTGATGGGGTCAGGTTTGAGGATGGGGAGAGGGTCGAGTGGGTGATGGCTGCCGTGTTGAGGGCGTTAAGGAGGCGTATGCCCGGTTGTTTATCAGGTTTGTTTGTTTTTTTTTACTTGAAACTGTTTTCGTGTTCTGACTGCTTATTATTCTCAGACACTTGTTTCTTCTATTCTGCTCCGTCCGCATCCTACTGAGCCGACTGCGACGCTGCTGGCTGCGACTTCGCATGTGCGTGTGCAGGTCGAGCAGACGCGGCTGGAGCTCCTCAAGTGGATCGGTAAACGTTGGCTAGTAATTCGTCAAGAAAAAGGGTTTGATCCTCTCGAAGGATGGGCATTGAAGGAGATTAGTGATCGTCAGTTTTTTTTCCCGTACTCTATTAAAATTTTCGTGTTCTAACCATGATTCCTCACATAGATATTGAAGTTCCTATCGAAGACCTGCTCAGCCCGCCTATACACCCTCCTAACCGCGGCTCTGGGTCGCCCTCATCATCTTCACCTTCCAATAGACCACGTCAACCCAACTCTGCCTCTGCATCCTCCCACAATCCACTACTGAGGCCGATTTCCAACCACCCTCATACTTCCAAAATTGATGCAGAGAGCGATGCGGGGAGCAGCATGCGCGTGAGCGTGTTGAGTAGGAGTATTGGCGGGGCGACGCCTGCTAGGTCTGCTAGGACCACAGGAGGGAGTGCGGCGAGGAGCGTGCATAGTCTTGCTAGCTCTGTGATGAGTCGCGAGAGTGAGAGAACGGTGTCGACGGCCCGACATCCGGGGCATCATGTCCATGGAACTGGGCATTCGCATGGGAATGGCAATAACGGAGGGTTGTCCCCTGCTAAGCAGCTCGCGGCTGACGTCCGCGCTGGACGTGCTCGTTCCGTCTCTGGTGGTTCAGGGTCGATGAAGGACAGGCCAGATTCCAAGCTGTTGCCTTCCTCGTCGTCATTCAGACAGCCATCCATTATTGAGCCGCATCAGGAGGAGGAGGATGACTATGGGGATGGGGAGAGTAGGGATGTGACTATTGAAGATGGTGATGGGGATAAGGATTCATTGGCGGGCGGGGATTATGGTGATGAGGAGGATAAGTCGGACGTGGGCGATGACAGGAGTGTGGGCGAGGAAGAAGCGCGGCAGACCAAGGCTAGCGATGCCAGTTCGGTGTACCACACCCCTGGCCCGCTCCAGAAGACCCTCATCACCCGCGCCAGTCTGGTCAGTGTGTCCTCCCGCGCCAGTACGCGTAGTGGGGCTGGATCGCGCTCTACTTCGACTCCCACTCCAAGTCAGCTTCGAGGAGCACCATGTCGTCTGTAAATCCCAGACCCCAACGACGTCGACCTCCAGGACAAAGTCGACTTTGAGCAGTGTCGCTTCTCCGTCTTCCCCCTCTCTTAGGCCCAGCTCACGTGGGAGTACGAGGTCGAGGGTGACTACTACTACTTCCACCAATAGGACTGGACCCCCAAGCACCTCCAGGCCGTCCTCCCGCGTATCCACTTGTCAGTTTCGTCCTCTGCTAATAGACCCGTCTCCACGCTGTCCAGTGCGACGGATAGGACGGAAACGACTACGTCATTCAAAACTGCCTCTAGTGGTTTGTCCACGCCTGTCAATCAGAGGTCGAGAAAGACGTCGGCGGCGAGTACGGTCAGCGTGAAGACTGCGAGTGGTGCTGCGGCTGGGCGCCCTACGGGTAATTCGCCTGTGAATGAGCGGAGTCGGAAGATATCAAGCACGAGCGTCAGCAGTGTGGCTAGTACCACCGGCAGCGTGAGGAGCGTCAAGTCGCCTGCTACTGGGGTGAAAGGCAAGGCTACACCTGTCAAGAGGGTGCCGTCTGCGCCTACTGGGCCTGTGGTCGACCCTGGTAAGCTCAGCCCGGCGAGCGCAACCGCCAAGTCGCCTCGACTTCAGACCTCGAAATCGGCTGGCTCGGCCTCTGTTTCAGCGGGCCCGGTTAGGAAGCCGGGTGTGATGGACAGGAAAAAGTCGACGGAATCGTTGGCGTCGAGGAAGTCGCTTTCTGTTGTCGCCAAGCCCACCGCCCCCATGAAGAGCAGAGCCAATGTCAGTGTTCCACCCAGCCCGAGTTTGAGCGTTCCTCCTGCGTTGCCGAGTAAGGATAAGGTTGGAGATGGAGATGTCGTGATGAAGGACGGGGAGGAGAAGCTTGATGAAAAGGTCGTGCCCAAGGATGAGCAGGTTGTGCCGAACGACGCGGACGATAAGGAGAACGTCGTCCCTGATGTTCACCCTGACGCTTCACCCACCCTTGTGCCTCCGACATCGCAAGGAAGACCGAAATCCATCGTCCACGACGTCTCGGCCGAGGAACCGCTCGCCAATACCTCCAGTACATTTACGATTAGGCCTCCTATCCGCCCTGTCTCGGGTGGGAGCTCTGGAAGCGGAAGTAAAGGTGTAAACGAGCACAGGAAGACAGACAGTGCGGCGTCCGTTTCGAGCATTGCAACACTCACTGGGAGAAGACGTGGGTCGGGCGATACGCTTCGGTTGGGAAGTGTCAAGGAGGCCAAGTCTTCTTCATCATTGGCACCACCGGCAGCAGCATCACTGGCAGTAGCACCCTCTCCAACACCCTCCTCCCCGCCTCTTCCACCACTGCCACCTCTCTCGCCTCGATTTCTACATCCAACCAACTCCCGCAACAGCAGCAACCTCTCCTCAGCAAGCAGCCTAGCCAACCCCTCTCCTCCATCGACTCTCTCCTCGCCTCTGATACACCCCGTGGCGCCACACTTGAAATTGGTATCCCATGCATTATTTCATCCAAGCGCAAACGGTTCAAGGCCTACGCAAGGTACATCGGCGAAGTCGTTGGCGAGACTGGGTCCTGGGTCGGAGTTGAAGTTCCATTACCTGTGGCTGATTCGTGGGGGGATGGCGCGATGGGCGATAGCAAGATGAAAACGGAGGACGATAGGCAATGGAACGATGGAAGTTGGTGCGGGATCCGGTATTTCGAGATCAATGGAGGTGTGGGCGGGTCCGAGTGGGAGTATGGCGAGGAAGGGGGCAGGATGGATAGGCCGTCGAGGAGGAGGAGGTTGGATGGTGGGAGTTATAGTTTCACCATGGGCGCTGGGGGTGCGTATGGGTCGGCGTATGGCGCGTATGGGATGGGCAAGGGCCTGCTGAAGAGAGAGGGGGATCAGCTGAGTATTTCCTCGGAGAGGATGAAAAGGATGCGCAGTGTGAGCCCTGCTGTTTCCGATATGAGCGGGACGGAGACTCGTGGATTGTTTGTGAGGCCACAGCAGGTGCTATATGTTGTTGATGCTGTTGGGTCGGATTTGTGATTCTGTCTTTTTCGTTTTGTTGGTTCGTTCTCGGTAGACTTTTTTCTCTGTGTTTCCAGTTTCTTTTTTCGCTATGTCGTTCGCGTCAGGTTTCTCATCTCTCATTTACCCGGTTGTCATATTATTCCCCATTTCATCATTGCGGTTTCTCCTCTCTTTCGCTCTGCTGTCTCATAAAGTTTTTACTTGGTCATTCACATCCATTTACTGTACACCGTAAGTCCTTTACACACACGCTCGTTTAATCAGTCTGTCTCCCGCACCGCGCAGTACAGTCTCGAAAACGATGGCACTGGAGCATTTCTCATCCCTCTTGTAACTTGCTAGCGTTTCTTGAGCACTTCCTTTTCTCCCTAAGACCTTGACTTACTAAAGCCCGCGTTGACAAAATTCATGGTGTGCATACATAGCTAATACGACCATCGCACCGTCAAGAACATCTGTAGTGAAGGTAATGATTATTATCGAAATTTTATATTGCGCAAGTGAGTAGAAAAGGAACATACTGAAGTATAACTGGTTGCTGATGATTCTACACTTCCACCCATTCGTCAACTCGATTGTACGATAGACGGCACTATAAATTTAACCCGTAAGTCTGCCAGAGCAACTGCCCAGTCTACAACACACGCACACATTCAATATCGCCATTACAAGAGCACTTCCCATCCTGCATAATATGTACTCTCGACCTATCCCAATGGTGGATCGAGATGGATTCCAGGACCGTAATTTGTTTGGACGCCTCATGACAAGCCCCACATATCCGCAGGTTCTTCCGTAGTACAACATGGCTCATGCCTTGCGTGATTGCATACGCCAACGCAAGTTTCTCGCTATGTTGGCATTGGATAGACTCATCAGTGACACCACACGCCGCCAGCCAAAGGCTCCATTCCTCAAGCTTCCGGTGGATGGCGCCGAGGCATGGGACAACTCCGGCGGGATTCCCTGACATGAAAAACATGTGTCTTGCCATCGCCCATCGACAGTGTCACAGCTCCCCGCTCCTTGCAAGCCCTTTCTCCAGACGCTCTTGTTGCATGCGGGATGCGGCAGACACATCTCCACAGGCCTTGTGCACATCCGACATCAGGACGTAGGCCGACGCGAGCTGCTCGGGTGAACCAAGCCTCTTCACCACGTCGAATGCCATCTGCGCGACAGGTAAATTCTTGAAATGCCGACAAGGACCAAGTACCGTCATCCACATCACGTCGTCTTCTCCAATGTTGCTTTGGCTCTTGGCACGTTCGATGATGGCCAGGGCGGATGTAAAGTCACCACTTCGTGCGTACGCGTCTATGAGTGCGGTGTATGATCGGATATCCGCGATGGCAGGCTGACGATTGTCGGTCTCGATTTGATCCATCAAGGCGAGGGCGGCGTCGACATTGCCCGAGTGAGAACAGGCGGTGAGAGCGGCGGTCAACATGTGGGAGTTGAAGGAAGAGGGAGGGATGTTCTTGATGAGCGTGAGGACCTCGTCGTCGGCGCCGTGGGCGGCGAGTATGACAGCATGCTGCCGGTAACGATGGGAAGATGGGCGATACTGGCGTTCTTGGCGTCCTCCCAGACCTGTCGTGCCACCCCATGTTGCCAGTTCGGCCACAGAGAAGGAGGTATTGGGCAGTCACATAACGTAGGTCATGATCATTGGCCTTTGCGTGGGGCGCGGCGCGGCCCACTGCCATGCTTTTCTTGCCAGGTCGAATTCGTGGCGTGCATTGCACGTCCTTGAGCAATACACCGATGACGCGGGGATCTAGATCATGTGGACAGGGCTGCTGGAAAAGTTGGTTCATGAGGCGGGTTTCCTCATCAAGTGGAGTCGATTCCGCTGTGGATGACGCGGGCGTAGTCGGTAGGAATGAGCGGTATGCCTCTGGCGACGAGGAGACGGAAGGCGTTGATGGCGACTGGGCTGTTTTTGTGCTTGGATGCGTTCCCGAGGACGGCACGAAAGACTCCTTCATGGATATGGGGAATGTTCTCGGGGGGAATGCGGGCGAGGAGGGTACCGGCGAGTTGTGGGTCATCGACAGAGGGACCAGCACTGACTTGGGCGGCAGCGGCAAGGAGTTGCCAGGGAACGGTGTCGTTGAACCTGCAGGCGCCTTCATCGACGAGTTCGCGTACCTCCCTTGAATTGTTGGCCTTGCGTACAAGGCCGGTCAAGAAACCACCACCGACGTATCCATCCCGTTCTTCTGCGAGGTCCACATACTTGAGCAAACCCTTCCGTAGTGGACGTCCAGACGAGTGCACAAAGGCTCGAGCATAGACTGATGCCGGCACAGCAACGGTGGGCGTAGGACGCTGCGTGCGACGCGCCCAAGCATCGCTTCGCTTAGTTCTCATGGGGCACGCCGGTTTAGCGGTCGAGATGATGGTGTGTTCAAACTTTAAGCTCGGAATTTCTCACGTCTTCAAATGCATCATACGCTTGCTGTTGTTCCTCAGTCCTTAGCACTCTCCTAATTCAACACCATTGAGAACTTATTCGGCAGAATTTTTACGTCCTTTATCTCTATTGGTATATTACTTACGCTATGGCGATGATTTCGAAAGCACAACCTCAACTCGAACATGCCTCCAGTGCCTCAAGCTCTCGTAATACCGGCTATCCCATGTCCTCAGGTATTTAGTGAAGGAAAAAAAATCCGTATGGGACCCGCCAGCTCTGAATTCAAGTAAATAAAATGTTTAGGAAGATAAGAAGAACAAATTACGGCTTGAGAGAAAATGTAGAGACCACTTACGATGCAGGCCACACTCCACAAATCTGAACTAGGACCCCACTTTGCGCCAGAATGACCTCTGGACACCGGTACTGATGCGTCTGGATGTCATCCGTGAAGTGATGTTGACTCATGTAGCTGTGAACAAGATAAGACACGGAACAAAGAAAAGAAGTCGAAATCGAACCATTTCCAAGATCGGCGATCTGACCATGATCTTCTCCGCCAACGCCTCATACAGCGCGAGGAATCCTCGTCCGACTCGCGATCGATCAACATCACAGATCCAGCGCGAGTTCCACGTCATCAATCGATTTGCCAGGCACTGGGACAGGACGCGTCGCGGTGGGGGCGGTTTGAGAGAGGAAGGAGGGCCTTGAGCGGGTCCACCACAACCAGTGAAGCTGCCACGCGTATCCAGCAACACCTGGCTCACCTCCGCGGCGAGATCAGTCGACTGTGAGGGGATGGGTGCGCCTCATCATCAGCGCGTACTTGTCCATGGAAGTCGAAGGTTTTGCCTTGCTGTCGTCTCCCTCGATTTCGATATGCCAATGGCCCATTGTCTAGCGTAGGGCTTCCACCCAAGGAGGAGAGTGAAGGAAGCGGCTGGGAGCCAGCGATGAAATGAAGTCGGATCGGGGCATTTAGTTGCTTCTGCGATCTTTGGAGTGTGGTACGCCCATGAGCCGGGTCGGTTGGGGTACTGGCGGTGGCGGATGAAGCGGCCAGCTGTGGAAATAATGTATTCGATATCGTCGATACAGATGACCACATTTTCGGGCCTGAGATCTATGGTCGTCAGTCAGCTCACGCGAGCAGGAAAGGAATCGAACCAAGACGCACCGGTATGGACGACACCACAGCGATGACGCGAGTCCGAGGAAAATCTGTTTTGCGATCTGTTGGACGAACGCTGTTGTCTTGTGCAGTTTGACGAGGCCGAACAGAGTTTCACCCAGCACCTTAAGCACCATACACTACAGATCTGGACGCCATTCGTGCCCTTGCGGCGGAGCAGAAGCGGTCGAGAAAAGAGATGATGTGAGAACAGCTGGAATGGCTGTGGTCCGGGGACGGTGGCAGGTGGGGATGGAGGGCCAAGCGACGATGGCGAGTGGAGGAAATGACGAGCTGATCTCATCTAGTGCCATTACGGTAATAATGTGGAGAGACGTGATGCTGTTTAGAGCGACACATCTATGAAAGCGGAGGATGTCTCCGAGACGTTCCTCTCACATTGTTACGCCACGCCCACCAGGAGTGCTGCTTCCAACGTCAGTCCTTGTTTGAACATTGCGTCTTTCTTTCATGATACATCTCCTTCAACCTGAATCGTGGATTATGCTATAGCTCTTGCGGTGTGATGTACTCGACGAACCCTTGGTGCGATTTTGCGCTGGAAATTGGAGTCTGTTGGGCGTAATGGTCTGGATTGAGAATTTGATTATGAATTCTTCATAGTTCGTTTTCCCTCATTGTTCTTTTCGATCCTGGCTGACCTGCTCTTCAGTAACCCTGCGCACATATATTGTCCCACCCTGCTCCTCTCTCGAATCCGTTTTTTCTTTTGCGACCTCATTCAGCAAACATCCAGCATCGTCCAACTTCAACGCGGCATACCCTCTTTCGAACGGCATTTTCCAACCGTGGATTAAGCTCTGGAAGTTAGTGAATGCTGAGAGCAGCAGTGATTAGTGAGTTCTTTCTGAAACCTTTATGAAAGCCTTTGACTTACCAATACGTTCGTGTCCAGTCATTCTACACGAACTAGCCCAACCTTCTACACCATACGTTCCGTCTACTCTTGAACTTGAAATCTCGACGCTCCGTCTTCTTCATTGAAGTGTACGTGGCTTACTGTTTCTTCCTTCCCCATTTTCCTGTCCTTGCCTAATTACTTTCAGTACGAATTGCCCAATACTGACATTGGTCTTTTATCTGTGTATAGAGCGAGCCGGGTTTTCTGTCCTCGCCGAACATCCACTACCAATCAGCTCTTCTTCGACTCCACTTCATACAACCTCTTACTTCAAACACTAGTACCGAAGACCAACCCAGCTGCGTTATACGCTGCCAATCCTTCCTTGGTGCCCGCGATTTCTGCCACGTCAATTCATCGACATTCAACGTCTGGCAAAGTAGTAGCTGCAGCATTGGGATGGGCAGACAAAGTTAAATCGCAGCAGCTCGTCCGAATACACACACCACCTCGAGCTCGAGATTACGGGTATAAGCTCCCTGCCGGCCGGATGTGCGTCCACGTCGTGCGAGAAATTCCGCAGCCCATCCGCCCCCACCATCCACGCTTTCTACGGGTATCTTCGAAGTTCGAACCTATGGCACAGCCCAGACTGTATTACCGACCACCCACCCATTCCATGCAAGATATCTACGTCGCCGTTCTAGAATGAACGACTGGCGTTCATGCACCCCCAACCCAACTTCTGCCACCCACGTAGGCCCTCCACCAACTTCCTCACTCCTCCCACTTCCAGCTTCTTCACCAACTCTCTCAGTTCGTCCACTTGGCTCCCTCCGCCACTTCCGCCGCTCCAGCCTCCAAAGGGTGAATGGTCATCGATAAATCTTCGACTTGTGACTCGGAAGACGACCTCTGAGAGCACTCGCTGCTTTGAGAACTACGTGCTGCGTGTTGTATGTTGCGTTGGCCTGAACAATGTCGGGTGACGTGGCTGGTGCGGGCGCGTTGGAAGTGGAGGTGCGGCGTTTATGGGCTCGAGGAGAGTAGGGTCGGATCCCCCTCTAGGCATGCGCTGGGTGCTGCGTGCTGTGTGCTTCGTGCTTCATGAGGCTTAGACGATACCGGACAGTGGAGCTGCTATAGGCATGCGGTTGATAGAGAAAGGGGGGGAGTACGCACCAAGTCGTGGTGGGAAGGAAGGAAGAGTGGCGGTCGCAGCCGTCTTTCCACGTCGTGATTGGACGTCTGTCTTTCATTTACTATGGGCTTGGCCTGGATTGCCTCATCACGGCCGTACAGTGGGACAGTTCCAGCTTCCAGCACCCCGACAGCTCCAGCTTTCTATATTTCAACAGCTCCAGCTCCTCCCGCTCCGGTCCTCCAGCTTCAACAGCTTCAACATCCTCCCGAAGCGCACTGGAGGGTCGGCCGGGCTTGGAAGAGAGCGCCTGCTAGGATTGTTGCTTTTGGGACTTGGACTTCTGCTTGGGCAGTGTCGGATCGGAATTGAGATGGCATGACTACTATGTTACTATTGGGTGGGCGGTGGCTAATGAAGGAGTTGGGCAGGATATTAGGACGTGGAGACAAGGACGGAGTGGACGTGACGTAATACCAGGTGTTCATGGGTCTCATGCGGGTCAGGACAAGTCAGACGATTAGACGACTGCTGATGAGGAGCCTACCTACGTACACGCCGGATCTCAATCTCAACGAGATCGACAATGAAGACCTGGTACGACTACTTGGACGGAAATGAAGAAGAGGAGCAGAATAAGCCCTAACAGAGTTTCACTGATGCTTGCTGCCTTGGATACGTGTTATGAGTTGTGGGGGGGGGGGGTGCAAACGTTCAATGTCTGCAGTCTGCAGCCTGCCGCGGCTCCTGTTCCGATTCGCTGTCGACTTGAACTGGATGCTGATGGTGCTCAACGCGACATCGAACATTGACACTCGTATTCATATCTGAGTAAGCTTTGCTCTGCGCTTCAATTCGACATCGGCGTAGCCACTCCTTATGCATCGTCCGCAATTACCTTCCAGCCGACAGCTGAGCCACAGTCATCCTCACCGCCAGTCTGACCTCCACTATCTCTCTGTCCTCTATTTTATACCCTTCGTTCGCCATGTCCTCCTCATCCTCCCTTGCATGAAGCCTCACCGTACCAGCACCGTCAATTGTCACCATGACCTAGCCTCACCGCCAGCCAACAATTTTGTTCCTCTAGTGCAAACATCTTCACGCCACCCGATACCCCATCATATTCACGTGGTCGTTATGGGGTCGCTATTGGTATCGTTATTGGTGGCATTGCAGGAGCTCTTCTGTCGGTTTCCTCTCCAACCTCGTGGGTGTGGGCGTTAACATGGACATGGACGTGGGCTAATGTGGATGCGGACATGGACGTGGACGGTGGACGTGAGGGGGGGCAGCGCTAGCCTGCGAAAGCTGAAAACCCATTGTGGACGGCAGTAAGCTGGGCGATCACCAGATATGTTCAATCGTTGCTGGCCTCATACCGCCTCCACTGTTGGTGTCACTGAAACCATTATTGGCACCGTCACCCTCGCCGTTACAACCTCCAACACCAGCACTGCAGCTGTCGCTGCCGCCAATAGCACCACCAGCATCTGCAGCGCTGGCGAAGCTTCAATGCATGATCAAATGACCTAACGAGTCCTTCCTACCACTGTGAAGATCTGCGCCAAAAATTCAGTTTCAACGCTCCAAACATCCGACATCTGACTTGAACTTCCGATTACGTCAAACTTCAGTTTTTACATTGAATGTCAATTTTCGACTGGGCGTTACCACATGTGGATTCAACTCTGTGCTTGGGGTTGCGGAAAACAGTAATGATAGTGAGTTATTCTTGAACCGTGACGTTATTGTACATACTAAAAAGTCCGTTTTTCAGTCACTTCCTTGACGTTTCGCTTGTCGGTACATATCTCTTTTCTTTGTAGAACGACCAGGTCTTCCTCTCGCCGCCAAACATCACCTAACATATATTACCAACTACTCTTCTTATTCGACTCCGTCACCTGTAAACAGAGTAAAGGGAGTTGAGACACCATGCGAGCGATATATATGCTTTCTTATAACTTTATGTGCTGGCGTTCACGTAAATTCAGATAAAAGTCGAGCTTCCTATGAATATGTTGACAGATATAATGATAATGGCACTGCAGCCGATATACAAAGATGGAAAGAACACCAAAGCCACTAGCCAGTTGAACAATTCTAACACTCCATGCTCAACAGCACCACAGCCATCCTCAGCACCCTCGAATCAGACCCTAGCAACCTCGCAGAGGATGTACCATCATCACTCCAGTCTCTTCCACTGTTTCACACTCCCTTTCAACAGCAGCGGCCCTATAAGCAGCTTAGGGAGGGTTAGGGTGGTGGTGTATTCTGCAACTGAAGGCCGGGGGCTGTTACGGACAAGTGGGAACTTGGGGGACAAATTCCATCCACTTTGCCTTTTTAAAGGCTCTTCAGGTCCTACAGCGATCATGCTGAGTTAATATCTAGGGCAATTTACTTACTAAATCCATCCAGGATTAATCATCTGACAAGGATTCGATTACTCAGACTGAGGTGGGCTCAGTCAGCACTGAAGGGCTGACTGAGCACACCAGGGTACACTGAGCAATCACTTTACACTGGGTCAAGAGTCACTCCACTCCATCCGGCATTGGCTGAGAAATTTCAAGCACCGCCTGATTAATTTATTAACAAAAATAAATAAATTAAATCTGATTAGGTAATGGGCCTAGCCCCATTACCTAATCAGGTCACAGGTTATTCTATTTTAAGAAGAACATGTGAGCAAACCAAAAATAGTACTGCCACATGCCTAATGGACTTAGGGAGGTGGAGCGAATGCCGAAGGTGATGAGCAACTTGGTTAGACTGATGAATGTGAGGCGTACGAAGCCAAACAGTTGGGGGAATATCCCACTGGGCTGTTTCATCTTTATAGACTTGTCAGTAGCTGTTCATGTACTAAAACTGTTACTCTCAATCCGTTTGACTCTACAATAATGTGATAGCAATAATAGAGTGAACAGAAATGTACAAATATGGCAGATAACAATAGCCAATCGTCAAGACAGGGGGTTTCCCTGGGGAGTCCCAGGGGAATCCCAATCTCACCAGCCAGATCGTCAGGCTGTGCGATGGCATCATGGGTGCTAGATTTTATCTAGATCATCATTAATCTGCATCTTTAACTCAGTGTATTGGAGATTCGAGATTTCTCCCACTCAAATCCCGATATAGCAAGTGTTACCTATTTGAGTTTGATCCGATTCTATTTCGTACTTGCCATTTCGGGACAGAATGCTCAGGATTGCGCATACCATTACCAATTAAGGAAGGTGGCCACCGAGCCGAGCAGTTAAGCCAGCACAGTGGTGGAGTGTAGGGTTGCATAATTGGGCATATCGCCGAAGCTTCCAATATGACTTAGCATACTCCAACCCAGCGCTAAGCATGAGTTCGGCCTCATTGGGGCAATCCGTACTAAGACTATCTGTACTACGGACTTCGGGATCTAGACCGGTCTAGACTCGTATCACGTGCATTAATAATCACTCGTCTGGACGAGGGCTGTGTCAGCAATATCATGTGCCATGATTACTTATTTAGGTAATTTAGCTATAAGTTAAAGGCGCATCAGTGAATGCATACTGATGCGACATAAGAAGCGCGTACGTTAGGGTTCGGTTAGGGACCGCATCGTGTAAACGACGGTTTTCTTATTCAATTTGTACGTTTTGAGAGTCTACCGAATGTTGGATGTACCTGTTCATCGTCAGATAAACTAAGACGTCTGTGTAATTGAACATCACCGGGGCTGCTTGGAGCGGCGGTGCTTAGGCCAGGTAATTGCACCTGTTCAGACTGTTCAATAATGTCACCGACATCTTGAATAGTAGGTCGGAACCCACCTTCTTTGGTGACTTCTTCATCCAGCTTTTCGAACACTACCTTCTTCCAGTTGTGCGAAAGGTCGTATATGTTAGTGTTGCGTTTGCGAGACACTAACCATCGACGACCGAGTATTCCTATCTTCCGCAAGTCGGGAACGAATACCGAGTCGCGTCTTAGGGTTATGGGGCTCTTTCTGACAGGGTAGGGCAGGGCAGGGCAGGACAGGTTGCTGGCAGGACAGGTGAGATCAGAGCCAGGACAGAGCCAGGACAGGTGAGATCTGTGCCAGGACAGAGGAAGAACATGAATACCTGTGTGAGAGACAGTACAGCAGCAGAGTGGTCTACACCTAGATAGACATATCTCATTTAAATACATAGAATAAAAGAGAGTCACTCGATGAGTGAAGCTCTAAACGTAAAATGCAGCACATCATAATAAACAAAAAGCATTTGCAATATTTTTATTGGCTGCACTGGGTTCTTATATCTCAATTAAATATGCAGTATTCAAAGCGGTGGTTGTCCGAGGAACACCATTCTCGGATGCTGCGCAAGTCAGGGGTGATTCGTGGAACTTCCTACCATATGACTTGAGTGACCGAGAGACTGGTGTTCCTCAAATTACCAGTGACTTGAGTGCACAAATCAGTGGTGTCCGTTGAACTACCGCCGACTTGCGCACGCAAGTCAGTGGTAGTTCAATGGACACCACTGATTTGTGTACATAAGTCACTGGTATTTGAGGAACACCAGTCTCTCGGTCACTCAAGTCGTATGGTGGTTGTTCTACTTAACACCACCGACTTACGCAGCATCCGAGAATGGTGTTCCTCGGACAACCACCGCCTTGAATTGTTACAGAAAGCAGTGTTCATTGAATAGACGAACAAAGCTTTTGTGTGTAACATAGATGCTATAGTGTTAATGAAATATCTGATAGCTAGATGTTCGACAGACAAACAAGCATATCTGATATATCATCACAACTTTGTGCTAAGTTCATCCACAGATTCTAGCCAATGCACGAAACAACATAAAATAGATTGTATAAAACAGAAGGGAGGTGAAAGTGAAGTATGAAAGGTAGAGTCAAGCATGGATGAAAGATGATAAGGTCAAGTAAAGTAAAGTACGAGACAAGGACAAGGTTTCGCGCCCAACAAGTACATCAATGCTGACCATATTTCAAGACAATAGCCGCGACGTAATAGCGGAAAACGACTCAGATAAATTGGATGGAAGGAACTACTTTAAAGACCGTGATAAGCTAGAGAATGACTACCAAGAATGGTGAGAAGGTGAAGATTAGAAATCGGAATGAAAGAAAATGTAAAACTAAATTACGATTCAATCCATTCAGGCGCACCCTTACCGGGACATATAGCAACAAGTGGGCATGGTACTCGTCGGTCAACCCCGCTGGACTTGGTGAAGCTCGGTTTGTACATGCTCTTCCATATACGATCAGAAAGAACGTAAGGCATGAAGTAGAAATCATCAAATTTCTTCTTCAGCTCCGCCTTCATCCGAAATACGGTCTCTTCATGCGCACGATACAACATCGCCCGCCAGTACTTATAGTAGCTTACTTGTTTGTAGTTCTGGAGGGAGTTGCCCGTCAACGTGAATCCCTTGTCCGGCCAGAGTCTGTCGAAGATTTCGCGCCACTCCTTTGGAGTCGTTATCTTCCATTGGCAATCACGGAAATACGCGGCGAGATTTCGGTTTTTGTAAGTCTCTTCGGTGACGAAACGACGGGCTTCAGTGTCAAGAGATAAATGAGAAGGGTTGTTGGCACCGCTGGAGTTAGGTGCCTTAGCGGTGATGTCAAGGATGAATTGATTGTAGACCTCCGTGAGCGCTTCGTCGATATCGTCCTTGATGAGGATTTCTGGGTCAAAGTCGGCAGTTTCCTGCTGCAAGTCTTCACCATGATCAACTTGCTTAGGCGACAGTTCGAAACCTTCATCGCGAAGATGGAAAATGACATCAGGATCTTCCTCCACAGCTTCATAGTTGACGTAGAGAGGGGTGCGTTTGGTCTTATTCGTGATGCGGTCGGGGTTAGAAGGCCGACAGACATCGTTAGCAAGTAGATCCGCCTCAATGTCGGCTTGGGTCGACCCAAAGAAGTAGCGAAATGCTTTGGGATGTAGCATAGAAGCTCCATTCCAAAAACGAGGAACTGGATGATCCCTTGAGACGCAGATACGCCTTAAAAAAACAATTCCGCGACTATGAGCTGGCAGAGTCTCCCCATCTCTCCGACGAGCATTGGCGGGTAAAAGGGCTTCTTCATCCGTCGACATATCGGAGGCAAGGTCGTTGTCTTTGGTTGGAGTTCCGTAGGCGAGAATATCTGGATCAGCGTTGTGGCGGTCGACATGCGGAAGAGAGACGTCCATAAGGCGTTTGCTGTTCGCGCCCTTGTCTGGTGCTGAGTGTAAACCGTTCAGCAACCAGACAAGAGCCGCCATCAGCGTCAATGCAAGATGATGAGATTTGACGTTTATTGGGCCTTCAAGGAACCATTCGAAGAGGTACTTGCAGGCCAGAATGCGATAGGACCGAAGACCCCTAGGAAAAAAATTGACAACTAAATTGTCAAGATTATAAAGCAAGGTAACATAAACTTACCACCAGGTAATAGGATGAACCGAAATGATAGAGTTCCGGATGAGATTGTCGTCAATGTTGAGGAACACGCGGGGTCCGAATTTCAAAGGTACACGCATCTCCATGCGCGTAGCAGCCAGATTCGTCTGAATCGCATTGCGATTGAGTTGATACAAATTATCCGCCCATTCCGCTGCCTTGCCATCGAGAACATCAGCGCACGTAACGAATTTTCCATGGTGGCCTTTCTCAGCACGGGCCGTAAGCGATTTATCCGTCGTGTAGCCCTGGAAATAACGACACTCAAAAGAACCTTGAGCCCGAACTCCTGGAGCAATTCTCCACCCAGAAACCCCAGTCAGATGACTCGTCATGTCTCGAGTATACTGGCTACTTCCAGGAGAAGTGATACGCTGTGCAACATGGTCATTGATGCCGAGAGCTTGGCGTGCCAAATGGAAGTGAGCATCCGTGCGCCAGCCATAACATCTACTATCGTGGGATGTAACATTGAGGGCGACGTCTATGTACCACGTTCCGCGTACAAGATTCTCCATCTTGAGGTCATTTTCGCGGAAAAATTTCGCGATAGCGGCCTTAGCGTCCCGCCAGGCGGGGCGGTGGCTGGAGGCATGTTTCACTCCACGAATTTGGTGGAGAATGACGAGGCCGTGATGCCAAGAGAGGTCGTTGTCGCGAAATGCGGCGCGTAAGGCATTGGCCAGGTGAGGTACTTTATCGGAAGGGATGACCTTGGTGAGGAAGCGAAGCTGCCCATTCTGACCACGAGAGCGCCAAAACTCGTCCTTGTATGTTGAAGGCCATTCAAGAGATTCGATTTCGAGAATATCCACGATGGCAGGCCTAAGACCTTGCTCGTAGAAAGTCTTCTGCTGCGGCTGACTGAGGAGATTGTAAGGCTTGTCTGGGTCGTAAAGTTCGGGGATATAGACGCGGAGGAGATGGTTATGTGGGCCCCATGTACCTAGACAGATGTTCGGCACTTTGTGGAGATACTCAGTGAATGCGCCCTTATATAGAAATTCGCATCAGTATACAGCGATCCATAAAAGAAAAAGAGCGCGAAACATACCTTAGAAGTGTGGAAGTGATGCTTAAGATGGACGTTGCTTGAAAGTGAATCCGTATTACGAGCCAGGGTATGGGCGGTAATGTACGAGGAGGCGTCAATGTGTTCAGAAATCCCGAGTAAAGAGTCATAGTCGCGCGTCACCACGAAGTTCTCGGCGGGTCTCATTCGATTCGAAATGGGGTCCACAACGAATTCGCCATCGCTATCGAGGCCAGCCAGAGTAAACTTGACGAAGTGGGCTTGATCCTCCTGGCTCAAGTCCTTGGATCTTTTGTAGAATTGATCCAAGGTAAAGCAGGTGACGACTTCGTCGTCGTCAGAGTCGGAGTACATGGAGAGGATAACTAAGGAGAGGGAGTACGTAGGAGAACAGAGTCTATTGGGGGTAACGAGGGGTATGAACCGTGTAGACTATATAGCTACGCCCATCCTGTCTACGGAAGACCAAAGGAGTGCTGAGCCGACCAGGAAGACAGCGCGTGTAGGGCCAAGAGACCAGTACGGATGCAGGGGTAAACCCCATACGTCGCACCGGGAACGAGATCCGAGGCAGGGGTAAACCCCATACGTGGATTGGCAGACGCGTTGGCGGCGAGCAAAGGGGCAGATGGTAGACGATGGAGGAGGGCGATGGGGGGCGATGGAGGCCGGATAAAGAGGAGACGCCAGTAATGGAGTAACCGGTCCGAGTAATGCCGAGCACAGCCTGTGACTTGTTACGTGTGAGTCCACGCGTTTTCCACTCTCACCCCCCATTTTCATATCCGCCCGCTCCTACCTGCCAGTCTCCCCTCCCACCTCTCGCGTCCTCGCGTCCTCCCGCCTCTCGCGTTGCGCCCTCCAATGTCATCCCCTTAGGACGCTCTCTCCAAGGTCCACGTATGGGGTTTACCCCTGCATCGGACTGTGGCCTTGACGTATGAGGTTTACCTCTACATCCTTGGCTACTGGAGCTCGTTCGTTCCGACGGCATGACTACACGAGGATGGTGCGCCGTATCTATTACCTGTGTATGTTTTCTACGCGTCATTCTCTCTTATTGTTCTTTTTAATTAATCATTCTCCGCAGCTTATCTTCGGCGTCGCGAACAATGGCGTTCCCTAACCCTCACCGGGATCCTACATCGACCGCGAACTCTGGCGGTGTACCCTCGCCCTAACCCTCTTCCTACATCATCCGACACCCCCTATACGCCCTGGCACCCTTCTTTCATAGCGCCCATATCCCAATGGCGCGTCTTTTCAGATCCAGGCTCCATGCGAGCAGTCCGAATTGTCGCTCTGCCGCTTCTGTGGCCTTCGTCCCCCTTCGTACGTTATTCTACTTTGATTTCACTTATTCCTCTCTTACTCATTCTATCCTAGATCTTCCTCATCGCTCTTATCTGATCACGCTATTGTAAGTTTTCCTTTCCCTTTCGTGTTATCCCCAAGTACTGATAATTTGTACATTCAGATCTCCCCGCATACTTGCCTCAAGCGCTCGGTCTCACCTCCGAGAGGAATAGTCGGAACACTCCGTCCATTATCTGTAGAGTTGAATTAACGCTTGTAGTTATCTCTACGTAACATAGCATCCATATCATTGACAGTTTACCAAGTATAATGACGATCGCATCTATTTTCATGAAGTCCATACGTATACCTCCTGCTTTTAATAATTTTCTGTAGACATGTAGACATCCCGTCGAGTAATATTCTCCGGAACCAAAGTAGATTACACCCATCTTTTCCCCTGTACTACGGAAGCGCTGCTCCGTATATATACTCTCTCCAATCGTCTTAGTATTCCCTCATCGTATTTCTCATCGCGATAACCTTAACTCCTGCTTCCCATTCTTCTTCCCCGATGCCCAGCCATTTCGTTCACGGTGCTCTGGTCGATATGTACCTCGAAGGTGATGGGGCGCCCTGGATTTTTCCCCAGTGGCAGGAAATTACTGGCATTTATGCTGGCATTTTTACCGAACCGTCTCCCGAATTTCCTGCTCCCAGCAACTGGACCGACCAACAACGCCGCCAGGTCAAGTCTTACTTTGATCAGTACGCTAAGAAGCCGGATGCCACCGCCAAGATCAAGTTCTCTGGTGCGCCCGCTAGTCAAGTTCCAGGTGCCGAGCTCTGGAGACGTTTCATCAACAATGGTTGGAAATCTTGGAAGATTCACGATCGTATCACTCGAGTTCTTATCGAAACGCGTTTCCATCCTTGTATCTTGGCCAAGTACTCGGCTAACCCAGACGCATGGCCCGACTCTACCGACATTATTCCTCAAATATTGGATGACGTCGCTCTTGAACTTTTTGGGGAAGATTCGTTGGATGGCTTGGGTCGCCTTCAGGATAGTCTCCGCCCTTCCACGAAAGCTCTTGTGCAGCGCACGTGGATATCAATCCATAACAAGGTCACTGCGACGAAGAAGAAGATTGCGATGCATGAGAAGGAAGCTGTCGACGCTTTCGATAGTAAGTCGACTTTTCTCAGGCAATTTGCCCGTTATCTGACCAACACTTTTGCAGAAATCGAGAGACAGAAGCATGCGACTAAAGAATCTATTAAAGACGCCATTGCGAAGATTTCTCGTTGGAAAACGTCATGCGAGGTGATTCACTCCTCAACCTCAAATGCGAAGATCGCAGACATGGAGGGCAAGCTAGGCCAATTGATGAGCGTCCTCTCAGGCGACTTACCAGCGGCGAGTGCCCGTATAGCAGGTACGTCGATTTCATTCAAATTCCAGTATGTGTTGCTCACCCTTTGAACGTTAGGCGTATCCAAAGCCACTGTCAAGTCACTCAGTGATCTTTCCAGTAAAGACGACATTGAAGACGTCGTCCTCATGTATCGTGATTTCACTAACACGACTCCCCTTGAAGATTCGATTTCGTTGGAAGCACAACAGCCGACTCTTCGTGTAACGTTTGGTGAGAGGAGCGAGCTGTCCGACCCAGGTGTCGAAGAGGAGTGCCGTATGCGTCCAGAGCAGCTGGCCCAGAATCTGGGCTTCAAGAACGGATTACCTCTTCTTTTTAACCGTTTTCGCCATCGAGACGGCCTCAGCCCTTGGGATCCCGCATACACCTCCTTATTTGAAGAGAAGAAAGCTCGGAAGGACCCCAACATGACTCTGTTCTCCCTTCACTGGCATCAGCTTGCTGGTGTGCATTCCATCATCCGAAACGCCTTTGCCTCAAAAGCAAATCCTAAAAATTGCCCTGGAGTGCTCATAGCTGATGACGTCGGACTTGGCAAAACTTGTCAGTCTGTCGCTGTCATTGCTTTCCTAGCGGACGCTGTTCATCGACAAAAGCAAAAGCTGGGGCAGGCTCCTCTTCTTGGTATATATATTCTACTGTATTTCTTTCCTCGAGATTCTGTCTGATGTTCATATTGCCTTCATAGTGAAGAAACCATTTCTCGGGGAAAGCAACACTATTCCCGACCTCCCGATCCTTATCATTGTTCCAGGAACGGTACAAGCGCAATGGGCAAGTGAGTTTCGTTTGACCGTGAATCCAAAGGCTTTCGACGTCATGGTGTATGGAACCGGCATTCAATCTCACAAGGAATTTTGGGCAAAGGATGGACCTTTTCGACGCTCCAACCAGCCGCTCTCAAGTCGTGTCATCATTGCCTCTCATTCGGTGAGTCGTTGAGTACTTTATGATTAATATACCTTTCTCTTACAGATGACATTTTAGGCTCTCACTCAGGACTTCCACCTTCTATACGCGCAAGTCGAGAAGAAGAAGGCGAAGGAGAAAATGCCTTGGGAAGCTCGCCAGCAGCTGCCGGGATTCAAAGAGAACGTACAATCTAATTTGTTTGGCCAGAAATACCTGACTGTCGTCCTCGACGAGGCCCACGAGTTCCGTAACACGGGTCCAAAGCACACGGCAGCCTTTGCCATCCTTCAAAAGGCCTGCCTTCGTCTTGTTATGACGGCTACGCCACTTCAGACCT
Source organism: Gymnopilus junonius (assembly GCA_015501075.1). Classification (NCBI taxonomy): domain Eukaryota; kingdom Fungi; phylum Basidiomycota; class Agaricomycetes; order Agaricales; family Galerinaceae; genus Gymnopilus; species Gymnopilus junonius. Next base: position 8,993 of record JADNYJ010000134.1, on the reverse strand, counting down.
CGACAAAAGTAAGTGTTGACCAAGGCGCGTCATCGTCTTCATCTGCTTAATTGTATGCTTTAGGACATTGGTGCGATGGGCCGACTTGTAGGAATTCCGTATTTCATGACAGACCAAGCTCAGAAGATGGATAAGGACGATATAGCGGAGATCAGGCGCGTCCGAAAAGACCTTGATTCCGACTACGATCCTCTCAACAACGACCCCAATGATCCAGTAAAGAAGGTCTATGCCAAAATCGCGCGAGGGAAGCAAGTGCACTTCTTGGACCACATTCTTCGGCGCACTGTCGACAGTCTTGATTATGAAGGCCAACACCTCATCAAGATTCCTCCTTATCGGACCATCATGGTTACCCTGCAACTTGAAGAACGAGAGGTGGAGATTCTTGAGCAATTAGACTCGCGGGTAAAAGAGACGTAAGTACATTGGTTAGACTCCATATTGATGTGTTTCTTAAAGTCCTTTAGAGTCTCGAATTCCAACAGTATCCTTGGCATAGCTTCCGGGAACTTTTACCTCGAATATCGCATGGGCGTCTGCTTTCCGCGTTCAGACCCAAAGGATCCCATTCCAAAGTTCAAGACACTTCAGGAATGGAAAGCTGCAAAATCGACCAAATTCGACACCTGCGCCAAGCTCGTCAAGCACCTCCTATCTCGAGATGACGCCCCAGAGATCAAGGTGCAAGACGGCAAGGTCAAGTTTCCTCGCCTTTCATCAGCCGAGGAAGCAAAGCCGGTGACTCAAAAACGGAAAGTTCTTATATTCCAAGAATTTCCCTCCTTGGGTCCCCTTCTACGAAATGTATGTGCTTTTTCATCCCTTCATTATTCGTTTCTCATGTTCGTTAGGTATTGGACCTTTATGGCATCAAATATGTATATATTGATGGCGACAACTCCTTGGATGAGCGCGCCAAAAGAGTTGGGATCTTCCGCGCTGATCCAACTGTCCGCCTTCTCGTGTTCACAAAAGTAGGAATGACCGGACTTAATTTGGCAAATGCAGATGCTATGATCTTCCTGGTGCGTCTCAGATATTGTACTTGTTTCAAGCTTCATACTGAAATTAAATTCAAAGGACCAGCCTTGGAGTGGTCAGGAAATGCAACAGGCACGGGGACGTGCACATCGTCAACCTCAAAAAAACGTTGTGCGCTGTTATCACCTCCTGGCCGACAACACGGCCGATATTATTCTCTATGGTCTTGCTCGCGGCAAGCAGGATATGATGGGGGCATTTTTGACGAAGAAAAAGGGCAACGGTAAGACGTTGAACAACTTCTTATTCAAATTGGTATCTGATGCGTATTTGGGCAGAAATGTACACGCTTTTCACGGGTCATTCGATTTCTGATGAAGCAGGCGATCTTACTAAAGAAGAGCGTCGTATGAAGATGCAGAAAACTACTGAGGCGAGCTTGCGAAATGAGAGCGAGGCGAAAGTGGTGTTGATGAAACCGGCTACGCAAAAGCAATATACGACTACTGCTGGGCGGTCAACAGCAGGCAAGTCGAGTAGTTTGCAAACGACAAGAGCAGCTGCCGAAGATGACGATGATGAATACTTGCCTCCGCAGCTTTTGAAGAAGCACGCTAAAGCTGCTGTTAAGCAATCGACTTCGGAATGCGCAAGTAGTTTACGACAACCCCAAACTCCTCTTGATGATAACGTGGACGAGGAACATTCACCGCCTCAGCCCTCAAAGAAGTCCCGTAAAAAGGCTGTCGAGGCTGCTTCCCACAGAAACCAGTCGAAGCAGCCTGGGTCCTCTCGCACTGCTCATGGCGGGCCTAAGGTGTCACCAACGGCTTCCCATGTAAAGCGTACAGCAGACCCCGATAACACCGGTGCTACCACGCCACAAGTTCCTTCTGGTCATAGGAAATTGACTAAAGCGGATGTTGCAGCGGCCATGGAAAAGCTGTTCGCAAAATATCAGAGGACTATACAAAACGCACACCCTCCGCCTGGTCCTTCCATGTCCACTGACTTTGACATGCACACCGACTCCAGCTCTGAGCTCGAGTGGTCGGATGATGCTGACGCCGCCGATTTTTTGGAGTATGAGGGCGATTTGGACACCACTTCCTCTACCAAGACTGACGGCGACACTGAGGAGGAGTACAGTACTGGGACCAAGAGCATGGTGGACGGAGGAGTCGGCTCTGATGATGAGGATGTGGTGCGGGTTGATCTGGATCCCGTGGTCGAAGCCAAGGCAAGAAGAAGGCAAAAGATGGCTGTGGTGCAGCAGGACGAGGAGGACATGATGCAAGTTGATGAGGATCTTGTGGTAAAGACCAAGTCGAAAAAAAAGCAGAAGAAGGCGGCCGTGGTACAGGAAGACGTGATGATGGTCGATAAAGATCCTGTGGTGAAGAGCAAGTCGAAAAAAAGGCAGAAGAAGGTGGCTGTGGTGCAGGAGGATGAGGAGGTTGTGATGGCAGTTGACGAACGTCAAGTGAAGAAGTCGAAAACGAATGGGAAAGTCAGAGCTACGGGCATGATGGAGGAGGATATGGAGGATGCACCAGTCAATTGTAAAGTTGGTGCTGTGTCGGAAAAGCAGAAGGGGAAACAACGAGCTGTCAGTCCAGTGAAATCGGACAGTGAATACCAGTACGACTGGGACTCGCCCATTGATTACAATGTTGACAGTGCACTGGCTGGTGATACGTCAAGGGCGGAAGCTGATGAAGAATCTGCTACTGGTGCCGCACTCGACTCGGATACGGCTGCTGCTGAAGATGACACAGATGACTCTTTATTCGGAAATTTGGTCAATGAAGGGTCGAATGGAGTTCAAAATATGCAGTCGCGATCACCTCCATCTCGCCTTATCGAGGACTCACCAGCTGCGGATATATGGCTTACTCCAAGAACACCAAAGGCAGGCGAACGTCGAGGACGCAGTGGTAAGCCTAGTATTGTGCCAATTCGGTATAACAACTTACGAACATGTAGTAGGAAGCAGCCCAGAGGTGTTGAAAAAGCGTGTCAAACGTAATTACCTGGTTGACCGGGGTAATTACTCTCATGCAAGTATGTGTTATGTCTTGTTCTCTTTTCGTGTGCTCAACTGATTCTCCATCAGTTGCAACAGAGTGGCCAACGTCGAAGAGCCCTCTTGACAATATAGAAAGAGGTTCAGGTCTTGAGCTTCCTTTCGAACCTCTGCCTTCACAACGGCGCAAGCAACATCCCTCCAAAGCACCTTTGAAATTGGTGACATATTCACGCCAGCCTCAATCATCCCGCATTTTGGCTCCATCAACCAGTCGATATCAACTACCAGATCACTATAAGCGTCCTCCTCCCCCTCTGAATCAGGAACCTTCACCTCCTCGTGAACTCCCATTAGCGACACCTAGCCCGCAACCCAACTCTCTTGGCTTGACTAAGTCATCGCACATTCCGCCTAGCGATGAATCCGAAGTAGAGATTTTGCTTCGGGAACTTGGTAAGAATGTTGCTCCATCTTCGCCTGGAAGTCTGTATTATTCCCGACCACGTTCAAATCCATTGAGCAAGCGACAGGGAGCAGTAGTCGCTTCCGCAGGTTCCTCGTCTCAGCCGATGTTACCGACCATATTGAATAGAAAACCGCAGGATGGTGAGCTTTGCATTGTCTGATAGCGCTCCGTACTTAAGACCATTCTAGGTTACTTGTCCGGTGATTTGAGTCCTCCCCGAGAAGTCAATAAATCGGAAAACCCATACAGGCAAACGGCGAAGAAGACTTATGGAAGAAAGTAGAGTACTGTTTACATACATATGTATCTTCTGAATCTATACGGGCAGGTCCGGTTCTGATTCGAAATACTTGAGTGCCTTTTTACGTTTACGTTGTTCGGGTAAGTTTAGACAGTTCAAACTTTTGACGGTTTCCTTCTCTTTCTTCAACCGCCACCTGCTCTCTTCTGTACGTCCTCCTCTCACCACATCCAACCGTACTCCAGGTAGATACTCACCTTATCTTTCATTTTGTCTTAAATACTAAAAACTTGCATTTAGCTTCAGTATCATCATGGAATCTTGCCGAATTGCGATTCTTGGAGCTTCCGGCGTGGGTAAAACAACCCTCGTCAAGTCGGTTAGTTTTCCCCTTTTCCCGAATAATACATTTGATACAATATTATTGTTTAGTTCGTTTCCGGTGCTTGCATTACTGGTTGAGTTTCAATTTCAACTCCACCATTTATGTCGCTTACATGTTGCTCTCCATTTATTTAATAGATGAAGTTCATAATTTTATTTATGTACAGCAGCACTTACTGACGGAACTGTTAGGATTGTTTCCAGACAATCGCGGAAGATTCTTTTGAAAAGACCTTTATTTGTGACGGTATTCCAGTAAGGGCGACAATCCTCGATACTGCTGGTTCCCTCAGTAAGAATTGGATTATTACTTTCAAATTTCATCACCATACTAATTAATTGACAGGTGATAATTCTAACGTCCTGCGCCAGTGGATCGAGTAAGTCATCCTGATCCTCATAAACACACCGTCTAACGAAGAATTTCGATAGGCAATGCGACGCATTCATTCTCGTCCTCGCCGTAGACTCTAGCCCATCCTTCAATTTGTTGTTAACAATCTATGCACAGATAGTCATATTGAAAGGCGGCGCCCCTCCATGTGTCTTGGTGGGTAATGCGAAGAAATCCTCTCGCCAGGTGCCAAAAGACGCGGCCAATATGATGGCCACAGAATTCGGAAATGATTTCTACTTCGAAATGCCATTCATTGATAACAGTGTTTATTTCCACATTTCGGGCGTGTTCGAGAAGGCGGTCCGTTCTTGGAGGGCCAGCAAAGTACATGTGAACAAGGAACTGCTGCCTATTCCTATTCCAGTGCGGAAGAAAAAATCCAAGTTATTCAGGGTTCTCGACCGGCTTCTTTAATTTGACAAGAGCCGCCAATTCATATGTATACCCCCTCGAATTATTTTTTTGGTCACTATTTACTTGATAAGCCCTTGCACCCTCTTTTCGTCAACCTTCTCTCTTTTGAATGTATATAGTTAGCTGTCATATGTATCTGAATCGCGACCTTCTCGGTCATAATTAAGAATCACGTATGAATCTTGAAATTGTATGTGCATCATTATAATGAAATTTCGGATCTATTAGCATGGTATGTAAATTTGTTCCTCGAACGTTAATCTGTAGGTATCAGACAGGTACTACGTATTCCGCTTAAAGCTCATTCGTGGTAACTAAGTTCATTGGTATGGATGACAGCTTCACAATAGTAAGTCATTAGACCGATGAGAGCAGTATTCCACTTGTTGACAATTTTCGAACATGTAGAACTCATCAGAACTTGTTGAATGCGATTATTGAATTGCTGGACACCTGCAGAGAAGGCGATGTCAGAGCCTTTAACTTAGTTTAAAAAAATAAAACAAATTACCATCGTTAGAGACCCTGAGGAATGCTTGAGCAGTTCTTTCCTTCGTTTGTTCATTTGTCAAATTCCGGACGGCATCCTTCAGAGAGAACTGTTCTCCAGACATGGTCCTGATTTTCGGCGCACTTCGAAACCGCACATTGAAAATAGCAACTGAGGGTTGTTCTGCGAATAGACACTGACGAAAGTGTCCTGGCATTCAATAGTGGTCAAGGATCGTGGTAAATGCTTTTAATGTTCCAGAATACAGCATGACCTAGATTGATATCTGTGTTCGTCGAACAGCTGAGACGATGTACGCAGTTGAATAGTTTGGTGATTACACGTACATAACTGGCAAGGTCTGATTGTGATAGACTCTTTATTATTCCTGTCTCTAGGAACACGTCATGTAAAGTCAGAAGTCATAACAGAGGAGGGGACGTACTCACCTGTGTGTGCTCTTCGAACAGTCTTGAAATGAATAGTTGGGTCATTCGTGGCATACATCATTGACTGACCTGATTTGGGTAAACTCTCCAATATTCCTGTATTCCAGGAACAAGTTAGCCCATCTCCAAGGTCGAAAGCGAGCTTCACGCCCATAATAATGTGAACGCACCAAATATAATTTGATTTCGAAGGCGCCAGCGGGGACATTAAACCTTCCAACTATAGAAATTTAGAAATATATTCTATGTACATCAATGCAAAAAAAAAGAGAAAGGGTTATGTATTCAACATACCTGATGAAAGGACAATGTGAATTTGTTCATTGAACTTCCGATACAGGGGTAAACCCCATGTGTGGAAGTAGACGAGTCGATGGTCGAGTTCGAAAGCAAAAGGTACGCGTATATAGTCAAAGGGTGTTCGATTGCGATATCCGATGCAGGGGTAAACCCCATACGTGGATATGGTGAAAGATGGTGGAAGGAGCAGAGGAGATAACGGGATTGGCAGTGTTTTGTCATTTGATCGCGGTGGGTGGCTGTGCTGGAATTTCAACCCTTGTTCCTTACCTCTTCGCCAACGTCAACGATCAACTACTCCCTCTCTCATCGCTTCCACCGCTCTCGATTTCGGTCTCTGGATACCACTCCGGACGTCTAACGCGTCCACAGCCGCAGTATTGGGTGTTTACACTCATTATCTGCCCGTGAACTCCTCTTCAGCGGTATTGGTGGTTTACCGCCATTATCCGCTTCTTGAAGACTTTCCTTTCGTGAAATTTCGCAATACCTTCGGTCCATAGGAGAGCTTTGTATTATACCCATCTGATCTACGACTTTGGTGGCTAAACTTGCTATTTGTAAGTACATCTGCTCTTTGGCGTGGAATATTAAGTCTATTCGTCTCACTCAGGCCTTCACTATGCCAGACGAATCTACGAGTCATCCTCGCCTCCTTCCTTCCGTCTTCCGCCATGCAATGTGGCACGACCAGTCTGGGCTGATCGTGTCGCCTCTCAGTCATGCCCTTCCTAGTGCTTCTCATCAATCGGGCGACAGGGATGACGACTATACGAAGCCGAGGAAGCTCGGAAACCATAACATATACCTCGCATTTTACCCTCTCCGAGACACGACTTCAGGCGATTTACTTTCGATCTTAGAGCTACTGAACAAGGAGTTGCAAAGGTGTATCGTGGCTATGTCAGAGACGAGATATGGTCTAGATGAAGAAACACTGTGTCCTTGGCATGAGCTCGAAGACATTTTAATAACCATCTCATTCTGCCTCTTGAACGGCCACAAATATGCTCAGCATTTCCCCAGACTCGAGTACCCCCAGTGGCCAAAGAGTTATGGCTATCGTTCATGGCATCGTACAAAGGAGTTGGCATTTGCTTGTGCTTGACGAGCCAGGGATGCATTTCCACTCCTCTTGGGCTTTGCTACATTCGCATTCTCTCTATGGTTAACTCCATTCACAGACAGTGCCTTCGACTCAGCTTTTCTTCACCTGGCCAACTTTCCCAGCAACCTGATCAATTGGAGTTACCTTGACTTTCTTACCAAGTCAGTCGTCTGCAATCTGACTTTGGGCTTGCATCCCGGAGGCTTCATCAACCCATATGATACCCAGTGGTTCTATGGTGTTTGATTTTTTATAATGGCGGGAGTGCCTTTGTGGTTCCTATAGGGCAATGTCGACAAAAAGAAGATTGATGCATTAGATGTGTCCATCAAGGATTTTCTCCCTCCGAAAAATTACATTGAAATTGCCAAGCAGCGTACACTCATTTTCACCCATATAATCTTGCCCACTCTGTGGGATCAGGTGGTGCGCATGTCAGCATGGGACTTGACTTCTGTTCCAGCATTGGGTCCCTGATTTACTTGGAAGATGAACCTGCACTAGGTGAGGTAGGGGACGTGTCAGACAACTCAGAAGTATCAGACTCTGATGAAGAAGGGCCGCAATATTTGCCAGAGGCACACCCTAGTGCTCATACCAATGGACCCCTGCCTGACTTCATTTCCCCTGACAATGGCAATGAATTCTATGACACAGCAAACCTGAATCCAGATGAGCCTCCCCCAGCTCCGCCTGTAGTCGATCATAAATTGCTGGTACATCCTCTATCTGGTCAATGCCCAGGTGAAAATTGGCAAGAGTTCTTTGCGAGGATGGAGGTAAATATCAAGAAGAGGGATGAGAAGGATTCGCCAAGGGAAAGGCAGTCGCGTTTGGATCAGGAGAGGGTCACCCTCAAGTCTGGCTACATGAATAGTACCCATGTATTCAAGTGGAAGCAGGATAAAGTTGATAGGTCATTTTGGGTGCATACGCCCATCAAGAAGGCAGATGTGGCCATAACATGGAAGATGTACATGTCTTGGGAGTGCAAGTACTGGTCTAACCTGAACCAGTGGACATGTGCCATTTCCTGGAGCAGCCAGAAGGTCAAATGGATGATGAAGATGATGATGATGAAGAAGTCGATGATATGGATGATGCTGCATATAATGCCATGTTCCCAAGTGTGGCAGTTACCAATGTCACCACCAATATATCCCAAGTTGCCCGCTCTGCTGTTGACACTGTCTTATTGTGTCATTCAACCTCTTCAGTGGAGTTTGTATTTTCCTTCCAAAGTCTCATGGACCACTTGAAGTTCCAATATGGCTTCAATGCAGGAAGTCATTTGACATGGAATACCACTTTGGAGCAGGTCAAGCCCGAGGACATGATGTTCAATGCTGTTCTCCAATGACTTGGATATTCCAAGTCATCTGGAAATCTCCTTCCAGCATTGCCTGATGTCCAGTGAGTGATCATCGAATTTCATCATATGGCAGTCATAGCTCATACAACTCAACTGTCTTACAGTAACCTGCCTCCAGCATGGGATATGTGATGGACTTTCAGGGCCAACAAGTGTTTGCTCCAGCTACAGGATGTGACTAATGATGCTGGCGAGAAGGTGTACATCATTCGTCCATCCACATTGTCAAGGGACAAATCATCCTGGTTCATTGCAATGACCAAAGTCACAGTCATTTTGTTGATCTATCGCAGTGCCTGGACCACAATGTTCAAAATAGGTCAGGGATTGTTGGAGTTGGGGGTCAGGTTCAATACGGT
>JADNYJ010000133.1:0-114097 GCA_015501075.1 Gymnopilus junonius | reverse complement strand
GCGGTGACCAGAACCAGTTAGCGTCAAAATTTCTCCCCTTTCTGAGTGTCGATCACAAGGCTGCTCGCAACTCCAACAGGGACACTGCATCCTCCCCTTCCAAACACGCAAACAGGCACGTTCTGCGTAGCATTTCCATTCCGACTCACGGTGTGCGATCTTCTTGCAGAGTTCGAGGGCTTCAGTGTCATCGCTGCGGACTTCAATTGCTAATGCGCCTTGCGAGACGGCATGGAAGAGTGTAGGAGGGGATATGTCGGAGGATATACGATCTCCCCATCCCAGGCGCACCAGACCGGCCTTGGCGAGAACAAGTGCTGCGTAGGGACCATCGGGAGCATCTAATTTTGCCATACGAGTGTTCCTGGAGAGGGAAAATTAAGCAAGGGCGAAAGATCTTCGTGATAATAATAACTCACAAATTGCCGCGCTATTGAAGAGAAACATCATTAACCAGAAGGATATGGGAAGGCCGGCCAATAATAATCACCACGTCCAGGAACTTGAAATCCGGGTATTTACGTTTCAATTGAGCTACCCTCCGTACACTGCTTGTCCAACCACGCTACCCTTCGGTAATCATCCAAGGTCTTCCACTCCTTACCCTTCTTCACACAAGGCTATCCACAGGGTCCTCCCTCTCCAGAATAGCGCTAAGTACAATCCATCCGGCAAGGTCGTGGGCACATCCTTGCAAGAATGGATGAGCATGTCCACCTCTCCGTCTTTCAAAGCAACTTCGAGCTCTTTTGTCCAAAGGCTTTCCACCTAGAAGATACAGTGCTGGAGACTGGTTCTTGTCGCCTGCCGTCGACATAAACGAAGTAGTGAACAAGGGAAGAGTATCATCTTCGCTGAGGTGGATATAATTCTTGGAATGCTGCAAGGACATATTTGTCTGGATCTGAGCCAGCTGCGAGGCTCTGAAGCAAGAGTGAATGTTCTGGCATGGTATAGCTTGAAAAAGGATTGGTAGGTGGATGAGTTCAGCTGCAGGACATTATAAGAACGCGGTAAATGGTCGAGTGGGAAATTGCGATCGCCTTGTTGGCTGTTATCGTCGGCTACAGTCGGGCCGGGAAATTGGCCTGTTGCCGATCTCAGAGCGAAGGACGGGAGTCACTACTTACACTCACACTGTTAACCCACCTCCTCAGTTCTACAGTATCGATCCAAAAACCAAGAAAAGATGAATTGTGTCAGATCGATAATCGGCGCACACGGCGCTTATCTGATTTTCGTGTCTTTCATCCTCCCATCTAAGTCAAATATCATCCTTGAGCAATGAAATCTGCATGGTTAGTCTACGTTTAACTTTAACTAAGGCAGAACGTCTCAACTATATTTAAATTCTAGATTTTACTATCGTCATGTCAATATATGAATCAGTCTAATGGAAACATTATCATCATTGTGCCCATATTTTAGTGAAAGGTCGTCGACGTTGAAACGCAGCTTTTGAAGCTCCTAAAAAAAGGGTATAGAGCATTTCCCGTGCTTTTATATGGACACATCCGTTTCAGAAATATCCAACCTTTGCAACTTTACACGGGAACTCAGACCAACTCAAGAAAGAGCGACACAATCAACCGACGCATCGAGCGCCGCTGAATTATCATGAATTATATAAATACGCTTCATCACCGGATATCTGAAAGGTGAATAATTATTGAATTGAAATGGGATTACAAGACACTGGTTTGCTTACGCGTTTTCAGTTAAAACCTGCGCCTATCAAAAGCCTTCCTGACCTTTTCTTATCCATTCCAAGCCTGGGCATTCACCGTGTAAAAAGTTCCACAATTCGTTTCAGGCACTGTCCGCATTCTCCGACGAAGCAGAGAGGGACCTAGCTCCCCTCTTGCTGGCGCGCTCCATACGCCTCTGGAACCTGTCAGCGCGACTTAAGAGGGCGTCCTCAATTATATCTTCCTGAGATACTCGGGCTGAGCTAGTGTCACCTTCGCGGAGGATGATGGGTTCAGCAATGTCTGCCACAGCCGGAGCGCGTGCGGTGTTAACCTTGGCGGCCGGGTGGTAGATGCGCCCTAGGAGGGTAGTGGGGTTGTTAAGCACTGGAGCTGGAAGTGCAATGGGCTCCAGAACGGGGGCAGCTACAGGCAAGGCGACCGGCGCGGCGAGTACGGAGAAAAGCTGAAGAGCGAGGAAGAACAGGACGAAGAAGAAGTTGGAGGTCTTGTTTGAGTTGAAAGACATGGCCGTTGTATGTACGAAGGTTGCGGGTGGGCGATTTCGGTTTAGTTGGTTAAATTGGAACCTGAGGGAGTCTGCGCTGCAGTCCGGAGTAAAGAGGTTTGAGGGGAAGGAAGGAAGGAGCTCGTCAAGAGCTTTGAAATACTAAACAAAGGAAGTTGACCGTCGTCGGGGAGAAAAGGCGAAAGTTCTAAGGAACTTTAAGAAGGGAGGAGAAGCGGACGAGAAGGAGAAGGAGGGAGGTTGGGGGCGATCAACGACGGGCAACAACCGTTACGTTGAGTTGAGCGGCGGGCTTTGTATGTTTGCAGGGCTCTTGGCGACCAGCCATTATGTACGTATTTGCGCTATTTTTAGATCTTTTTAAATTTTATTTTATTTTTAGATCACGGCCGCTGCAGATGCCAGAATGGAAAGGGGGCACGGATAAATGAATGAGTTTCGCACTATAAAATGGGATTGGAGGAGCCCCTTCTATACCATTCGTACTGTTCTCTGTACCAATGTCTTGGCGTCCTAACGCTCAAAGGCTGCCTAGCTGAAGGATCGCAGCAACCTAATGGCTTCGATGAGCTATTATGGTCAGCGCAAGTGAGCATCGATAAAAACGTCATCATCAAGAGCGGAGAGCCTATTTCCTACGGACTTTTTCCTTGTGACAACTCGGGCACCGATCTTCGATAAGGACCTTTGACTCAGCCTTTGAATAGCCAGGTGTAGCAGCAGCGGCCAGTAATGAAGCATCCCTTACATGGTCACAGAGTAGAAGCTACTTAGTACGAGGTATAGGGTTCGCCCAAATGATCAATTAAATTACTATCAAAGAAATAAAAACGAAGCATCTCAGGACGAGTTATAGCCAGTCACTTGTCAGGGGATAGGCCTCTCAACAGAATTCATATGTAGCTGATGCTTTTCTACTGTTGAACTAGTTATGGTGCCCGGTCCTTGCGCGGATGCAAAAGCCATCATCGAGACTCGCACGTGTCAACGGCATGCGTTCCCTCACTGCATCCTCGATTTCTTTAATTTCCATTACCGGAGGATAGGGCTCTCCATCCTCAGTTTCAGAGAAGTATTCTGAATCCGTCGTATAGGCATAATCGTCACTTAGCAAAACCGTGATTTCAACATTTTTCAGCGAAGGAAAAACAGGGCGATTGGAAAGTGTGTAGTCAAGATCTACGAGGAAGTCCCCCCCAAAAGTATCGATTCCGTCTTCTGATGACGAAGAAGGAGAAAAGATTACTATGATCTCTTCAGGTTGGCAATAGAAAAGATCAAGTGTGATGTTGACTTCTCTGATACTTGGAGGACTAGTGGGTAGGAGAACACACCAATCGTAAAGACGATCCCGTAAAAAATCCTCAGCGATAACTTGGAGTATAACCGTGAACGAAAATCGGTAGAGGTGGGTCATTGGGGACAAGCTTATATGAGGGTCTCGTAAAATCTGCGATTTTCTTCCAATTGTGAGAGGCGCATGTTTGTATACGAATTCCGAATCGGAACCAGAGACACTTGAGGTACTGTCACTGGTTTCAGCTCTCTGACGGAGCGTTAGTGTTTGGAGGGTATCGGAGGCGCAATGTATTAATTTCCACATCACTTCAATGGTCTCGGGCGACATTGTGATGGTCAAGTGGCGAAGACGGGAAAACCGTAGAAGCAGTGGTGAGTTACTCGAGCAAGGATCCAGATCAAACAGCAATTCCGGAGAAGCCGTGTTAAACGAGACAGAATCGAGGTAAATGCAATGATCATTTGGAACGTCGACCTCCATCTGTTCTGTAGAATTTTGCCTATCTTCGAAACCTTCCAGGAAGCAACCACCAATATCCCAAATCTTGAGGGAACGGCAGCTATTCAGTAAGGAAGGAACAATGTTTCTCACATTCTCGAGATGCAGCTCCATACAACATGGACGTGTTATAATTTGCATGATTCCACTCTGTGCATCAGGCCCAAGTTCGTGCCAATGTGTCCATCTAGCGCTATACAATCCAAACGTCTCAACGTTCGTCAACATGTGAAGGAAACTCGGAATATGTTCATTCAAGAAGAAGGGTGATCCGTGTTCCTTATCTCTGTAGTCGTGCACATCAAGTAGATGTATATTGCGGACATATGGGATGAGATGCGCGTTGTTCGAAAGAAGGGTGTTGAATTTGAGGAAATATAGGGCATTCCCGCTTATGTCTCGCATGTCGAAGGTTCGAAAGAGGTCTCTGCGGCAAGGGTGTAGGAGGTTGCGGCACAAAAGCGAGCAGGATCGGAGAGAGTTGGTATCCTTGGAGTCCACTAACTCCCCAATAATGGCTACGAGGATGTCGAAAGGGAGCGAGGGCCACTGATGGCTTGGTTGGAGAGCCATAGTCAAAATCGATTCGGTAGCCCATGGAATCTCGAGAGTGCACAGGTAGTAAAATTTGAGGGTGAGTAAAAATGAGGCTGCAATTTAAAGGGAACGAAGTGTGTTGGATATAAAGGGAACACAATGGGAAGAATCTATGTAAAGGAAGTAGAGATTTCTCACATGCCGTCGCCTGCCACACATTTGCCACAAACTTCCGTCCTACGTCACTCCCAGCGCTTTGAATGGCTTTTATACAATAAATTGTGTTGATTAGGTCTTGTCTTTTCGGAACCTGGAAATTTCAAGATGCAAATAATATGAGATAGGTTCATCATCAACGCGTAGATCAACAGGTAGAAAGCCTACCAATTTGTTAATTACTGCTGTACGACACAACTTGAAGGCGCTCGAGAAAGGTACGTATGTTATGATCCCAAAAGGAATGGAAAGACTCTTTCGTGCCACACGCAGGAGGAGAACCGAGGATGGCATTAAAAATATGGAGGATATTCAGGTCAACTTTCTCGGAGTCACCGGAGAGTTTGAACAAAGTATTGAGGTCAGTTGAGGTACAGGTTTCGGGTCGAGCAGGAAAACATGGACTCGTAGATGGATGGAGAGACAGGGATCCTTTCAGAGCCAAGTGGGGCCTTTCGAGAGTTCGGAGAGGGTCGGGATGGGATTTTGGTTTATAAGTCGCTTGGGTCGACTATAAAAAAATTAGGGTGAGCGTTTTCGTTTTGGAGTTGACAAGTCGCAAAACGAAGACTTGCCTGGATGTCGCTCCTTGTATACTGGATCGAAGGGTACAGTCACTTAAACGCTGTTGGACATACATGTAATTCGACTCGCACACACCACTGGCATGATCTGGAACTTGAACGAGGATATGGATGCTCAAGAGAGGTAACTCTTCATCGGATTTAAAGTATTCGGCAAACGGCCAGCCGCCCACTAGACGGCAAAGACGAGTATCAGTACCATCGAATCGCAGTGAGGAAAGAGTCTGTTTAACGTCGTTATCACCACCGAAGGGAATATCGCATTTCCAGAGAATGAGATTTGATGCACGGATGCTGTTCAACTGAGGCCCGGGTGCTTTTTTGACTTTGATAGTGTCTTTGAGTTCAGCGACGAGTTTGTTGTCGATGTCAGACTCGTCGAGTTCGGTTAGGAAGGTATGTTTGCTTGGATCGCTGGAGGGAAACAGCAGACAAAGGAGCCTTAGTTTCCTACCATTCGGCATTTAAACTGCAATTGTTTGAGGTCGCTTGTCACAAGCATGTGACGGGTCCTAAGTAACAGCATATCGGAAGCGACAGGACTGCACTCCGCACGAACCATCAAACCATATGTAATTAAGCGCCGAAGCCAGCATTAGGAGTAGTGGATACCCTTCAAAATTCCGAGTCACTTGCTGCCGGTGATGTCTGACAGTGATAGACAAAGCTCTGCTGCTCAAACCGGCTAGATTTGTTTGATGGTGCAGAAAGAGAGAATTATCCCATTGTAGATCTCCACGAACGTTCACATGTAGTTGACATCCCTCTGTTGGTGAAGGGATAGAGAAAAGTGAGAGAAAGGACAGATCAGGAACATCACGCACCATACGGGGATAAAATATTAGGTAACTAATGAAAGTGGTACGACTCGGTTGTGTGAAATGACGTCTGAGCCTGTCTGGTCACTGTCACCATCAGCGTGCCACCACCACGAACAGCGAGCAAGGGGCTTTGGCCGATAAGCTCAACAACTACTGTACCGATTCGCCAGCGAACGGTAATTCATTGCCGCTACTCTAAACTATAATGCCCGCAGTACCCTCAACATCTCCCGTAACTTCCCTGCCAACCCCCGCACACTACATCCACACCACCTCTTTCTCTTTTGTTGATGTGCACGGGCGAACACTTCTTCTGCGCGGCGTAAATCTCTCAGGCGCATCAAAGGCCCCACCGAGTCACCTCTCCCATATACTAGACGACTTCTGGGAGAGTGCTGAACGAGGCGGGGAAAGCTTCGTAGGACGGCCGCTGAGATTGGACGATGGGAGCGCGGATGTCCACTTGGCTAGGCTGAGAGGCTGGGGATTTAATTTGCTAAGGTTTCCGTTTACCTGGGAGGCATTGGAACGTGAGGGACCGTGAGTTTTGTTTTCGTTTTTCCTTTCCTTTCCTTTTGGTGGAGCAAATGGGCTTTGACAGCTACCAGTGGTTGGCTTCTTGCCCATAGTGTGAAGGAATATTCCTATTCTGGAGATCGTATATTACCACCCGGGGAATGCTCTTACGCTCAGTTGTGTGAGCAGTGGAAAATAGGTTCCCTCAGCTACTAGTGGTTATTTCCCTTCGCTCGCTTGAAGGCTTTTGGTGGGTATATGACACGGATATGTTCGCAGCCCCGTGGAATGCTCTCAGTTATGAGAGTAGTGTGATCGCTAGGCTTGGTGGCCACTTTCTATGCTCACCAGTTTCTCTGAACCCGTAGCGTGTTTAGTTTCTGTTGCTCTGAGATTTTTTTTCGTTCCATTTCTTTCTTGTGTCACATGAGCAGACGTAATAACCATATTATCTTTGCAGGGGAAAGTATGACCACGAATTCATGGACTACACAATACAAGTCCTCGTCAAATGCAAGGAATACGGATTCAAAGTATACATGGACCCACACCAAGACACAGTAGGTTTTATCTGAAACCAAAAAGGCCGTCATTAATTAAACATCGCATTTCAGTGGTCCCGCTTCTCAGGCGGCTCTGGGGCGCCGTACTGGACCCTCCCAGCATGCGGCATAAATCCTTACAACATAACTGCCACCCAGGCAGCCATTCTGCACAGCGAATATCCTTCTCCGTATCCCTCGCCCGACCCCTCCACACTTCCCGCCATGATTTGGTCAACCAACTACGGCCGCCTTCTCTCTCAAACGATCTTCACTCTATTTTTCGCCGGACGGGACTTTGCCCCCAAATGTATCATCGACAATATGAACATCCAGGATTGGCTGCAGAGCCATTATATCGAAGCTGTAGGCCAGCTTGCGGACCGCATTAAGGCATACGATAATGGTTCACTGCTCGATACATGTCTCATCGGATGGGACTCGCTCAATGAACCCTTCGAAGGTTTATGTGGCTGGGACAACCTCAGTGTGAACCCACAGAAGCAAGGTTCAACGCTGAAGAAGGGGACCTATCCTACCCCTGCGCAGAGTATGAGACTTGGCATGGGTCAGAAGCAGACGGTTGAGCACTGGGCATTTGGCGGCACAGGCCCAAAGAAGGATGGGAGTGTGACGATTGATCCCAAAGGACGGAAACTGTGGGCTGACCCTGTCGACCCCTCTTCCCCTTCCTCATCATCTTCAACTTCGATCTCGAGTACAGGCGAACTTCCCGACGGCACACACCCGGTCTGGGGTTGGAAGCGAGATGTTTCCTCTTGGCCTTTGGGCACCTGCATCTGGGCTCTGCATGGCGTATGGGACGTCGAAACGGGGTACGTCCTCCAACCGGACTACTTCAAATATAACCCCCAGACCTCGCTCGAAGTCGAGTTCCTCTCGGATTACTGGAAGTCGCACTGGCTTCGGTACTCTGCGAGGATAAAGAAGAGCCACGAAGAAGCCATGATATTTGTCCAGCCGCCTGTATTCGCCATTCCGCCTAAGATGACCCAGGAAGAGACGGGAGGGAGATGTGTTTATAGCCCGCATTATTATGACGGATTGACGTTGATTACGCGGCATTGGAATTGGTTCAATGCAGATGCGCTGGGTCTCTTACGAGGCAAGTACGGCTCGACACTTGGGGCGGTCAAACTTGGGGAGAAAGCAATTAGGAAGAGCCTCTGGGAGCAGATGGGGTATTTAAAGGAGGATGTGAGGATGCTCGGCGGCTCTGACTCTCCTTCGTCAATTAGAGGAGAGTACCCGACACTGATAGGTGAAATTGGGACCCCATTCGACATGGACGAGAAGCGGAGCTACGGATGGACCGATGGGGGAAAATACAAAGGCGATTATTCACCCCAAGAAAGGGCGCTCGATGCGAGTCTGCAGGCTTGTGATGCACGGGACGAGGTGCCGAAGAAATCAAGGCCAAAGGCAAATACGATGCAAGAAGAGGATGAGCAAGAGCAACTGGCAAGACGACAGGAGGGCAGTCTGAGTTGGACGGTGTGGACTTACGTTCCTGATGACCATTCGCATGAGTGGGGTGATGGGTGGAATATGGAAGATTTGAGTTTGTGGAGTGTTGATGACTTGGATCTCGATTCGGAGGACGAAGGCGAAAGAGCTGACCCGGAAGAACACGAGAGCGGTGTCGTCAAGGATGAGCATATAGACGATCAGCTAGGGATGGGGATGATGGAGGATGAAGTGGGAGAAGATGCGCTGCACAGTCGTGCACAGCTGCTCCTTAATACCTCTCATTCTTCCCCTGCCCAGGACAACAGCATCAACAACAGCACCCGCAGCAGGATCAGGAATTCAATCAGCAAGAAGATCAAGTCCAAAAGGGGGAGGACGGGCACGGTCAAAAGGCAGCCTGCCAGATCGGCGCCGATGAGCATGTCGACGTCGGTGATGTCGTCTTCATTGAGTTTGGACACGCTTAATGGAGAACAAGCAGGAGGAGCACACTCTGCTTCTTTTGCAGGACGACGGGATAGGAATAACGTCGTCAGCCAGAGGAAGAAGAGGGCAAGGGGACTCTCCACGTCCTCATCATCCAGTACCCTGTCTTCTTCCTCTTCCTCCTCTTCTGCATCACTACGGAAGGCTATTCGCACACAGGACGCACTCATCCAGGCAGGGTATAACTCCAACCCATACACGTTCCTTACAGCTGGTGCACGCGCTGTTCGCGCATTCGCTAGACCATGGCCTGTCAAAGTAGTGGGGAAGGCTGTAGAGGTCAAATTTGATATTGCCAAGGGGGTGTTCTGGATGAAAGTAAGGGTTGGGTGGGAGGATACGGTGATTAGGAGGGATGAGCAAAAGGAGCTGGGCACTGAGGTGTATTTGCCGCTGGTGCATTTTGCCCATGAGAGATTGATAAACGGATCCTTTGAGAAGATAAAGAGCGAGAAGTGGAATGATGTCCACGCGCATTCGGAGGTCAAGGTCCTGGACAGTGACGTCGATGCCGACGCCGCTTCTGGCTCTGGTGGTTCCTCAACCGTTGCTGCTAGTTCTGATCATGAAGATCACGATCAAGTGCCGCCTAGCATGACGGCCTCCACCAGCTCTCAAAAAACCAAGTCATCGCCAACTCCCCTACAAAGACGCCGTTAATAACGCCATCGCCCGCCCCTTTGCTCATCAAAGACAGTACCCCTGATCTTATAGATGTGGAGGTCAAGGTTTCAGGAGGGCGGTATGAAGTGAGAGGGCAAGGGTTGGTTTGGTGGTACGATGTTCCTCCGAAGCCTCAGGGAACGGAAGAGGGATACGGGTATGGGTATGGAAAGGGACAGGAAGGAGAGAAGTGGGAGTATACGATTGAGGTGCGGAGGAAAGGTGGGGTGTTGCCTGCCCCTAAGTCGAAACCTCGACCTAGTGCGAAAGGGGTGAAAGTGAAAGGAAAACCAGAGCTACGACAGGTGGAAGGAGCGAGGAGTGAAAGGAGTTGGTGCGAGAAGATCTGTTGTCCTGAGGATGGTAGTTTTTTTGGATGTTGTGTTGCGTGAGTGTGGGGGTAGGCGTGACGGCGTTGGCGTTGGTTTTTAGATGAACGCTCGTTGGATTGGATTGGATTGGTTGGGGTGAGGACTTCTGTGTGTTTGATGTACATGATTATTCTTTCGGATGGGATTGGACTTATTATTTCCTTTCTTTCATATGCAACACGGACGGGATTTCATTTCTCCCTTCTCTTTTTCTCTCTTCCTTCTTCCTATTGCTGAATTCTGTATAACATTATCTCTTTGACCCTTTTAAATTTCCTGCCTTTCATCGATTTACTGTCTCGTTTTCTGTACACCTTCTCCATGATAGCTCACACACACACATGCGTACGGTACATAGATGCTTCTTTTACAAAAACTAATAATGGATTACATTCGTCGCGCGACTGCACTTCCTTCGGACCTAAATTGGGAATGCAGATGCTATTTAAGGTAAGCCCGCCGCCTTATTATTTGACCTAATATGTTCGATATTCACTCTTACGCAAGCAACTCCTCACTCTCTACCATTTCCTTGTTCCACTATTTTCCATCACAATGCACCCGAAACTGTTGGGCTCATTGCGAACATTAACGCTCCGTCAAAGGACCGAATTTTCGGATAACGGAATTCATTAGTATTCAGATGTACCTTTGACACTTTGACAAAACCCACACAATTAACGAGGCCCCGACGTAACGTTATCCCCAATAATAACGAAAAAAAAATCATGAGAACATCTTTACGACTGGTGCGTCCTTCTACACCCAGATCTGAACCAAGTGCTTTCCAATCGCTCTCGTTTCCTTCACTGGAAGATGTTGAAATCATGATTTGGTAACAGGCATCATTATGCCTACACGACGGAATCAGAATATCTCTTTGAAAAGGAAGATATCCTCCCGTCATGCGCAACAATGGAATAGTTGAGTACCAGATGTCGTTGACAAGCCAGACTCTTCACGGCATTTAGATTAACGTAAGGACTGCGAATCAGAGCTGGAAATATACTAGACTAAAGCGAATTCGATTGCTTCATCTTACCTACGCTGAGTGTCCTCAGCCTGGTTTAGTGCTCTGTGGCCAGTATATAAAGGCGATGCTGAAATATGAAAGGAGTTGGAAGGAGGGAATGTTGGCCTCTGGAGTACCTGACCCTGAGCTCTTTCGCACATTTGTGGAGCAGGGGTGTCAGAAACATCTCTAGGCGTTCTAGGTTAGAGAGAAATAACAACTAAATAAATATAGGTCTGTATAGTCCAGACGAGGCGCATGGAATTGACTTGGACTGGTACTGATCGGGTGTGGGTATCTTGAATGGAATATAGCTGAGAAATATAAACATCTCATGAGGAAATTGGACGAGACGAGGATGTGTTTGAGGTTGACTGAGATATACCCTTAGACTGTGGAGGCTGTATTCTATCGGAAGCGGTTTGATTTGGTCTTGCGATTTGTTCTCAACCACCTTTGCTAGGATTTTCGCGAGGCCTTCGTATCTGTTAATGTAAAATTAAGTCAGATCCCGGTAAGTGAAAGTGGCCTGAAAAGGTCGACCTCTCGTTGGCTGAACTTTGCTCGTCTTTCCATCTCTGAAACGAGATCATCAACAAGAGCCGTCAATTGTGTGACGCGCATTCCAATTCTTCCAGCCGAACATTGACGCTGTCTCTCCGTTTTGACTCATTCCATGAACTTCGCCAGGTCTCGGCCACGATGAGGCCGGCAGCTACAGAAAATAAAAATCCCTCCGCCAGTGCATTTGCGCCATTTTCAATTGCTCTATGTGCGATAGTGTAAGCAACGAACATTTTTCTTGAAATGGCAAACGTGCTTACTTGGCTTCTGGAAAGGGGCCGGACGTGCTTCGCAGGTTCGCCCAAGATATTTTGCCGCAGATTGGTCTCTGAACGGTACATGAACTGTGCGAGATTCACGCAGAGGGAACGAAATCGTTCATGTCTTCAAGTCGTGTCAACTTCCTATGTCTTTCGATTCTGGCGCAACTGCACTGAGATCGCTCACTCTTTAACTTGCTGTTTGATCTGGTTGGAGATCGGCTTCGCTAGTGTCTGATAAATATGGTGCATAGTTGAGCCACAGGAAGGATATGGCGAGAATTCGAAGTACGACATACCCTTATCAAAAGTGTGGCTATCTTAGCAGATGCCATGTTGCCAGCACAAGAAAGCCTGTGGTTCCAAGGTACAGAAAATCAGATAGATTGCTCAGAAACTGGGGATAAAAGCCGTTGAATCCCTAGGCAAGTTCGGCAAGGCAAGAAACATGACTGGAGCCTGGAGGTGAGCTGTTGAGAAAAAGAACCGCAGCCGGCCGCCGACAGGAATCGTCATGCATTAAAGTTCAAACGGTCCGTTACTTTAATCACGACTGATGTGACTTGACGCGACTTTGTCACTCTCATGCCATGTGATAAGTAGTGCGCTTGTCCTTGTCACTTGTCAGCCCATCGTCGATTCGTCCTGGCCAATGGTACAAGTGGATGACATATAAGGACGATACGACCCCCGAGTAATGTTTCTTGCTCTCTATGTATACATTATCACTTGGAGTAACAACATCACTGATCAGTGAGCTTATCGTCTTTCATTCTGATCATTTAATGTACGTCCAACGGAACGCTGGTGCATCTAATCCAAGGGAGTACCCCATAGTCAGCAAGAAATGCCTCTGCGAACTCATAAGCAATTGCATCTTCTCCAGTTCCCCGTGGAAGTTACCTGGCTAATTTTCCATCACGCCGTCGCATTTCCTTCAATGTACAGAGACTACGCAGTCCAGTGTCGACCAGCTAGAAGCATAGCTCGAGAGATCGAAACAGCATCTCACGGATTTGTACTTCGAATTCGGAGGAGCCAAGGTATTATGGATATTCTGTGGGTCTTTTGGCGTAGTGGGCGTTACTGGCGAAGACTGTGGATAACACCCGGCGCTAGAATAGCTTTAGTCTCAGGACAACTGGGGTTCTACTTGCGCACTCTTTTGTTCATATGCTTGCAGTGATCCCTGAGGCTCCGATCCCATTCCCGCTAGGAGTACAACCGATTTTGCCTTTATGGAGAATCTCGAAGGACCAGTCTTTCAGAAAGGTGCACTGGAACTGAAAATGTGTGTTCTTGGACATATCTATCTTGCTTGAATGTGCACCATCATTAATTAATGTCACCACCCTTCACCTTAAGAAGGCCCACTTTAGGCCTGGCAGGTGGTTCTCTCTTACGTGGCCTCTGTTCATCGAAATAATATCTCTACCTTCCCTGGAGAATCTATCTGTCGATGGAAACATCTGTGGTGAGCCCAATTTCGATTGGCCGCCATCACATTGAAGAATCTTATACACCTCCGCTATCTGAGGTTCATCCTTACTATGAGTACTAGTATCATGCACGAATTTCGCTATTCTTATTTATAACTTGTAACACCAACTTCATTGTATATTTACATAATCGAATCATATCAAAGGTTTCTTTTACACCCTTTATACAAGGTCAGACATAAGACTATTGATGAGAGGCCATTATTTCCAAGAAGAGATGAAATGACAAAGAGAAGGCTCTATAAAGACAGACACAAAGATCAAGCAGACAAGCATCCATGGTTTTGGTTCCCTATGACCAGAGGAGGGAAGCATGCAGTGGCGACCTTTTTGGTGGCCAGTCGGACCTTGCTGATAAAGTATACCACGTTGTCCTTTGATAAAGGTCCAATGCCGGATCAGAAAGGTAAAGCATGCTTTGAGATGTTGCCTGACATACCAAAATCAGACATCCCACATGACATGTCATGTCCATGAACTTTAGATGTGGTGATACTGAGTTGACCTATTTGAGGAACAAGCCACTCAGCCACCATCCACCAAAGCCATCCTACTTGACTCTCACTCACATTGGTCAATGGTTGGGGAATCAAAATTGTCGTGTCTTGACGAAATCACCTCTGGTCCTGAAAACCAACAAGATGTATGTAGATCAGTTTTCCAATGTTCACAATGACTGAAGTAAAAGATATAAACTGACCGTGAAGACCAAAGGTGGATAAGAGCTGTCGTTTAACGACAACGTGCTAGAAAATGACAAAAAACTCGGCAGAGCCATTGAAGAAGCCATTGAAGGGTGAAGAGCTCAAGGGAGCCTAAAGGAGATGGGCTTTGGTGGTGCACATGAACAATCATGATGCTGGAGTACAATGATAAAATATGGAAGAAGGATGACAAAAACAGCGAAGAAGATGGTCAGAAGCTGCAGGAATGAGGTGGATTGATCAATTTTGGTGATGGTGTTGTGGTAAATAGAGGGGAAAGGGATGAAGATGAGAAAAGTGAAAATTTCAGGTTTTATACTCAAATTAAAACACCGCCTTGTGAGCTATACAGTTTTTCAAATCCAACTATTGACACACTTCCTCAGACGACATTCGAAGCTCATACGTCCTACCAAACGCTGCCTGGCATCGAAGAACACCACTTACAAAGGCACAGAGAGAGGCGCGTTCCATGGCGAGTTTGTGCGCCCTTTCGAGGCTACCGTCAGCCAAAGGCCAGATCCACGATGTCGCTCTATTACTTCTTCACTCTCGACAACCTGGTTGATGAAGTAGTCCGAGAGGCCTTTCGATGGCTAGCAATTCTTGTACCACAAAGAGAAACTGAGGTCTTATACCAGCATCCGGAAACCATGGCATGTTGGACTCAATACACCATGAAGACATGGGATAAGGTCTTGCTGGGAACAATTTGACTGTTTGGTCATTACTCTGGCTGACGACAGTATACGATGCCTCGGCCCCGACCAGGCTAGAGGATTCGCCTAATTGATAGGACCACTCGAGATGGACTGTAGCTTGACAAAGGGGATTCTGTATGACGTTTTCCCGGAGCAACCAACAAGAAATTTTGGTTCCTTTCATGTAATGGAATCTTCCTGTTCAATAGGACACAGAATAATTCCAGCTTCTCCTGGGATAAGGACTCCAGACAAACAACTAACTTCGGAGCTTTAGAAATGAAACTGGAGACTCTCTGCATGAAAGAAAACCTGGAACAGAAACCTGGAATGGACAGTAAACCTCAAAGGACAGTGCCTCATTAAATCATCGAGTCTCGTGCATGATTCTTTGTCCCAAGCTACAGCTGAGATCCTTTCAGCCTGATGAGTAGATGTGTGACAGAGGTCACAGAAACCAAGGACAATGGCCAGCCTGGAAGTGGACAAAATGTGTCCAAAGAAGTCACTCTTGCATGCCTTTCCTGTTCATGCCATGTACAATATTTTGCGCAGATTATTTCGGAAGGTTTAGTGGGCTGTAAAAAGAATTGCTTAGAATGTTGTCAAGGAACCAGGGCTCAGAGTCACCTTTGAAATGGTCCTTACTGATACTTGTGCAGCTAATCCACTCTGCATTATGCTCAGTGGGGTTGAGCCATGGAAATCAGGGGCGCAAACAGCAAACAACGAAGCCTTTAGAGGGATGACATGTCTTGACATTTCTGATCTACCCTGCAGCCCTCAAGAAGAGTCATTGAGGACTTGATTTGGATATGCCAAATAATGCGAAAAGTTGAGGTGACAATAGACAATGCTCAGATATTTATGTGGTGATATTGGCCTTTGTGTCGACAAGCTGATGAGCCTTGTATGGTTTCCTGCAGTGAAACTTTGATTTTCAGCTTGAAGCCAGAGAATATAACCTCTGGGGCTCTGAGACTTGAAACAGCAAAAATCTGCTAAGTGGTTTGCCATGACAGGAGGTCTTTTGGAAGAAGCAAATAGCAAATGACAGGGTGCTACAAGATGACGGTGGGTTCAGTTTGGCGGTCCAGGCAGCTGAGGCAACCATCCATCAGAAATCATTGTCTGAGTGCAGACTCAGTGGTCATGACTTTCTTGCCTTCAAGGTGTCTTGGAATCTCGTCGTCGACTATGCAGTCAACTACATAAAAAATTGGAATGCCATAAAAGGCGGAATTGCTAACCCAGAAATTCCGTAGAGACATTGAGGCATTAGCATCAGAAAGTCGCGTAGAGTCTTTCCCGTTCGTTTTTATGAACGCGTCCTGCTATGCTGAACAGAAACTCAAGGGGCTGGCTTCGAGTTGAGAGTTGAGTGCGAAGTCACGGACGGACGCCAGGGCCACGGCCCAAACAGCGGCCAAAATAGGAATCCCAAAACTTGGCCGCCTCCACCTCGCCTCCACAGGTGCTCAAATTCAAAGATTACAGATCTTTGCCAATGCACCTGTGTCAGATTATATAAGAGGATTTCAAGCTCACTCTCTTCTTTGACCATGCCTCTCAACAAGAAAGTCCAGCTTTTGCACCCGCTTTTGTCTGTAAATCGCCGCTATGTGCACAAAAAACCTGCAAAGTCGACCTTTTCAGCAGATCTTGAAGAAGCTAAGAAGGAACTCGATACATTGTCGATATGAAACCAGGATATCCTCTATCCATAGCGATGGAAAAAAATTACCCCCATCTGTAGGATTGATTGTACGTTCTTGGGACTCGGGGCACGGATTCGCTGGGTTCGGGAGGTATGATACATTCCTGTACCCGCCAACCACACTCTGACTATCAATGGAATTGGTAGGGGTATTCAAAGACGAAACGCTCGCTATGCTTCGTGCAATGTCTGAGGTCAAAGCTGTCTACCAAGGACGCATTTTTATTCCAGCCACGTTGTGAGAGTTCAATGTTCTTGTTCTTCAAGTTCGCCACTTACCTTTCTAGTTAATTGCTTGGAGAATTATCGCATAGGAAGAGTGAAAGGAATAAAGAGGTCGTGCATTGAAGTCTACTTCCTCTTGCAAGCCCTTCTATTATCCTATCAAGATCAGCAGTCTGTACATTGCATCACGCAAAAAATCTGCTTTTACAAGTTTTTTAAACTCGGTTCTTGATAAGCAATTACCCCTACAATGTTGAAGCTAAGGGCCCTGCACGCCCCACACATAGTGAAGGTGGTCTTGCTTTTTATTATTGGCTTTCTGTCATGCTCACCAACCAATTTGTACTTGTAGGAATTACCAAATTCAAAGTGCGAGGTTAAGAGCATCTGCATCACTGGACAGAATATTATTGGACGGTATACCTCCCAAAATCCTGAGCCCACCAAGAGGACCATCGACAGAAGTTCAAGTCGGTCCCTTCTTGGGAGAACCTTCATAAAGTAAGCGCTGTGGGAGGCAATGCGAAAAGCGGAATTTGTGTGCCACAATCCCTTATTTTGGCGTGTCGCATGGATTATGATCGCATCTTTGTTCCGTAGAAGGCAGTAAGCACCCAGCGTTATGCACATTCCCGCGAATGACCGATTCATTCTCATTCCGTACAGACTTGGACATTTTCTGTCAAGCGGGGCATTCCCATTTCCGCGTCTCCTCCGTGTGATTCCGCACGTCAATACTCCGAGTTACTCGAGCTAGGCGTTAGCTTAATTTGACAGATATGGAATCCACGCTCCTATGGACCGGCGTGCTACTTCATTGTCCCATCGACTTCCGTTGTTGTCTTGATCATCCGCTGTTCATCATCATCCACGACATGTGTTCTTCACATGGATCGCTCTAGATGGCAATCACGATCCATGACCATATATTCAAGGCCTTGCGACGCGTCGTCCGGACAGTACCTGACAATCCCCTTCAATCTTTATCAAGAATAATATACTACAGATAGTGCCAAAACCGCCGCGCGGATTATATTACAAGTTTTACATTCGACATGGACACAATCCAACAAAGGCGAGATATCCTCCCGGACAAAGCGTCGCAGTCCATCCATAGCAACTTTTCTGCAGTTACGCACCTCGGGTTTCTTATATTGGACTGCCTACGTTCACTGCCGACTCTCAGCGCATCATATCGGTCCGGTCCAAAATCAATACTTCAAGAAGGGAAAAGCTCGACCACGAATGACGGGATAAAACACTGTTTCTGGAGGTCAATTGAGACGTAGTTGATTTCCAGTGGGCGGATACTAGATAATCTAGCCCAGCCGATAGGATGCTCAGAACTGTCAAGGCAGATCGATTGAGATCTATGGTTCTTCCCTATGTCTCCTAGTGATGCGACTCATTAACAACTTCGGAATACCCATCGAAGCGAACATCTGTGACGAATGGTACATTTAAATTGCTCAATATATCCAATTCATGGCCACGAATCATGGTATCGACAGTGCAAAGCTGCGGAGGAAGATATTCTAGTGTCGAGATCTGGTCGATCTCACCTATATCAAAGCTTGAGCTGGGGAGGTGAACCATTAGCTTTAGGCCACGTTAAGGGTTAGAGACCGACGAGCTTTGGTGAATTTAAAGCGTCAACACAGTCGATACGGTCGAAATTTATTGGGTCGTTGGTGTACCCAGCCTGAGAGGCGCTATGATAGGGATGTCGCGTAGATGCAGGTCGATGAAGGAATGCATAACCAAGAAATAAATTCAAATTCAAAATTTGACTGGCACATAAAACCTTCAAGTCATCGCTCGACGAATTTCATTCTATATGGCCGCGACTTATCCAATCCCGAGTATGCACGGCTTTTCCACCTCTGACTGACTATACCGTGAACACGATATGTTGCGTTTCCTTTGCCTAACACGACCCATTTCACGTCCTGCGCTGTCTTGAGTTGGTCGTTCTTCATGAATGTCATATAATCTCCATCTATCCTTCAAGATGAAGTTGAGCCTCAGGATGGTAGATTTTACAGACCATCGGCATCTCGCCACTGCTACTACCATGATCTATGGCGGTAACAACAGCCATGGCTCCGTCCGCGAGTCAACGGTTGATTGCACAAGCCTGTTAACTTCTTGGGCCCTCGTCATGTCGTAAAGACGTGCGATACCCCCGCTGGCATTCAACTTTGTTGGGTGCAAGGGTGATGCGCAATGGGAGTTGAGACGGAGGAGACTTGCCGAAGTCGGGATTTAGACCCATGTGGGCATTGAGAAGAGCGGGCCTTAGTTCCTGCTAAAATGGAGACGTTTGATGCGTCTGGGCGCTGTAGTGGAAGGTGTCCAGGGAGGCTTCCTAATTAGCCAAGGACACTCTTCCACGGACGTATGCACGAACAATTATTTCCGTGTCTTGGAATGCGACCGCACTGTCGCAACACATTAGGATGAAACTTGTCATAAAAAAGGAACGTTGGACTCAGAATGCGACTGAAACTTCTTGCCCTCGTTATCCTCTCCAATGGGATGGAACCGCGTCAAGAGCCTTCCTCAGAAGCCCATCCAGAACTCCGTTTCTGCTTGTAATCCCAAATCTTTCTCTTCCCGTGTACAAGGACTTGAAACTTGTTGAAACAGCATCTCACAGCTTTTCGTAGATTATACACTATATCCTTCCTCGTATCACCCTGCATCTAAGGCATCTTATGCCAGTCACAGTGGTGCTAAAGTTTGAGCGATAATCACGTACTTGTCTTGACCTAATTCCAACCCAAGTAAATCGTGTGTTTGGTCCTGAGATCTTGAGACTCCTTGCTGGGAAACGCAACCCGAAATTTAGGTGGGTAATTCTTGGCGTCCTTCAGAAAATGTGCGGGAGAGAGCAAGTTCAAATGGCACTAGGTAGCCAGAAAACGAGGGGTTGACGAGTGTAAGCGTCCAATACGTTCGTCCTGACAGTGGCTCGTCACGGTGACGGAGTGTCATTTTCATACATGATCCTATCCTCTACAATACACAAACCTTTCCTCCTCTACTTACTGTTTATTTCATTGAATTAATCAATGGACCAACAATCTTTTTCTACAAATTTAACACGTAAGTACATGTATATACAAGGGTAATTCCATGATGACTTGTTAAGGTGAGCATCCAACTTGTTCCTATCAACATCCATACTAGGAAATGTGGATAGAGATTTTGCTTCTAACAGCGGGGTATCAACAATCAAGAGTTTCCTGAAAGTATCTAAGGCATATTACTGCCAAGAAAGCGAGATATTTTTTGAGGGATCAGATCAAGAGAAGAGGATATAGGGGAAGCCGCGCGGCTTCGGTTTGTCTAGCAGAGGAAGGGCGAGCAGCAAAACGCAGCAAGCTTTTTGGCAGCCAGCCAGACCACCCTAGTAAAGCCCAGGGAGACCGACACAGTTTGCTTCGGGAGGAAAGTCATAGAGCCAATCAGAAGGGCAGAGCGAGATTTAAGTAGTCTCCTCGACTCACTTTAAATGAACGTCCACTTCGACGGACCACGTCGACGAACATAGACCAAACACTGCCGTGACCGTTGTTGACCTGTTTGCAGAACAAACCACTCAGCCACGATCCATCAAGTTTTTTGCGTAGTTGTTCCTGAACTCACAGGCGCTGATGCTGGAGGGGCGGTTGGCGTGAATGAAGTCCCATGATGATATTTTAGCGTATCCTGGAGAAGAGAGAAAGAAATCGGATATGAGCATTTGAGTCATGTCCACGCAGGTGAGAACAAGAAAGAGAGAAAACTGACAATGAGTACCAAAGGTGGACGAGCCTCAGCAGGCGTAGGGTCAACTAGGAGCATTATATTAGGCTGAAAAGGGCCCAAAACATCCATAGCATAGAAAGGCTTCTATGGCAGCTCGAACTTGATGATTCTTGCTGGTGCACACACTGCACGAACGCGAATGTGGTTGTGATTCCGATTTGCGGGGATGAAATTTGAGAGGAAGGAGATTAGCAGGACGAGAACGAAAAGGAAAAGTAGGAAGGTGAATGACTCAATCTTGATGGATAGTATTGTGAAAAAATGGTATTGGGAGAAAAGAACAGAAAGAAGGAAGACGATGAAAAAGATTCGAACGCGTCCTTTTAAACGTTGATTAAAACACCGCCTTCACACAAACATGAACCATATATGGGGGCTAACAAATCGTAGGTGTCGACCACAGTCCCGCTCTTCCAGCCAGCACTCCAACGACCTAGAAAAGATCTATGCAGCCATACGAAATGAAAAGACCACATCTAGCAGCAGCTCCGCCTTCCGGGACGCGTCACACATCCAAAGAGGATATTCGGGAATGCTTATTCGATGCCAATTCAAGGTGCGACAGGCCTGGACGACTTGGTCAACTGAACAGGATACGAAAGCCTTTCATGTGCCTAAATGTCCGCATCAGACGGTATCAAGATCAAGGTGAGAAGGACTACAAGATACCCATGACATCCGAGTGCAGGACAGACTCTGGTGTGCAAAGTCGATTGTACCACGACAGCACCGGAAGAAATGCATTACAAGGCGCCATTTCTCCCAAATCATTATCATTGCATCACATCCTCCCAAGCAGTTTCGCCTCGTCCTCTTTATGTTACCTGGTCCGATTTCTTTGAAGCTCGAAGGGACCCGCCCAGGCCTGCACTATGTCTTGATGAACGGAAACTCTTGCAGGCTCTTGACATGGATTACACAGAGAATTCTGGACAATATGTTCAGTCTCTCCAAGCTTCCTGAACAGCATGAACAGTCAGGAGACTCTGTTCATTTTTCTTGAAGCTATCCCTTGACATCACACTCGAGACAAAACTTTGGTGATTCAGGGAATCAAAGTGGGAGTTAATCTGCAAAAAAAACAAGCAGATCACATGGAGATGCAATGCTTTATTCAGAGCAAGAACCTTCTGATTATTCCTGTTCCTATACGGCATTTATGACAGTGCATAACTCGACGCATCGCCGATGCGTAAGAGTGTCACAGGTCACAGTCACGAAGCTAGCTTTCACTGGCGGCCGGAAAATGTTCTCTTTTTCTGGTAATATGCACGTCTGCCATTGCAGAGCCTTGGAATTTCTGAAGATAGTCTCATGCTTCTAGAAGAGGTTTCAGAATGCAGCGCAAGAGAAAGAAGGCACAAAATTATCTTACTGTATTATTTGAATGATAATGTAACCGTGGTCTCTGCTCCTAGATGGTTGAAAAGTTGTGGATGTTCGACTTCCTGTAAAAAGCGGTCTGAGAGTGTTGCGTCTGAAAACCTTGTGATGGTCTACTGTACATGTCTGGTTTCTGGAGACCCAACCACGCAAAATAGGCTCCTTGACAATGCCGGAATGTGTGGATGGGAATGCCGTGTACTGCGCGCCAATCTGTATATCATCTGGATCGAACTGTGCCACATGAGAAGTCGGAATCTGACATGAAACAGGAAAACAGAAAATCTTGTTTCTTCAGCAACAAATATTTGACCATAGACTATTGTCCGGCAATGCAAAAGAAGGTCTTGTCTGGTAGAAGCATACTTAGTATTGCAGAATCTGGTGCTTCGGAAGTGGTCTAAGGTTTAAAAAACAGATCTCAGACGGGAAGCAAAAGGAACGGGATATAAAGTTTACCTACTGAACTTTGGGACGACACCGCGTATAACCGTAACTTGCTTCGGTGCTGCTTGTTGCTGCTCGAAAGAATCACGACGCATTTGTATGCCATGTACAAAGTGGCTTGAAAGAGTTGAAGATTTTGCGGAACCTTCCAACTATATGCGCGAGTGAGACTTGACCTAATCTGTGGGTCAGGTTCAGTGTCTCGGAGTGGGCCTCTGCTGGAGACATAATGGCCGAGTACACGTAGAGCTGGCTTTGAAACAACTCTGGCATTTTTCAGAGCAGGCTTGAAAATGGGGATTCCAAGGAGCTCCAGCGGTATGTGCCGACATAGAGAATTTAACCATTTATCGAGAAAGGCTAGAGAACAATATGAGCGCAATGTCCTGGCGCACTTCCAAGACCAATTTGAGGCATCCGGTCAATCATGGGCAGATCTTGCGGACCGACCGCGTTGAAGGACTTTCACCTTCTTCGGGTCCCGCTCGACAATGGGCATTCTGAGGAATTCCTGTTGTTCGCGATACATAAACCTGTTACAAAAAATTAAACCCAGGGTCCGGCAGCATTTCTAAGGCCTACTGGATGTGTCCGGTCAAGGTATGACATTGAGAGCAGTCTGCGGGGCCCGAGGCACGCCCACCCGGTAATACCGTCGTGGCACTCAAGGTACCGGACTTCAATATCGACGGTATGGGACAAGGCTTTGCTCCTTGGAAATCTGACTGCTGGAATCCCTATCGCCAATATGCAAGGCAGACAGAAGGAAATAATTTCTTTAAAACACCAAAAAAAATGACCATGGATAATAACCGGGATCCCAGTGGGATCCCGCCCAGGTCCCGCATTCTCTAAGTCGCAGTCCCGGAGCCCAGTTAAGTGTGCATAAAGCATAATTTTTGTTCCTGAGAAGTGAGTTCCCGAGAAACAGATCCTTGGATAGGATAGGATGGATCGGATGGATTGGATAGCGAACTTGCAGTGGAAGTGAATCGGATAGGTTAGGGTTCGTGCAATTTGGCAGAGGTGAGACGGCCAGCGGCTCGCACCCAAAACAGAATTCAGAGATTTCAACAGCCCCTGCTTCAATTCTTATATGTGCGTATGCTTATGATAAGTCGGCCGTTATTCATTGTTTTTCATCCTTCAAATCCCCTTGTTATCCAAGTCAGAACTCTCGAACATTTAGGAAATTACCTGCCATGCCAAATGGCCACCAGCAACTCGCAGTCCTGCAGAACTCCCATCCCCGAGTAGTCCACAAACATCCCTTTTTTCCCAATAACCATTTCCAGCTTTCAAGGGGGTAACAGGAATTTTGGGTCCATGGTTTGACATTTCCGTATTGTCGACTCGCCCGGAAACTTTGTTCTGATTTATCTTTATGGCTCACTACTTCGTGTCAAGCATCAAGCAGAAAGTTGGCTTTGTATATACATCACCGCGGTCCCTCCGATCAGTAAGCCATGATTATAGGTTATAGCATTTGCCCAGTTTTCGCAGTGGCTGCCCCAATCCCTCTCAGTTTAGCACGCCTTGAGCTTGCCAATTTGAAGATTCTATGTATACTACATCTCATTGGAGCGGTTGCATCGTTTAGGAGCCTCGAACCCTGGAATAACTTTTCTGAAGATATAGTGTTATTATTCCCCAGGGTCCGGCGCCGCGGGATCTTGTCAACATGATGTGGTTAGTCGTATTTTTCCAAAAACCTGAATTTGGTCTTTTCATCATTGTTCAGATGATACTACCCCTACCATCCAAAATCTCTAGCGTATCATCGTCGGATCCAGACTTTAAGGTTCCCCTATCCCAATAGGCGCTGTGAAAAAGATGCGAAATTAGAAGTTGGGCCACAATCCCTTATTCTAGTATCTTTTGATGTCGAAGCTGTGAGCCCGCAATAGGCTCATGCGCATTCCTGGGGACTTACTGATCCGTTCGCATTACAGGCTTGGCCATTTCCTAAGAAGTACCAAGTTTTACTACTGGAAATTTAAACCCGGCTCTTCTCCTTCCTATGCAAAATCGCACATCGGTGCATCCCCAGTCTACTAACTTATGAGTGTCGAACACGAACAATATGTGAATGGGTAACGTACGCTGTTCACCAATTTCCCGCCCAATATTCCCACTGATTATAAACCTTCACCTAGTGGTTACAGTCCTCCGCAAGCAGGCACCCCCATGGTCTTGCGAACCGCGTCCCAATTCCCATTCCTAGTTCCAGCTCCCTTGCATAGAAAAGTCGCCAGAAACCGGAATGGAGACTGTACGACCCCTCCGAACCCGTGTGCAGGCTACTATGCATCATGCACTCAAATTCAGCCCTGGTAAACTTTATGAATCCACGCCTGATTCGCGAAGGGTACCAAGTTTTCCGAAGACTTACGTGGGTGTCCTACATTCTATGCACTACTTCGTTGGCGTTAGGGTTTAAGGAAAGTTCAAGACTTGACCAAACCAGGGAAAGTTGCTTAGCCGCCGACTTCTGACACCCGCTCAGCAGAGAATGCAATTCACAGCTGTCTTCAGACTCATGACTCATGAGTCGTGCCAGCCACACACAGAGAAGTAGACACATCATCATGCGCGTATTATGTACCACGGTGATTCAAATTCGCCGGGGCAGCGCTCACCAAATTTTTTCATATGCTCGTTGACCAGACCCAGTACACCGAAACTTCGGACTGAAAGCCACAACTATTGTTTTAATGTCCATAGGGTAAGTCTGGATTTATTTTTGTAGTATTTAGTATGCGGTCATTTATCGCCAATTTGAATGATCCTAGGTTTATTCATGCATCACGCCCTCGCCATCCAGGAAATAATACAGCTGATTTTCGGCAATTTCAGGCTAATTCTACATGGCAATGACATTGAACTTTACTTGAACTCTGCATATGACTACGAATTTCAGCGAAAAGAGAGGAATGTTCTCCTAAATCTTGCCTTGACGTGTCAAGCGTTCAAGGAGCCAGCCCTCGATGCATTGTGGTGGGCTATGAATGACTTGACTCTTCTGTTTTCACTTCTCGAGGGATATGACCCTTCAAATGCTGTACGTTTTTAGTTCATACCCACCGACTTCAATTAATTATTTGCCAGGTGAAACTGAACCTTAGGCCCATCGACTGTGTTGCTTTCTTTTCCTATGCGAACAGAATCAGATTGTATCACTATTGTTATTGGGATCGAAAAAAATATGCCCTTTTGTGTTCGACTGATGCAAACTGGCAATCATACCGGCATCCTGCCCTCGCTGAAGTATTTTTTCAACACATCGTATCGCCCCAAACTTCATGTATTTGTGGCCCCCAGTCTTCAGGCGGTCTTCGTTGATTTTCCAGCGCACGAAACAAGCGGCGGAAATATTGAGAAGTTTCTAACCACACTTTCTCAACATTCACCGCAAATCTCATACCTCAAATTCTCGTGCTCGATATCTGAAGCTGGCTTACAAGCCATTGTTCGGATGCCACTTCTCAAGTACTTGTCTGTGCCACACAGTAGAAAACCAATCGGTTGTGGCCATTGACCCGTCCTTTTTTCGTCGCATTCAACGCTTTCTCGACTTCATATAATGGGCTATGTCGAGTTCTTTCCCAGCAGGCGGCTTTGGGCTCCTCTGTGTCCCTTTGATGCGCTGACGGACATGTGGCTTGAATTTCATACCTAGCAAGCCATGAATCGTTTGACAACACAATTTTCTGCCACGCCATTTCCTCGCCTACAGAGTCTCTACATATCATATAGCCAGATTGAATCAATGCAGTCATCAGATATCGCTCATTGGCGTGAC
The DNA here is from genome assembly GCA_015501075.1 of Gymnopilus junonius. Classification (NCBI taxonomy): domain Eukaryota; kingdom Fungi; phylum Basidiomycota; class Agaricomycetes; order Agaricales; family Galerinaceae; genus Gymnopilus; species Gymnopilus junonius. The sequence continues at coordinate 87,728 of JADNYJ010000133.1, read as the reverse complement.
TTCCTCCTATCTTTGCATCAAGCGACAACAGTCAATTTCCAATCTTTAATGATCTCTGTCCGGGTTATCGATGCACCCAGAATGAGCTGCTTGACGTTGGCTTCCATTCCAATGTTCTTCACGCTTCACCTCACCTCCCTCTGTATCGCAAATTTCCTCCAATCAATGTCTAAAGTTGATTGCGCTGCAATCATCCAGGCCTGGCATCTTATGAAATCCCTTGAGCTTTTTTTACCCCTGTGCCCCGTCAGTTTCGACTACTTGATCGATCTGGTTTCTGGGTTGCCCAACCTGAACAATTGAAAACTCAACGTGGATTGCCAAAACCCTCCTGTAATCCAAGATGTTCCCATCCTCTCTAGCAAACTCTCCACCCTCGAGTTCTGCAACAAATCTCTCCTTCCGAAAGATCCTTTCCATTTAACCGCCTGCCTGGATCGGCTCTTTCCAGAGATTGACCTACAAATACATAAATGTTATGGGGAAGATAACTCAAAATGGGGGCCAGTGGTCAAGCTCCTTGAAATTCAACAACGTTCTAGGAAGGATCAAAGAGTGAGGGAATCTGCAGGGTGAATTCTGAAGGCTGAACAGGAAGGTGGAAAATTGTGGCCCAAGTCAAAGAGGTGGGGGGGAAATTTTTCCGGATGCACTATGCTACGATTCGCCCCTTCCTCCCCGAGATGGTCCTGGGGTGCTGAAATATTCATATGTTTAGGGTGGTCAATAACTGGTCAAGTGCTCGATCACACCTGCTCAAATGCCAGATGTAACCTGCACCTGCCCCTCGTCTCCTCATTTGGCCATCCTCTCCTCATTTGGGCGCATCATCATACTTCATTGTCTTTTCGTCGTTTTATTGTGCAATTGCTTTACTTACTACTTACAACACTGGCACTAGAGAGCCACATTTTTGTCCAGTTTAGCCAGTCCTTCCCCGACTTATATATCCTATACCCAACATACGATGCAAATGATTTCCATAAACATGTCAGGGAAAAATACATATCACTGTCTACGGTGATCGACAAAGACTTGAGATTCGAAAAGTTGGATATAGAGGTGGGTATTGACGAAAACCTGGAGGGCGGCTGGAACTCATGATCAAATCCAAGAGCAAGTAACCGTTAAACAATGTCTCTGATCCGAACTATGATGATCTCCAAGCAACCCCTATGTAAAGGAAAACCTCCCATGTATAAGTGAGGGTGGGATGGGCTTCGTAAATGAAAGCGCTATCCACAGCTGGTAGAAGTGAGATTAGATGAACGGGAGGAGACAAGGGGGTATACTGATGATAAGGGCGAGGCCGTGCCCCCCACAGAATATGCAAGTAAACAAGACAAAATTACATGTCCGGAAGCAGCAGAATTGTTGAATCGGGTATAGAAAAAGTGGTATCAGCGAAATTCTTAAACTAGGAGGCAGCTGAACCAATAGGGCCAACGCGCTCGGAAGGTCATGTTGGTCTTGTAGAATGGAGGATATCACTGTATTTGCTGTAGAGCTCTTTCTTTTTCTCGTTCGTGAGCTCAAAGGATGGTCTGAAGTATTCAAAGTAATCCAACATTAGATCAAAGTCTGGAGAGGCTATGACTCCCAGGGATAATAATGCAAAGAAAAAAAAGCTACAAATACATACATCTACAGGAAACAAGATAAAAATGAAGTACATTCCAAGTAATAGGACCGACACCATGAGTTGGGTATAGAGAAAGTGGTATCAGTTGTCAAACTAGGAGGCAGCTGAATCAATGGGATCGAAAGGCTAGGATGTTCCTGTTGGCCGAGTAGGACCGAGGATATCACTGTATTTCTCGTAGAGTTCTTTCTTTTTCTCGTTCGTGAGATCAAAGGTTGGTTTGAAGTGTTCAAAGCAATCCAACAATGGAATGAAGTCCGGAGAATCTACGTCTTCTAAGTCGTCCAGCATACCATAGAAATCTTCCCAGAAAGCATTTGAACGGCCGATAGGAAACTCATTTTTAACCTTTTCAGCGTTCTTAACCTCTCTAATCCTTTTGGCCCTTATAACCCGTCCGGTTTCGATATTAACATGTCCAGCCTGAGAGGCCGCAAATTTAGCTTTCATACGTTCAGAATGAAGAAAGCTCTCGATTGCGTTGTAGCGATCCCGTACAACACCACAGAGAGCATGCGCGAGCCACCAACAATCTTGAAGTCAGCTCCAACCATACTTTTAGCACTGCGGAGCTCACTAGAGCAGAAAGCCAACTTCTCTTTGAAGCAGCCGTTGTAGTCGATGTCCTCCACGCGTCGATAAGAGAGTTTCGTCCACGCGTCGAGTCTTGGTAGAGAAGGAATACGTACGTAGGATCCAGACAAAAGATTCCAGCTTCATGGTGATAATAGCGTTCCTCGTGACCAGTCCAGTACTCCTGTTGAAGAAGGTGAAGTGCCATGAATGGAATAGTACCCGTTCTGTCAGTGCCAAAGACACGGGGTTCCCATTGAAGCAAGAAAGATCAAAATCTGTCAAAACTCCGCAGCCGCTCTCCTCATCGTACATTAGGTTGTCCAGGCTGGGATCGCCGTGTTCGACAAAATTTTGCCAGAGGAACGAATGGCCTAGACAGAAATAATGCGTCAATCGATTGGCTGTTTTTTTTCTTTTTTGCAGAATTTCGACTTACAGACGACGCCCTCGAGCCAGGCTTTGACGAAATCCCAACCATTGAGTGTCGTAATCTTCGTCAACTTCTTCATACCAATGATCCTCATCGTACGATGGCCCTTCCAATTCTGATTGACCATACTCCTCGCGCGCTGTGTCGAAGTTCCTTTCACATCACCATAGAAGTAAAACTTCGGAAGATGATTGAACATGCTCGGTATCCCTAGATTGCGCCTGTGGTCATCGTGCTGTACCTTGAGTCTGTCCTCCTCGGCGATTTTGTATATGACCTCCATCGTTAGCCCCTCGTGGCGCCGCTGGACCTCTGGGTGGTAAACTTTACAGACCATTGGCATCTCTCCAGCACTGTCATCACGGCCTCTGGAGGCAAAAACAGCTGTGGCCCTGTCCGTAAGACAACGTGCTTGGCAGCACAATGGTTGCTTGGTGTTCAGTTCAACACTTGATAGTTCAAAGACATGACTTTCGCCTATTTCTTGCCAGAACTTGGCAAAGTCCTTTGAATTCTCCAGATCCTCATGGAAGTTAAGTACGAAAGCGGACACAGGGTGTTCCCGCTTGCCTTCATATCCAGCTTCATTTTCAATGTCTGCCCTTGCCACAGGAACAGGAGACATACAGTGTCCACCTACAGCAAGTGATTGAGGGCAGGTATGATGCCCAATCCGCGATTGAGAAGCGTTGAAAGACAAGGAGAAGGATGAGGAAGCGGGGGAAATCGTGGAATATGCTTATGCCTGTCGACTGAATTATCCTTGACGATCATAGTAACAAAGAGATATGATGCCATCTACCGACATTAAAGGAGGTTTGAGATCAGGAAGTCGTACACATTGGGACGAAAACATACCAGTGAAGAGCAAACTGATGACGCGATAGACACCCCGCTGTAAGAAAGCATCTCTAATGCATATGACGCACATTCGAAGCGGTGTGCCTTGGCTTCTGTGGTGTCCTGTTCAACAGGGATCTCCCAAGTAGGAGAGCTTCTGCGTGAATCCCCTTTGTTTCCAGAAGGCACAGCAGCAGGAGTACGCGCCCTCTTGGCTGAAGGCTGCCCTCGTCTCCCTCAACAATTGCACCGTTGCGGCTTCGTTTGATGTGCATTTTGTTATCACCTTCCAACTCGTCCTTATCCTTAGTTTGATTGTTGGACGTCTCAAAGGAAGAGTGGTTCCCCGTGTCCTTTGTGAATACGTGACACTCTAGGTAGGTCACTATGCCTTCCGGGTACCTGTCCTTGTGAACATCAAATTCCATAGATGCGAGGGTAACTTGCCACGGAAGTTTGGATGGAGGAGGCTTCGTGAAGTCCGGATTTGAATTCCTGTGGGCGTTGAGAAGAGCCTTCGTCGACGAGATGATAACGCTCGGGTAACAATTGTCGTGTTGGAATTGAATATCCAACATGTCTGGGTCCCGTACTGGAAGATCCCCAGCAACAACTCTTAGACGGTCAAGAACGTCGTTACATAACCGGACATATGAGCTATAGAACACTGTCTGCGCACTCTGAAAAGCAGCAGCACTGTTACAGTATATTAGTGTCCAAACTGCCCACCAGGGATGGAAGAAACTCACAACGCAGTCAAAGACGTTTTGGCCTCGGTATTATCGGCAATGGGCTGGACCACATCGAAAGCCCTTCTCAAAAGCCCGTCCAGAATATCGTCTCTGCTTGTGATAAAACCCTTCTCTTCCTGAGTACCATTATCGGAGTCTTCAATGGACAGTTCGAGACCCGTATTGACAGATATCTTTTTTTCACGTCCGTCGTTTTCGTAGATATAGTGACGCTTCCATTGCAATTCCTCGATCTTGTCCTGAACCTTGTCGAGTGCATCCTTCTCCTTGCTGTCCTCCTTCAGAATCAAGTACAAAAAGTATTTGAGAAGCTCGTCAAAACGGCATTGCACAGCATTCCGCAAATTATGCTCGATATCTTCTTGGATATCCTTCTGCATGTGCGATACGCACGGTGGTAAGCAGATGAAGTGGATTAGAGAAGCACGCACCTATTAGAAATTTTCGGAGGTTATAATTCACGCGTTTGGCCCTACATGCCTGTGGCCCGGCCGACGCTGATGCATTGATGAGCTTAGTACTGTGAAGCGACATTAATACCGCGTAAGGACATCATCTTTTCTCAAGGTATGTAATGGGATATTTTATTTTTCTGACGGGCGACCTTTTGAAGGGGAACGTGAACTGTTTGTCACCATAGTATCTGAGAATTAGAACTGATCGTCAATATCGGGCTGGAGGAAATGAAAGTTTTATAGGCCAGAAAAGAGGACGTTGTAGTAAAGAAGGGGTGGCAGGTCATGCACATGTGCACCGCCTTCATGAGTGCATGACGATGTTGGCAGACATTGGCCACGCATGGCATGTAGCTTTCCTGCGATGAAGATTTACGCTCAACATATCGTGCACGATTTGGCTTTGAACATGAGTACATATCATTGGGGTTGTACAGAGCTGTACAAATGACAAAAGTTACTGATGTAAATCATTTCCGCAAACAGAAAAATAATAGAATAATAGAGGCAATATTTACAGCAAAAGAAGAAACAGTTGACAAAACCTTGATTCCAGAAGCTGCTGCAAACACCACGAGTTGGATATAAAGGTGGGTATCGGTGAATCTCCAACGAACTGGAAGGAAACACAACCCTACGAGTTGACAGGCCGAGAACATTGAATCAACCGTGAAGGAGCGAGAATGTCACTATATTTGTTGTACAGTCGCTGCTTTTCATACACCGAAAGCTTGAAACTTGGCTTGCAGTATTCCAAGCATTTCAACAAGCCACTGAAATCTGGGGATTTTGCTGCCTTCAAGCTCTGCGATAGTTCGTGGCAGAAACTGGCCCAGAGCGTCTCTGAGTTGGTGATACCCTCGACTGCGAAGACACGTTTCTTGCCATAACGGCGAGCGTCTTCAGCAGCATCGGTAACCAGGGTGTTGGCCTTGCGTAAGATTCCATAGAGATTGTTGGCAAGCCGCCAACAAATTTTGAAGTCGTCTTTAACCATACCTGCCGCTTCCCCAAGCTATTGATTGTAAAAATCTGTCTTCTCGTCAGCGCAAGTCGTATAAGCCGACGTCATCCAGTAGTCAGTAAATTTGTTCCGACCACACTTCGAATCTTTGATGCAGCAGGAACTTTACATACGGGAGGATCCAGATAAATGATTCCAATCCATGGTGATAAGAACGTTCGAGGCGGCCGTCCCAATATCGATCTGTGAGGAGAGCGAGTGCCATAAATGGAATGTTTCCCGTCCTATCAGTTCCAAAGACGCGGGGTTGCCATTGAAGTAAAGACAGATCAAAATCAGTCAAAATTCCGCGTCCGTTGTCTTCATCATACATGAGATTGCTGAGACTAGGATCACCATGCTCGACGAAATTCTTCCAGAGGAAAGCATGACCTAGAGACTTTGTCAAATTTAAACTGCTTGCCATGATCAAATATTGACTGACATAACGCCCTCGAGTCAAACTTTGACAAACTGCCAACCCTTTGACTGTCGTAATCTTCTTCAACTTCTTCATGCCAATGACCCTCATCGTACGGTGGCCATTCCAATTGTCGTGAACCATACTCCTCACACGCTGCGTCGAAGTCCCCTTCACGTCACCATAAAAGTAAATCTTCGGGAGATAATTGAACATGCTCGAAATGCATAGCTTCGCCCTCTCTTCGTCCTAATGTACCTTGTCTCGGTCTTCCTGGACGATCTCGTATATCACTTCCATCGTTGACCGTTCGTGGTGCCGCTGAACTTCTGGGTGGTAAACTTTACACACCATTGGCGTTTCCGTTTCCCCAAAGCCGTATTCGCCATAGCCTGTGGCAGTGATGACAGTCGTAGCTCTGGCCGCAAGGCAGCGAGGTTGCTCACAGGAAAGTTCCTTCACGTCGAGTTCCACGCTTAATAATTCAGTAAAACAATTGCCGCCGACCTTTTCTCTCCAGAACTGGGAAAAATCCTTTTGATTCTCCAGATCTTCATGTAGATTAAGGTGAATTTGGTGAACTACTTCTTCCTGCATGCCTGCAATGTTCGCGTATGGCCTTTGGATTAAGTGCATGGACGATACCCCAATCCTCTATTGAGAAATGCTGGAACGCAAGGAGAAGGACGAGGAAGTGAGGAAAGTCGTGGAAGGTACTGATGCCTGTCTACCTTGACGATCATAGTAATAAAGAGGTAAGACACCATCTGGTAGACTATGTTTCAGAATAATGAAAACATTATTCAAGGAAAAACGTACCACTTAAAAGGATATCGATGAAGCGATAGACACCCCCATTATAAGAAAACATTTCTAAAGCATATGATGCACATTCGAAGCGGCATGCCACTGCTTCCTTCGTGTTTTTCTCGACAGTGATGTTCCAGGTAGGGACAATTTTTGGCGACTTCTCTTTGCTCCCTGAGGGCGCGACAGTAGGGATACACACACTCTTAGCCGATGGGCTCGTATCACCCCTAAGACTTGCGATTTTGCAGCTTCGTTTGCATCCGACAATATTTGAGGAATCTTCTTCCAGTCCGTTCTCCGCCTGATTATCCACCGCATTGGAAAGAGGATTACGTGAGATTCCAAGTAGGCCATTATCCCTTCAGGATACCTTTCCTCGTCGATATCAAATTCGTTACATGCGAAGGTGGCTTGCCATAGAATCTGAGATGGAGGAGGATTAGTGAAATCGGTGTTGGAATCCTTGTGGGTATGCAGGAGAGCAGATTGAGACGAGACCATAACAGCCGGGTAACAATCATCATGCTGAAATCGAATGTCCAAGGTGTCTGAACACCGTAGCGGGAGGTTTCCTCCACGAGATCTTTGTCGGTCAAGAAGTCGTTACATAACCGGACGTACGAACTGTAGAAAACTGCCTCTGCCTTCGAAAGCGCGGCACTGTCGCAACGTATTAAGACAGGAGCTACAAGCGAGCGAATGAGTGGACTTACAATGAGCTCAGTAATTTATTCACCTCGTTGTCGTTTGCAATGGCCTGAACCGCTTCAAGAGCCTTCCTCAAAAGCCCGTCCAGGATATCATCTCTGCTTGTGATCGAGGCCCTCTCTTCCTCAGCCAACCGGTCTTGCCGCGTCTCGTCAGAAACTTTGTCTCCACCGTGTCCGTCATTTTCGTAGACGCAGTAGCGCGTCTATTGCAATTCCTCGATCTTGGCCTGTAGCTCATCCAATTTTTTCTTCTCCTCACTATTCTTTTTCAGAACCAGATACAAGAAATGTTTCAGAAGCTCGTCAAAATGGCAATTCACAGCGTTCCGCAAGTTGTGTTCGATATCTTGCTTGATATCCGACTGCATGAGAAGTGCGCTATGCAGTAATAGCGTTAATGTCGTAGGGAATAGGAAAGTATAAGAATCACCTACTCGAATTAATTTACGCGTCTGGCCCTGAAGCTTCACGCATGGTGCAATTTTTAACCGGCGTTAATTCTGCTGCGCTGGAACTGGGTATGAAAGAACAATCTCTGGAGGAAGTGGGGCCGTGCGCAAGCAGGTGAATGGACCACCTTAACGGACTTCGCGATCCATGTTGCAGTCTCGAATGAAGGTTGTACAAGTATATTTTCCATTATCAGGATATCGAAGTAGAACGTTTGAATGAAATGTGATAAGCCAGAGCATGCTTCTTTCATAGCCATTAACTCGTTCTTTCAGGCGTCGCTGTCGATGAATTGCCATAGAGGATGATGTCGCAGTCGGAAGAAGAGTTACAAGTACAATTATGACCGAATTAGTTTCTGACGGCATCACACATATCCAGTGTTAAGTACTCTTCAAATTCGATTACTATATACCTGCTTACCTGCCTACATACTACATACCGATGATGAAATATATCAATGGGCAAAAGATAGACAACGTCTCTGATGACCATCTTCAACGCAAAGAAAAACGTTACAAATACATACAGCTATGGGAAAGAAGATAAAAATGAAGTACATTCCAAGTAATAGGACCGATACCATGAGTTGGGTATAGAAAAATTGGTATCAACGCTATTGTCAAACTAGGAGGCAGCTGAATCAATGGGGTCAACGGGCTTGGAAGGTTCTGTTGGCCGAGTAGGACCGAGGATATCACCGTATTTGTCGTAGAGTTCTTTCCTTTTCTCGTTCGTGAGTTCAAAGGATGGTTTGAAGTATTCAAGGCAATCCAACAATGGCTCAAAGTCCGGAGAAGCTATGTCTCCCAGGTTTGAATCCAGCAAGCTATAGAATTTTTTCCAGAGAGCATTTGAACGGTCGATAGGAAGCTCTTCTTTAACCTTTTCGACCCTTTCAACCTGTCCAGTCCTTTTAGGCCTTTTAACCCGCCCAGTTTCGACATCAACATGTCCAGCCTGAGAGGCCGCAAATTCAGCTTCCATCTGTTCAGAATAAGAAAGCTCTCGATTGCATTGTAGCGATCCCGTACAACACCACAGAGAGCATCGCGAGCCACCAACAATCCTTGAAGTCAGCTCCAACCATACTTTTAGCACTGCGGAGCTTATTAGAGCAGAAAGCCAACTTCTTCTCGAAGCAGACATTATAGTCCGACGTCCTCCACGCGTCGATAAGAGAGTTTCGTCCACGCTTCGAGTTCTGGTAGAGAAGGAATACATACGGTAAGATCCAGACAAAGGATTCCAGCTCATGGTGATAATAGCGTTCCCCGCCCTCATTCCAGTATGCCTTCTGGAGAAGGTGAAGTGCCATGAACGGAATAGTACCTGTCCGGTCCGTTCCAAAGACGCGAGGTTCCCATTGAAGTAGAGATAGGTCAAAATCTGTCAAAACTCCGCATCCAGTCTCTTCATCGTACATTAGGTTGTTCAGACTAGGATCGCCGTGTTCAATGAAATTTTTCCAGAGGAACGAATGGCCTAAACAGAAATAATGCATCATTACTAGAATGTGCTTTTCTGAAGAATTCAACTTACAGACGACGCCCTCGAGCCAGGCTTTGACGAACTCCCAACCCTTGAGTGTCGTAATCTTCTTCAATCTCTTCATACCAATGATCCTCATCGTCCGGTGGCCCTTCCAGCGGCGCCTAACCATACTCCTGACGCGCTGCGTCGAAGTCCCTTCTACATCGCCATAGAAATAGAACTTGGGTAGATAGTTGAACATGCTCGGGATCCCTAGATTGCCCCTGCGTTCATCCTGCTCCGCCTCGAGTCGATCTTCCTCGGTCATTCTGTATATTACCTCCATCGTCAGTCCTTCGTGGCGTCGTTGGACCTCTGGATGGTAGACTTTGCACACCATTTGAGTCTCATTTTCGTCATTTTCACTGTAACCTGTCGCTGATACGACAGCGGTAGCTCTTCCCCCAAGACAATGCGGCTGATATGACAAGAACTCGTCTGTGTTGAGAACGACACGAGAAAATTTGCCAACGTCGTCTTCGCCCAATTTTTGCCAGGTCTTCGCAAAGTCATAAGATTGCACAAGCACCTTGTTTAAAGTGAAGCTGAGCGGAGAGGGAGGGTAATCATCCGCGTCTTTGTAGGGGACCTTTTTCCCATTTTTCGATTCCTGGTGGTGCTGTTCTACTGCTGCGGGATTGAGATCCGGTATGATGCCCCAATCTTTTATTGAGAAGCGTTGGAACGCAAGTAAAAGGACGAGGAAACGAGGAAAGTCATAGAAGAGGCTGATGCCGCCTGATTGTACGATGCCCTGTCGGTCGTAATAACAAACCCACAAGTAGCAATCTGCCAGGATAGACGGAAAACAGAATGAGAAAATAAGAATCGTAACGGATAACAAAACATACCAGTGAACAATATATTGATAACGTGACGGACACCCATGCCATAAGACAACATCTCCAAAGCATACGAGGCGCATTGCACGCGCCCCGCAACCGCCTCCTCGGTTGTCTTTTCAACTGGCCCTGGGGATGCATTTGCTTGCGAACCTGAGGCTGCGGGTGTTACAACAGGTGTACCTGAGTTTAGTTTCTTGGAAGGACGTTGGCCATCACCACCACCAATATCTGCGACGTCGCTACCTCGTTTCAAGGTGCTCCCTGGTTGGCTGCCCGTTCCCAACCCCCGCCCTTTCGCAGTCTCAGGATCCATACCTTCCAGCCTATCAGCGCCCAATTCCTCTGCAGATTTCGCCGTGTATTCGAACTTTTCGTTGAGTATACGGTTGAGTCCTTGAGGATCATCTTTCTTATCGACCTTAAATTCGTGGCATGAAAGGACCGAGCACCATCGCAGCCGCGAAGCCTTTGGTACTTCGCTTCGGAAGTCGACATTTTCACATCTGTGGATTGTGGAGAGAGCAGCTTTGGATGATATGCAGACATCCGGGCAACGTTCAACTCTTTTAACTTCGACTCCTTGGTAGAAGGAAAAGATATGGCGAGGGTCATTGACTTGAAAGCGAATGTCCAGCTTGTCTGCGGGCCGCACTCCAAGCTTTTTGTTATCGACCCTCTGTAGATGGCCAAGGGCCTTATTGCATAAGGCGACATACGGAGGATAACGTTTTCTTTCGTGCTCTCTCCGTAGCAGTTGATCCTTACTATCTCACCACGTCAGGACGGACACTAGATATCAAGGAAGAAACTCACAATTTAATCAATGGTTTCCTCACATCCAGGTCATTTGCAATAGTAACAGCATTGTCAAGGGCACGTTCGAGAAGCTTTTGTAGGATTTCCTCTCTCTCAGCTACCAACTTCTGTTCGTCCGGCAGGCCAATGTCGTCAGTCGATTCTTCTCGCCGTGCAGTCTCATTGGGCTGAGTGGAGGTGCCAGCCGTGTTGCTTTGCTTAGGCTTGGTGGTGGTATAGTAGCGATCCGACTGCATTTTCTCGATCCGGGCCTGCAGGTCGTCCAACTCCTTCTTCTCCTCAGTATCCGGGTCCATAACCAGGGACAAAAAGTATTTGAGAAGCCTATCAAAGTCACATTTCACAGAATTCTGGAGGTCCAGCTCGAGATCTTGCTTGAGTTCCTCCTGCCTTTCGACCATAACGCACAAGCGCGTCAGTTCAAGTCACGGTGATTGAAAGAAAGAGTCACGCACTTGAGTTTATCGTTGCCGGCCTGACTAAGCGAAGCTGTGCCCCGCGGCCTCTGCGGTGTTGACAGTTGCGGGTTCTGCTCAGCATTCGACATTTGGGTGCTTGGGATATTCTGAAGAAAGCGACAGTCAAGACCAGCCTTTTAAGTCGTTCAACAGTGCGGGCCCTTTATTATTCCCGAATCGCGACCAGCAATCTCCGGACCGTGTCTCTGCACGTGCTGTCCGGAGAATCTGCTATAATTGGATTATGGATAGAATAGCCATGTTTATCGCCCAGATCGTCAGGATCAGATACCCGACCATATTACCAAGTCATGGAATTTTTTCGCTAACGAACACGCGAACAAGGATACCCATGAGTGGAACACGTTGTGACGCAACATTGATGTAATATCCCCTATCAGCAACAAGCTTTCCGAATTCCACTTTACTAAAGCACGCAGGCAGTCAAATAAATGTGTACATAAGGCCGACAATTAGCCATAGAGAAAGTGGTAGGCGAAGGCCATTGATAATGCAAATGATCCTGGGTAGAGACCCGAAAATCGGGAATAGCCTTGTATTTGCTTGCCCCTTAATTGCCTCTCAAGCATTGGAATTGCCAATTTCATTATTTAGATCGTCATCATCAGATATCCGACAAACCAAAGTTACGGAGGCGAAGAAAGACAGTCCTCTGACAAGCGCGCGAAAAAGAACACTCGAATCTCTGGCATTTCCATTTCTTTTTGCGAAATGAATCGATGGAGATCGATAGGCGACCTGATCGATTCAATGAATAACAAGGTCACATTGACGATCATCCCTTCCGCACATGACATTGAGGGAACGCATATGGCCTAGGTGATTGGATGGTTGCCTGTCTGTTGAAAATCGCTATGCTGGGCCTTCGGTGTACTTGAGGTTAGGTGCTGCAGCGCTGGCCTCCCATCTTCATGGAGCACTATGTAGGACTTGCAAAACTTCTGCAAAAACAATGGAAATTGACTGTAGACAATGACAGGCAATTGCTAGAGGTTGAGGCCTAGGGAGGCCTGACAGCCATGTCAAGTTGTTTTTGCAAGGTGAGAAAAGTCCATCATGAATGTCGTCGTTTGAAGAAATAAGCGTGACAAGTCATAGACGTGCGATGCATCTACTCGCACAGCCAAATGCTTGTAACATTGGATGGTACATATGTCGTATAGATCATTGCTAGAAAATACATCAGAAATCCGTACATTCTGTGCCAAAGTATGACTATTTTCCTCTACATCATCTGCATCTTTGTCGACTTTCAAGATGGGAGTCTCATCATCATCGTGATCTGCAAGCAATTTGTCTCCATTTACTCAGTAGTGCATCACTGTGAATTTGTTGTCGTATAGTAAAAATTGTAAAGCAAAAAAAAATCATGACTATTCATTAAATTACACTGCCTGGTTCCAGAAGCGACACTGTATGTTGGGTATAGAGGTGGGTATCGGTGAAGTCCTACAGAAATGGAGGGCAGGCAGAAAAAATAATCCTACAATTCGTCATCGGACTGGGGATCTTATGTGGGATGGAGGATCTTGCTATATTTGATGTAAAGTTCGTCGTAAATTGTTCGCCTTTTGTCAATTGAGAGGTCAAAGTTGGGCTTGAAGTATTCAATGCGATCCAACAAGAGGGTGCAGTCTGCAGCATTTACATCTTCTGACAAGCTTTTCTCCAGCTGCTTGTAGAAGTTTTCCCAGAGGGTGCTTGAAATGTTAAGATTCTCTTGTTCAAAGTTGTCGAGGTCAAGGTTTCTCGTGTTGAAGTCATCCCTAGTGTCTAAAATCACGCCGTAACCATGGCGCAAAGTTCTACATAGAGCGCTGGCAAGCACCCAACAGTTTTTGAAGTCAGACTGCACCTTAGATTTAGCATCATTTATCTTTGAAAGAAAAGTCAGCTTCGCTGCAAAGCAAGAGTCATAGGATGATGTGATCCAATCTTCGATGGCGGTGCCCTTGCGCTTCCCATCTTGATACAGAAGAAACACATATGGCAGAATCCAGAGGAACGACTCAAGTTCATGGTGGTAGTAGCGAGCTCTGTACCCAGTCCAATATTGAGATGTCAAAAGGTCCAATGCCATGAATGGAATGGTGCCAGTCCTGTCAGTTCCAAAGACCCGAGGTTCCCATTGAAGCAAGGAAAGATCAAAGTCGGTCAATACACCACACTTCTCAACTGGATCGTACATGAGGTTACTGAGGCTGGGGTCGCCGTGTTCGACAAAATTTTGCCACAGAAATGAATGGCCTGGAAAAAAGTGATATGTGAATTACTAGATTAACTTCCTGTGAAGAATTTGACTTACAGACGACGCCCTCGAGCCAGGCTTTGATGAACTCCCATCCTTTGACGGTTGTGATCTTCTTCAACTGCTTCATACCAATGATTCTCATCGTACGGTGACCGTCCCAATTGTGACCGACCATGCTCCTTATGTGATGTGTCGTAGTCCCTTTCACATCACAATAAAAGTAGAATGAAGGAAGGTGTTTGAGCATGCTCGGTAGTCCGAGCTCAGACCTCTTTTGATCATGATTTGCCTTTGCTTGGTCCTCCTTGGCTATGTCATATATGACCTCCATTGTCAGGCCTTCATGGCGACGTTGAACCTCCGGGTGGTACATTTTACAGACCATTTGAATGTTGGGCCCCCTTTTCCGATATCCTGTGGCTGAGACGACAGCAGTAGCCCTCCCCGAAAGACAATGCAGCTGATAGGACAAGAACTCACTCATGTTGAGTTCGACACTTGAAATTCTACCAGCTCCATCGATGTCCAAATTGGCCGGGGTCTTGGTTTCCTTAGACGTGTCCAGTACTTCTCCTAGATCGAGTTTGAATCACGGGGCAGTATGTTCCTTATTTCCTTCAGCAGCTTTCTCTTGCCTTTTCCAGATTTCTTGTTCTTACGACCTTCTTCCGGAGCTGCGCTATGCTGTCGTTCTGCCTCAGGATTAAGTTCGGGTATGATGCCCCAATCTCTAATGAAAAGCATTGGAAAGCAAGAAGGAGAACCGAGGAATGGGGGAAATTATGGCAGATGTTAATACCAGCCGCTTGTACGATGCCTTGTCGATCATAGTACCAAACCCATAGGACACCATCTGCCAGAATCAGTCAAAGTCAAAATGAGAATAAGAATAATGAATGAGAGAGAAACACACCCGTAAAAAGTACATTAATAACGTGATGAACACCCGCACTATAGGACATCATCTCCAAGGCATATGAAGTGCACTGGACGCAGCCTTCAACTGCTTTTTTTAGACTGACTCTCAACTGGAACAGGATGAGAAGCAGAGCCAGCAGGGGTAGTACCAGGGTGCGGCCCTTTGACTTCGGGTCTGATTTCTGGGTCTTGGACCCTTTAACCCTCTTCGCTGGAGGCTGTTGTTGAACACTACCAAGGTTTGCAACTTCATTGGATCATTTCGAACCACCTCCAATTTGGCTATCTGCTCCAGCTGCTGAGCACTCCCGCTCCTCCTGCATTACGACGTCCATCGTTTCCACCGGTAGCAGGGACTCTGTCGGGTTAGGATTATCCGTGTAAGTATACCCAGCTTTAAGCTCAGGCATCCATCCAGCAGGATTGCCTTTGTTGTGGACTTTGAATTCGTGACATGTGAGAGGGATATCCCATTGAAGCCCCGAAGGAAGACGGTCCTCAAGGTTTGCATCCGTACATTGGTGGATTTTTGACAGCGCTGCTCTAGTCGACGCCAAGACGTCCGGACTACAACCAAGATCGACAACCCCTCCTTCAAAGCGGGACGAGATTTGGTTGGGGTCATTGACTTGAAACCGAATATCCAACATGTATACAGTATTGTTCTTGAGGCAAACCTTCCAGAGATCCTGGTCATGGGGTGTGTCCTCATTTATAGCAACAGCCTTGACATGATAGTGCTCAAATTCAAGGACTTGAACAATTTGCAATTGCTTGAGAGGATAAAATATAACAGAAATAGTCCTTGGAGATAGCAGACAGGGTAGAATCATGCAGAGAGTTTTGCCCCTTTCCAGTACCAACATTGATTAAAGAGTCTTGTCCAGACATTGTCGCTATTATTGCACACAGTTGAAATTCCCGAGGTATCATACAAGACCCAGATATAGTCCAGAGCAAAAGACAGCTTCGAATACCAACATGGAGTTGCTTTTCGTCAAATACAGACCAGAATTCCTGGGCAGGAGCGAGTTCAGCTGGTATCTGAGCCTGGTATTCTTGTAGGAGGAGTTCAGCTGGCAGATTGCGTATATTTTCGATTGCTTCACGTAGAGAATCTGTGGTAGGGTCAATAACAACGTCTTCTCATAAGCTATACGCCTTACGGTGCACCGAATGTGCGTGGACTGTATGAGGGAAGACGCGACGCGACGCGCCTGGCTGAGGCGAAGTTTAGGGTTGGTCAGATTTAATGGTTCTTAGAAATACTTGGAAGAATGAGTGCTACGGGGATTTAAACTCATATACCCCAGTCTGTCTATCGACAGATTACAGCTTGCTGTCCTTCATAGACAGATCAGCCTCTGGTCTAATGAATTGGCAGGGGAAATGCCATTAAGTATGTGAGGCAGGTAACGTGATGAAGCACTGCAAAAGTTTGAGACCACATCATGTGATGAATGAATGGCTGAGTGTGACTCAATGTCATACCCTGTCACACTTACACTTCATTTTGATCTGCATCTGCCTTTTCCTTCACCTCGCAATACTACTATGTCTGCAAGCCCAACCAATTCCTCTCATCTTAATTTGGGGATTTTAAACAGCCCTATAAAATTTCCCACTGGTTCTCCGATGTGCATAATCTTGGATCAACTCAGAAATGGGCCTTGGACCACCCAGGCATTGCTTTCAACCCATACACTTACTGAGCTTTTGCCCTCTGATCACAGTTTTGTGGTACATAAAGTTTTAAAATTGAAATATGTAAATTTAGACATGCCATTAGCCCTTCTTGAAGAAATTGAACACTTTTGAGGAGGCCCTTCTCACATCTAGCCGTCCCAAAGCCAAAGAACAGTGGAGAGCAGTCCAGCTCTCCCTTTCAGAATCCAACACCTTAGGTGCTGCAACTTCTCATGTTTCTGATGGAGACAACACATATTGGGAACTAAGGGCTGAAATAACCATGGTTTATCGCCTTGCTGACATCCTGCACGATATCTTCTCACCTGACAAAAGCAAAGCTCCCATCCGACCTGGGACACAGCAGCCACTAGGCCAGGTACACATTTTATTCCAAGTAATTTACAAAAGGCTGAAATTCTAGTGAATCAGAATTGGAAGACTCTGGAAGACTGGCCACTATTGCTTACATCGCTTCCCGATTTAGTCAGAAAAACATTGGCAAAGATCTCCTCCCTGGATGTAGAAGACAGCACTGACAATCAAGATTACCTCCTCCAATGGAGTCGCTTCTGCACAACGAAAAGGAAGGGTTTGAAGATCCTTTCAAACTTCATTGACGTGGCTAGCATCATTGCTGGATTTAATAAGCCAGATGAAGAAGGCGCGCTGTTAAAGCGAGGTAACAGATCTAATAGCTTGTGTGTTACATATTAATTCCTATTCTCTGAAATTAATGTTTCTTCATTGCAGAGACTCAGTTGAAGCGGATAAAGCAGATCAACAAAGGCGATTGATTCTCCTTCATGCATTATTCATCAGCCCACTCTGCCTATTTCAAGTGAACAAGACAGCATTCACCACAGGCAAACATGCCCTGATTCAGGTAGGTGTCTTTTTCATTGAGAGTCATGAGCTGATTGATTTTTTTCAAAGGCTTTTGAGAGTCTAGGCAACGAAAAACCCCCTCTTATTGTAGAAGTTGAACAAATACTCTGGCTACTCATTCTCAAACTGTCATCAAGGGAACTGAAGCCTTCAGATTTCTTGGCCAGCTTATTGAAAGCCCTCCCAGTGGAGAAGGTGCAAAATGTACACCTGACGTTAGGCAGTGGTTCATCAGAGGTAATTCCATTATAGCTTTGTCTTTCTATAGTAATTTCACAAGCCACAGGATCTCATCCCATTCCTGAAATTGGACTCAGTCAATCAGAGCCCAGCAATGGTAAAGGTCACCCTTATTTTATCTCCACTATCACTGTCTCACTTGAGTGCATCCTGGCCAATACAGCCTCAACTACCACCATGTCTAATGCAAAGTCATTCTCAAATAGACAAAGAAAGTCAGCTGAATCAGAGAATTCTGTCGGACTAGCTCAGGCGCTCAATGCAGCATTTAATGCCAATGCAATGGAGAGCGGTGACCATATTTCTCCAAGTTCTCCTGTCATTGAAGAGATGGAAACTGACACTCGGACCACCAGCTTCAGAGGTGCAGCTCTTGTTTCTGGTAGGTAGCCTATAAATGGTCTGACCCCTTTGAAAAATGTGCAGTTTCAGAGCAGGGAGACTCATCTGATGAGAAGGAAGTTGAGGATGAGGTTCTCGGTGCCCAAATGGACCTCAACCAAGAATGCCTCCCTATGAATGACCAAGTTATTTACTTAACAGCAGCTTCAGGCCAGACCACAACAACAGGAAATGCACCTCCTCAGCCATCAAATACACCTCCAGTGGGCAATGCTTCAGTTCGACCCATTTTAGCCCCCACTCCCTCCCATCCAAAGCGAATTACAGATGGTGCTCCTTCCAGCTCACCTTCCAAAATGAGAGTTCAGCGAAGTCGACCTCTATCACCCCTTCCAACAGCGCAAAGCTCTCATCAAGAAAGCGCTCCTCTGGGAGGCGAGCTGACACTCCTTCCGCGCCACCCTCCGACAATGAGAGTTCAGAGAGTTCAGATGAAAGGTCTACCTCTGTCACCTCTTCCAATGGCGCAAAGCTCTCATCAAGAAAGTGCTCCTCTGGGAGGCGAGCTGATGCTCCTTCTGCGCCACCCTCTGACAATGAGAGTTCAGAGAGTTCAGATGATTCCAATGTGAAGTCAACCCTATCGGCCCCTCCAATGGCGCAAAGGTCTCATCAAGAGAGCACTTTTCCAGGAATTCCACCAAGGGTCCCTCACTTTCCTCTTTGAAGCCTTCCAAGCCAGCTCTTGCATTTTCCAAACAGCCTCCCAGGACAGGTGCAGTGAGAAAGAAAACCCCAAGGTCTGCAGAATTGCGGGCCCAGATTGTTGGATTGGCCAGCAAGAAGAGAGAGGTGATTGACCTGACAATGGATTTGGAGAAGGTTCGTTTTGAGCTTGGCTGAAATTATTTTGTAGTGGGAAAGGGGTCACTAACTGTTTAACAACCTCTTTAGGACCTTCCGTGACCAAATGATCTTCCTAAGGGTAACTTCAAAGTGGTGAGTTGATTCCTGCAGAAAAATAGCCTGTTTCCCTTTGAAATTCAACTTCTGTTGAAGCTGCGTGGGCCTGAGATAAAAATACGTGGTGTGAAAGAAAATGGAGATGTGAAAGTTACGCCTCGCTTCCATGTAAGTTGATGATTTTGCTTTCAGCACTTTCTTTAACCATTTCCCCAGTTTCAAAACAATTTGGATGCTTTCATGAATATCATCAAAGTAGCACAGGCCGTTCAGGATTCTGATGAACCAGGGGGAGTGAAAATATTATCCAAGGAGGAGTTTGAGCATAGCTCAACAAAGGAGCTCCAGGACATTTTCTCGATGCATAACCTGCTAATAACAGGCAATAAAGCCGCGAATAAATACCCTCACTTTGGCGCCGAAGAAATAGGGAAGCTATTTAGACATACTCAAGTGATAGAGGTCAATGGTAATCACTTTCTTAATGAAGGATGAATGCTTCGAGTGCTGATCACATATGCTTGACAGACATGAGCATGGATATATATGATGAAAGGTCGAATGCCGACGTGGGGACAAAGAGGCTCAGGTTAGTCAACCGAGCGGAAATCCTTCATCAGTTCAATCAGCCCGATGGAAAGGCATTGAATGCCCTTAGCATTGCAGCTGTAAACAGGGTCCACTTACCCTTCCAGCTAAGCTCAGACAACCATGCATGGCAGATGACGGTGGGGCTTCCATTGTGCAAAGGCATGGAGCCTGAACTGGTCCACGAGTTCCATTTTTCTTTGGTGGCAACCGCGGGTGCTCACAGTGACTGGCATTGCAATGCTGAAGGCGTCACAACCATGATAGAGATTAAAAATGAAGAAGGAAAAAAGCTGTGGGTTATAGCAACACCACCCAAATCTAACCCAGACTTCGCTAACATCGACACTTTTCTGGGGGACCTGGACGTCGGCCAGGTGAATGATGACAGATGGAGCATGGTCATTGTTCCCCTAACTGCTGGAGATATGCTGTGAGTCGTAACCAACCTCAATTTTGATCAAAACTCAGTCTTTGAAGCTTGATGCGGCCAAATACACCACATTATGTCTTTACACCTACGCCCACCATTGCTCATGGTGGTCATTTCTTGGCCACCTCAATCATAAGGCAAACGTGTTATGGGCTCATACACACCACACTTTCTGGTCACCTCATTACAAACACCACTCATGCAGAAAAATGTAGAAAGCTCCTTGGACATTTGGTTTCTTTTTATCATGAAGAACTCCTAGAGGTTACTGCCAATCCAACTCCTGGTGCACCATAAAATTATACCTGAAATTTTAGACTACTGATGATACATAGACCACCACCTCATAGAAATTGGAACAAAAAAAGGACTAATTGACTTCCTCATCCTTTACAATGCCATCACCCTTTTCCCGGTCTTCTCAGCCATTTCGAGCAATGAGTGCGATATTCATGAACCCCTGAAAGACCAACATAACTGGGAATTATCACAGAATAACTGCGCGGAGATCCTCTCCTGGTTCCAAGAATGCTATGATGTGTCTATGGGTTCCATGATGGTTCCCCCAAGCGAAATTCGGACACAATATCTCTCTGGTCAAATCAGAGTGATCCTGCGCTATCAAGAAAAACTGGATGCAAGCGACTACAACACAAATGCGACAAATGCGCCAAATGCTACCAAGGTGCTCAAGGGCATGCAGAGCCGGCTTGCCATGCTGGTCGAGCTGATCAAAGGATTCCTTGAGGATGGAGTGTCACATGTAGCCACATACCGCTGGGCACTAATAGAGGATCCAGAAGACCCATATTTGAAAAGCTTTGCTTGGTCTGAAGACATGGGATTAAATGTCTCCTTGAAGAAAAAGCTGAAAGGTACATGCTTGAGACTCCCAAATATAAGTCTCTCACTATATCATTCAGGTCATCACTCTATGGAGCATAATATGCAATGGTCGGAAAAAAGGGCTCGTGGGGCCTGGCCGCAATGGAAGATTTGCACCATCATCGACATTCTTCAACTTGTTGAGGGCTGCATTGCAGAGCTTGACGTAGGGGCCATAGCACTGCTTTTCAAGGTCCTTCCGTAATAAGTTATGACTATCATTGCACATCAGGACCAACATTGAACATCAAAGTAGGAAGAAACTCACAATTCAATCAATAATTTCTTGATGTTGCAACTGTTCACAATGGGGACGACCTCTTTGATGGCAGTAGTAAGCAGTTTATTCAGTATACCCTCCCTCTTCTCCACCAGGTCCTTCTCGAGTGGCCCTGCTTTTGCCTTCTCCGGCTGCTGTGTGATAGGGGAACCAGTCGCCTTTCCCTGCCCAGTGCTCTCGGTCATTGAACTACCCTCGGCAGGGCTTCCAGCATCACTTGATTGAGGAATGACCTTTCTGCCATTGTTGTTGATGCTTGGATAGAGGCATTCCCGCTGCAGATCCTCGATCTGGGACTGGTATCGATCCAATTCCCTTTTCTTTGTGCTCAATTCCTTCAAACCTAAGTACAAGAAGTACTTGACAAGGTTGTTAAAGCCACATTTCACAACGTTCTTGAGGTCTATCGCAAGATCTTCCTTAATATCATCCTGCCTTTGGAGCATGACATAGAGCACATCAGTCACAGTGATTGAGAAAGGTAAGCGGCAGTCACGCACTTGTATTGGGTGTTACCAGCCAAACTACATGATGCCAAACCCTTCTTGTTCAGTGTCGAAAGATGTGGTCGAGTGGTCGACATCTTGTGTACACCTGGGGGGGTATTCTAAAGAAAATGTCCTGTAATGGCCAGCCTTTTAAGCCATTCAACAGTGCGTGCCCTTTACTGTTTCCAAATCGCGATTCGTGACAGTTCGCAAGCAGCAAAATCTGGACTGTATCTCTACACGTGACCTTCGGTGAATCTGCTATAATCGGACAGAATAGCCATGTTTATCACCCAGATCATCAGGATCAGATACCCGACCATATTCCCGAGTTATGGAATGGTCAGCTAACAAGCACGCGAACAAGGATGAGTAGAACACGTCGTGACTCATGAGGGCTCACTTTCTATAGGTGTGGGCCTGCCTAATATTAAATAAAATTAAATAAATTAAATCGAAGAAGGGAGGGAAGAAATAAATAAATCACGCAGTGTCTATATAGGTGAAGGTCATCTAGCATGCCATGATTTGATGAAATCTGCAGGGGCCGAAAGCAGTCCATTTTTCGAGGCGTGCTTTTGCGCATTTGGGTATGAAATTGATCTGGTCCTTGATTTGGGTAGGTCTGAGTAGCACATTATTTTTTCCTACCATGCTTCGCACGGCCCTCTCAATATGCATATGCACCAAGAACTGTGAATTGCATAGATGCCTTTCAAATACTCCAGGGTGGGGAGGAGAACAGGGTGGATTTTTGATTTATCTACCTCAAATGACCAGGATTATTTATTTTTCTAGCGTGCTTTGTGCACCCTCCCCATCCTCTTTAAATGTTACCCAGATTAAAAATTTTATCTTATTTTTCAAGCTCTCCAGATGCCTTCCAATCTTCGAAAGAATGTATGCAGAAGGGCCAGTTCATCACCTGACTGTGCTGACCTAATGAGTTTCCTTGTACAGTGGTGTTCATTGAGTGGCATCCCGAGCTAAGGAAAAGGTCAAATAGTCTAAAATTTACCTCATGTTCGGGAATCAGACTCATCTCACTGATTTATGCTCTGGTTCCGGACTTTCGCGCCCCAGAACATGTCGAAGTAGCTGCATTATTTGGCCGAGTTACTTTGTTTGTACATGATTATATTTTCAAACTCAGTTATATCGTATTTGGCCCACACCTATAGAAAGTCAGGCTCCTAAAACCAGCCTCTAGTATCGCTCGCAAGAGCTTCATCTGAGAGCGGGACACATGTGTTTCATCAGAGAGCAAACACGGTCAAATATTTTGGTGTACAAACAAAGCTAAGGGCTCAAGCTTGCGATATAGAGGCTGGCATTTTATAGATTCACGTGATCTGCGTGGGCAACCATCAAGGGTTTTTTTACAGCAGGAGGCCACTGATATCGATGCTCACATGCTCGAAGGCACGGAGAACATCATCAACTGCAGAGCAATGAGGGAGAGGCATTGTGGGCTGTTAATCCAATAATTCTTTCAAGTATTAAGTTCCTTCCCCTGTATTTATGCAAATTAGGTGTGAGTTTTCTTTAATAATGTGTCTACCATTACTGGTTACCATAATTCTAGTGTGAATGAGCAGGAGAGCTGTATTTTTGTGTACAATTAGGTGAACCCATTCACTTGCACTCATTACAATAACATGATGGGAAGGTTACCTTGCATGTTTCTCACTTATTCAAGTGGCATAATTGCTAATTGTGCTAATTGTATTTATCTTTAACTGTTTGAACAAGCAGCATGGCTAAATTGACATGAGGAAAGGGGTTTACCTCCTAATTGTAGTGGACAAGGGGGGAAATTCAGCAGTTCCAAATTGGGCATGGTTCTGGTGACGCACCTGCGCGTCACACTGTAAAAACAGCCTTGACATTGCCCACGCAGATCACGTGAATCTATAAAATGCCAGCCTCTATATCGCGAGCTTGAGCTCTTAGGTTTGTTTGTACATTTGTTTGTATGTCAAAATATTTGTATTTCTCTGATGCAACACTGTGTCCCGCTCTCAGGTGAAGCTCTTGCAAGTGATACTAGAGGCTGGTTTTAGGAGCCTGATAGAAAGTGAGCCCTCGTGAGGCAACTTTGATGGAATCGGCAAGAAGCGTTCCGAATTCTAAGCCAGTTTTCTTTTCAGCCTCGGCTCCAGTAAGAGTGGAAACTTGTGTCCCACCATGTTTTCCAGCCAATTGTATCTTGTACGGTTTGGTGATTTCAAAGTTGGTCAACATTATACAAATTCTCTACAACACTTCAAGTTCACTACTTTCTACTTCCATAGTTTTGATTGAATTTCCTTTCCATAAAATCATAGGTAAGGCCCAAGTAAGGCCCACAAGAGAAGTGATAGGCGAAGGCAATCAATGAGTCTAGGGTATCTTCTCAGACCTGGAACTTGAGTAGGTACCCGAAAGTTGGAAGTGCCTTGTATTTGTTTGCCCCTCCAAGTCTCGAGCGTTGGAATGTCTAAGTTCATCGCCAAGATTGTCAGATATCCGATAACCCAAAGTAATGGAAACGGAGAAGAGAAGGGAGTTCACTGCCAACACGAACAGGATCAATCAGGTATTTCCATTTGTTTTCGCCAAATGGATAGCGCGATCGATAAGCGGTTAGATTGTTTGGCTAACAAGGTCGTTCAATAGTAGTGTAGTACAATGCCGATTTAATTTACTGACCCGACGCCGAGTAAGTAATACATGGACCAATAGTCTTGATGCAAACTAAGTGTGCCTCAGTCGAGCCTCGGAAAAAATGTACGCCATATGATGTGCAACTATGAAACGAAATAGAACAATTCCATGATACGGATCACCGTCGACATTGTTCTTCAGAAGCAAGAACTTTTATGACATGCATTACAACGGACCGGGTTATAGAAATGGTAACACATATCCAGGAAGATGGCGAACTCGAAGGGAAAGAAAGCACCCCAGAAGAAAGAACCCTCGAACTCATTGTGGGTCCAGCAAAAATGTAGTGGTTTCAAGCTATATATATGTTTATCACGAAGTCCCTGTGCTTTGACGGCAAAGAGCCCGAAGCTCTCTTGAAATTGCACCCGGTCCAGCGAAGGGGCACAAATGCTTCTCCGAAAAGATCAAACAGAACACCTGAATCATTGACGCAGGTAAGGTCAGAAGTTGCACCACAAATGTTGCCCCTAAAGCCTATGTTCCTACGTTAACACCGGCGCGAGGAGCGCTCCCTCGATTTAGAAGTTCTTCGGTTAACGTCCAGCAAAGTTGGAAGGCTGCTGAGGAGAGAGTTGCCAGACTGAACAAGTTGACAGCAACAAAAACATGGTATACATATACGGTCTTGATCCTGTAAGACCAAGGGTAATGCACGAATTACAGTGGAAACATCCCGTGGTATCGGGGGGTATCAATCCAGAATGGTATTCGAAATGGAGCCTCAGGTTACTGCGACGGCGCAGGATTAAGGATGTGTTTGTACCTGTCTCGGAGTTCTTGCATTTTGGCATCCGAGAGCTCGAAGCCTGGTTTATGAACATCCAGCTGAGCCAATAGTCCCTGTAGGTTTTTTGGGAGGGAAGATCTTGAAGCCTTTAAAAAGGTTTTAAAAAGCAAATCTGAATGTTTGGCATAATCAGGCCGAGGCTGTTGCTGCTGCCGAGGCTCAGACCCAGCTTCGATCATTGCAGGGCCTTCCTCGTCAGGTTCAGAGGGGTCTTGACGGGATTTCTGCTTGAAGCGGAATAACTGTAAATTTCGTAACAGGGACCTAGCAAGACGCCAGCATTCACTGAAGTCAGGCTGAGCCTTAAATTCGGCTTTCTCAAGATACTCGGAATAAAAGGTCGACTTCCCTTCAAGACAGGTGGCATAGGATGACGTACTCCAGGGATCAACAAACTCGTTAGATTTACGTTCACCATCCTGATAGAGAAGGAAAGTGTAAGGGAGCATCCATATGAACGACTCGAGTTCATGATGGTAAAAACGCGTAGTAGCTCCACTCCAGTAATCGGCGGTCAGGAGATCAAGTGCTATGAATGGGATCGTGCCTGTCCTGTCGGTTCCAACCACACGGGGTTCCCACTGAGGTAAGGAAAGGTCGAAGTCGGTCAATACACCATGCTTGAATTCCTCGTCATACATAAGATTGCTGAGACTAGGATCACCGTATTCTATGAAATGCTTCCAAAGGAACGCATGGCCTACAGAAACAATAGCCTTCAAAAGACATGATAGCATTAAGTAGAGGACAAC
The DNA here is from genome assembly GCA_015501075.1 of Gymnopilus junonius. NCBI lineage: Eukaryota > Fungi > Basidiomycota > Agaricomycetes > Agaricales > Galerinaceae > Gymnopilus > Gymnopilus junonius. The sequence goes on along the minus strand of JADNYJ010000133.1, from coordinate 61,756 downwards.
TTACATATCACACCTTCAAGCCAGGCTTCAACAAACTGCCAACCCTTTAGCGTCGTAATCTTCTTCAACTCCTTCATGCCAATGATTCTCATCACACGATGGCCCTTCCACGAAATATCGACCATGCTACGAACACGATGAGTCGAAGTACCGCTCACGTCACCGTAGAAATAAATTTTGGGCAAATGGTTGAACATATTCAGTGGTGTCCCTAGCATGGCTCTCTCGTCATCCTGCAATGCCTTGAGCTGGTCCTTCCGTGTTACGTCATATATAACCTCCATCATAAACCCCTCGTGACGATGTTGCACCTCCGGGTGGTACACTTTACAGACCATCGAGAGCTCATCCGTACCGTTCTTACCGTGGCCCACAGCATTGACTACGGTGGTAGCTCTGCCCGAAAGGCAGCGTGGTAGGCTGCACAAGGGTTCCTTCATGTTTAGTTCTACGTTCCATAATTCAAAAGTGCGACATTCCCCACTTTCTTGCCAGAAATTCGCAAAATCTTTCGGGTTGTCGAGGTCCTGATGAAGACGAAGAACTACAGGCAGAGCAGGATCTTCTCTATTACCTTCAGGTGAAACTTCATTTTGACACTCTGCCGATGGTTGAGTAGGACGTGGCCTGTACAACTCGTATACTGCCTTGGGGTTCAAAGAAGGTATAACTCCCCAATCTTTCACCGAGAAGCGTTGAAACGCAAGTAGAAGGACGAGGAAACGTGAAAAATCGTGGAAAATGCTGATACCTGTCGATTGGATGATGCCTTGGCGATCGCAGTACAAGATATTCAGAACGCCATCTGCAGAACTTTAGAATAAGGAAGGGGATACACAATTACAAAAAACTTACTGGTGAGAAGTAAGTTGATAGCGTGATGGATGCCCGCACCATAAGAAAGCATATCTAAGGCGTATGACGCGCATTCAAAACGGCGTGCCTTTGCTTCCTTAGTGCCCTGTTCAACAGTGATCTCCCATGTAGGAGAGCTCTTGGGTGAATTCCCTTTGCTTCCGGAAGGTGTGCGCGTCCTCTTGATTGATGGCTGCTCCTCATCACTGCCAAGAGTTGCAACGTCTCGGCTTCGTTTGGGCCTGATATGAATTTGGTTATGCCCTTCCAATCCTTCCTCGTCCATAGCTTTAGTGCCCACGGCGTTGAGGAGAGAATTATTTCTTGTCTCGCTCGTGAATACGTGAGATTCCAGGTAGGACACTACGCCTTTAGGATATCTTTCGTTGTTGACATCAAATTCATTAGATGCAAGGGTTATTTGCCACGGGAGCTGACATGGAGGAGGGTTGGTGAAGTCAGGATTGGGATCCCCGTGGGCATTCAGGAGAGCGACTGTAGACGAAATGACCACACGCGGGTAACAATTGTCGTGCTGAAATCGAATATTTAACGCGTCTGGGCACTGCACTGGATTCACAATAAGGTTCCCTAATCGGTCGAGAACATCGTTACATAGGCGGACATATGAACTCCAAACAGCAGTCTTTGTACCCTGGAAGGCAGTGGCTCTTTTGCAACACGTCAGGAAAGAGATTATCTGCCAGAAGGAGCGTACTCACAATGTGATTAACAATTTATTGACCTCGACGTCGCTACTGATGGGTTGAACTGATTCGAGAGTATTTCTCAGCAACCTATTGAGAATGTCGTCTCGGCTCATAATCAGGACCTTCTCTTCCTCTGTAGTGTTCAAGAAGTCCTCAGCCGATCGATCTTGTCGTGTCTCTTGGGAAGATTTGTCTTCGTGTCCGACTTTTTCGTAGATATAGTAGCGTTTCCATTGCAGTGCCTCAATCTTGACTTGTAGTTCGTCTAATTCCTTCTTTTCCTCGCCGTCCTTCTTCAGGATGATATATAGGAAGTATTTGAGCAGCTCGTCAAAACGACACCTCACAGCGTTTCGTAAAGCGTGTTCGATCTTTTCCCTGACATCCCTCTGCATGTGAGGTATGTTTTGTCAATGAAGGTGGTAGAAAAAAAAGGCGCGTACTTGCAGCTAGCCGACGCTAGCGGCTAAACTGAGCATTTGGCCCTAACCCTGCTTTCTGGAGGGCAACCTTTGTAGGCGGTAGGTAAAAAGTTGCGTCTAAGTTTGAATCTGTGATTGCTCAACTTGTCTTGACTATTGAAGTACGTAAGCGTGCTACTCCAGTACAGTAAACTACAACTTCGAACATGATACGCAATAGGAAAGATTGCGACTTTATATGCAAGCGAATGGACGGGGTTCCGACTACCAAAGGAAATGGGTGCGTGGGGGGATGACCAGGGACGGGATACACGTCGAATTAGAGAGGTTTCGAAGCTGCTAGCCTGGTAATTGCGCGGGATCGAGAATATATCCTGAAGTTCTGCGGTAGCGACCATTTGATTATAATAAGATGGTGTCCTTCAGGAATCAACAAGGGAGTTGGCTTGCTGCTCGCCATCCTTATAAAGAGGAAAACATAAGGAAGCATCCAAATAAACGACTCCAGTTCATGATGGTAGTAACATTCAGCTTGTTCGTTCCAATATTCCCGAGTCAAGAGTTCAAGGGCCATGAACGGCATCACGCCTGTCCTGTCTGTTCCTATGACATGAGGTTCGAATTGAAGTAAGGTAAGGTCGAAGTCTGTCAAGACGCCACATTTGCTTTCTTCGTCGTACATGAGATTGTTAAGGCCAGGATCGCAGGGCTCCACAAATTTCTTCTATATGACTGCGTAGCTTAGAGAAATGGTTAGTTAGTGAGTCCCCAGCACTACCATTTTCTCTGGCTTATAAACAAGCCCGTAAAGTTCATCTATAGCCTCAGGATTGAGGGCAAGTATGATGCCCCAATTTTCAATTGAGAGGCGTTGGAACGCAAGGAGAAGGATGACAAAACGGAGGGATTCGTGGAAAATGTCGGTTTCTCTTGATTGAATTGTAGCTTGGCGATCATAGTAGTAAATGAATAAGATACTATCTGCCAGCATTGAAGAATTTTTAGAGCAAGGAAATTATTATCCTATGAAGAACGTACCAGTAAAAAATAAATTGATGGTGTGTTGGACACCTGTACTATCTGAAAACATTTTAAAAGCATATGACACGCATTCGAATCTCGCAATGTGCTTTTCAACAGTGATATCCCAAGAAGGAACAAATTATTTTCGCCTCTAGATGCTGTAGCATCAGGCGTACGTGCCCTTTTGGATGAAGATTTCTCCTGGCCAACCCTTATGCCTGCAATACCATAACTTCGTTTGGACCCGATATAAGATTGGCTCTCTTCAAACGGTTCCTGCCGCGTATCGGATATTTTGTCCCCATGTTCCTTATTTTCGGACACATAGTAGCGCTTCCACTGTAAACTTCGATCCTGCCCTGTACTTTGTCCAAGGCTGTCTTCTCCTCGGCGTCCTTCAGAACCAGATACAAGAAGTACTTGAGAAGCTCGTCAAAATGACACTCCATAGTATTTTGTAAACTTTGGCCGATGCCTCTCCTGACATCGCTTTGCATATGGGGCGTGCTCTGTCAATCACAGTAGTAGTTTGGACAATTGAAACCAGTACTTGCCTAGATTATTCTTGCGAGACACCGGGCCTTGCTATTTCAGTTCCAATGAGTGGTACGAAAGTGTCACCGGCTGAGAAGCGTTCCATTGGAATTCAAATTGGGTTTGAGCCTTGCACAAGCGCCAGTGAGTTTCGATCCGTGACACGGTATCATGTGACGCGTTATGAGATATCTCGCGCGTGATCTGACAATGCTTGTTCGCACCTTGACCACTTCAATTACGCTCCTAATATATAGGTCTTCAAGAACTCGCAAACGGCCATCTGACTTGGCTGTCTCGGGGCTCATATATTTTGTTCTGCCCATTACAGAGTCAGGACCGTTGTTTGCTCTTGACGCGAGGTCCTGCGCCGCGGTACAGCATCATGGCTTCCAGGCTCTCCTCCTTCCACCCTCCGGTCCCAGTTAGCACGGTTTTGCTGAAGAATGGGATCAATGACGTGCCTGCAGTAGACGAGCTGGAGCGCCTCCAAGCAGAGCTCGTTCATGCGAAGCAAAGGGCCCTTGACAGAGCCCGAAAAGCCGGAGAAGATCTCAGAACCATCGAAGAATCCATGCGCCGCATGACTGAACGAGAGAAGGGGAAATACAAGGCCATTGAAAAGGTTAAACGGGAACGCGACTGTTAGTATATTTTATTTTTTCTGTTACATTGGATTCTGACCTCATTAAAACTCTGCTATATCCGTTACATACCTTCTATTTTTACCTGGTCTCAATTGCTATAACGCGTCCATGTTCCGCTCGATCTACCATCGGACGTTGTTCAACTCTTGAAATTATCTCTTCGGGTGTCGTTTTGACCTTCATCATGATCCTTCTTTATCATCCTTTGCCTTCGGTGGCAAATGACCTCACACCGTCGGACGGACTCTTGTTTCCATTCTTGTCGGGATTCTACAGCTGCTACTCCTATGCTAGATGTCGATGAAATCAAAGGCTCAGCTGCCTACTCTGGAGGCTCTTTAAAGTCTCGCAATCACTCTCAAGCAGCCAGTGCTATTCCCTCATCATCACGGTCTTCTTTGGATCCACGGCGCTCGTAAGTATTGACTTGGTCGAAAATCATTTCCTGTCTAATACTTGGTCATCAGAGCTGCAGATGAGCTCAAGAAGAAGAAAAAGAAACGGAAACGAGAAGGCGGAGACAGTGATGTTGAACCAGGTAAAAAATCTCTACTTGCCTTTTATTACATTGGCCCACTTAACTTTTTGTTACAAAGACTTACAAAGACCACGAAAAATATCTCCACCAGTTCCTCCATCCCATCCTATCGCTTCCAAGGCCCCCAAGCCCCTTATATCATCCAGTCTTCCAAATAACAAGGTCCATATCCTCTTTTTCTTACTTAGTGGCATAGGTGCTAACGCGTGATAAAAATTCAAAGACAATCTCTGGACCTGACTTCTCCGTTCCCCCAACCCAACAACTCTTACCAGAACGACCCCCAATACCCCCACCACCTATACCCGGGCCCAGCAAACCCACAGAAGTCACAGAAGACTTTACCAAAACCAAACAACCTGCTCAACAGCTCACAATCGGGACTTTTTATACGAGTATAGAACCGTATACACGAAACATCAAAGAGGAAGATGTCGGCTTTCTAGAGTACACAGGCGATGAGGTCGAGCCGTATGTGATGCCCAAACTTGGGCGGCATTACCTCGAAGTATGGGAAGACCAAGATCAGGGTGTCCTACCCGCTTCAAATATTCTCTTGGAGCCGCAGATCGCTCCTCCAAGCTATTACAATGCCCCAACGCCTAAATGGGATCCGTCCACTCTTTCAGATCCAGACTTGATAGTGGAGGAGAAAGGACATGGGCCACTGACGGATAGGGTGATTAGTGCGCTGTTGCCTATCCCAGATTTGAGCGTGTGGAAAGGTGTGAAGGCTGCGGAGGATGCGATGGAGGGTAGACCTGGCGGTAGTGGTGCTGCCGCTGCTAGGAGAGAGCGGTTGAATGTCACTGATCTTGAGGCGAGAATAAGGGATACGATGAGGTATCACGGCTTGCTTGATTTTGTGGTAAGTCTTACTGCTCCCTTTATGTCTTTATTTCCAACTTCCATCTTTGAAATTCATGCCTTGCTGATTTTTCCCCAAATGAACAGCCCGATTTTACAGAAAAAGTTGATGACCCAATTGCCGCCGCCCTCCGCCAAGCTCAAAGAGAACTCCGCCGAGTAGTAGCCACCAATAAAGCCCGGAAATCCCGACTAACCGCCATCGCGCGCGACAGGCTAGGATACCAAGAGTATCTCGAAGCGCGCGACTCCATTGACAAAAACATCACCAATCTCTACGCCAAACTTCAGAAGAAAGATACGCCCAAGCTCAGTAAGAAGAAGAAGAAACCCCTCCAAGGAGCAGCAGCTGCCGCCGCCGCCCAAGCTGCTGCTAACCGTGACGCTGCTGCTGCCGCGGCGGCTGCAGCTGCAGGTGGTAGCGTAGGCCCGGAGGATACTCCTGCTCCTGCTCTGGCGCCTTGCCCTGCTGCGCTGGGATTGACCCCAGATGAGGATGATAGGCTGACCGTCCATGAACAGCTAAGGCAGCTTGTGGAAACGCGAAGAGAGTGGGTTGATCAGGTCGGTTCGATATTTGACCAGAAGGAGGCAGAGAATCCGGGGCGGATATATGGGTTATCGAAGGAAAGCGTGTTTAAGGGCGTCGAGGAGGAGGTTGATGCGCTCCTTGCGTCGAAGAGGGTGCCAGATACACGCCGCCAACTAAACGGGAACGTGAATGGTACCGCTGCCAGTATTGTCTCGTCTTCTTCGACTATAAGTTCGGCGTCGTCGTCAACTGTGACGACTAATGGGGTGCACAATAATGGATTTGGCTCAAGGGGACCTGGTGGGGGGTATTACCGCAATACGAACTTGGTCGCCAGTAATGGAAATCTGAAAGGCAAGGAAAGGGCGCGGAGCGACGCCATGGATATCGGGTGATCAGCTCGATTACGGGTCGCCCTTGGAGCTTGGAGGCTTGAAGCCTGACGATAATGTGCTTTTGCTTGGATTAATTCAGGTCATTTTTTTCTGTTTTGTTTATTGTACTTTGATGACTTTTCCTCGATTCTCTTGCTTAGTTATTTTATTATTTCTTATTATCCTTGCCCTTGCCTCCAATATCCCTTGCGTCCCCGTATCGACCTGGTACCCCCTCGCCCTCCTACTATCCATGAACTTCTTCTTTCCTACAAGCATCCTCACTTTTTCTCTTCCGCTGTGTACAAGTTTGCCAATATACGGTTCCGCTCGGGGTTATCGCTGCCATCACCGCCTGCACTTCTGTTCCCTATCACCGTTAACATCAATGCCATCCTTATCAACATTCTGATAGTGTTCCCTCATGATCACTATCCGCTTTTCGTCCCCACTGTGCCAAACTCACCTTGAAGTAAATACTGCAAGGAATCATCAATCACTGCCGATGCTTTTACATCCTTCCATCCGCTTTTTGTATATACTCTATTTCCTCTTCTCGTTGTTGGTTTGTTTTTATTATCAATACTCTTCTATCTCGTCTCATTTTGATGATCGATGAGTGAGGGTTAACTTCCTGGTTGATGTGAGGAGAAGATAAGGTCATATCAATCGCGGAATTATCGATATGGTATGGGCAAATGATCTCCATGAAAACAACAAATGCAAGATGTACGTATCAGACAGCTTTAGATTTCTTCGGCTTTTTAGTAGCGGGGGTGTCCGCAGTTTCTGCTAATTCCCCTTTCCGTTTCTTTGCCTTCGACTTCTTCTCCGTAACCTGGGGCTTAGCTTCACCAGCACTAGCACCAGCCATATCTTCGTCGACTTTCTTGCTGTGTTGCTTCTTGGGGATGACCGCGGCTGACCAGATGTTGGCATCTCGTCGACGTCCATTCTCGACGTGTCCTGCTCTTCTTCCTCGGGGTTACTTTGGGGGCGTGCACCGTATGGTAGGAATTTATGTTTGAGGACTTCTTTGGGATAAGAGTACCGAGGTGGGTTTTTGTACACAGTTGGTGAGTCCGCGTTAGGGTCGAGAGTGGGTTTAACCTCTTGAGCAGAGAGAACTATATGGCGAGCTATGGGTTTGGGTGCTAATAGGAAAAAAAGAACGGATGAAGTCAATTAAAAAGTCGATCACATTGTCAGGAGAAGTGTGTGGTAACTTACCTGGGTATAATCTTCCCTTCTTGCTTTTACAAGGTAGGAGGCATGAGATGCCTTTGATTTCTTCGCCCCCTACTGGCGAATCATCATCTTGTCCTACAGACCAAATGTCGAACGTCGCGTGTTTGCGCGACAATTCACCAATGCGGCCGCTTTTAGAGGATGAAGGATGTCAACGTTCAGATTGTCTAAGTATTTGGGTTTGACCTGCATGTTCGTAATGAATTCTATTAGCAAGAGCCTTGAAATTTTTAAAAGCAGGGACCTACACTATCAGGTATTCGGATTAACCAAAGCTCCAGGTCTTCGTTGTCATTGATTCTATCCCAATCAAAATCACCCGCATCCAATTCCTTGTCTTCTTCAATTAAGGTCGCTCCTGGAGGCGGGGCATAGTCCCAGTTCGGGTCTACACCTTCGTTTTTGCCCGAACCAGATGGTGCCGTCGCCTTTTTTGACTTGTCTTTGCTTTCGGACTTTTTCTTCTTTTTCTTCTCGATGAGTTGAGGCGGGGGAGTCGCTGAAGACCTTGAGGACGAGCCTGGGGATTCCGACCTCGCAGACATTTTTCTTGGAGGGTTATAGAGGGAAAGCGGGTGGAGAATACGGTGAAAAGCTAGTAGTAGTAAAGCTATGCCTACTGAAATTTCAGGTAGTCACGTGTATGTGTGTAGTCGAATTGGCCCTGCCTTCAACTTAGCCCTTCAACCTGCCTTGATTCTTGAAGTTGACTCCTTGCCAATGTCATTGGACTGTCCAGTGGACCCCAATTTACTAACATAGTGACTCACTGTTCAGATTTGCAGATAATGCCGACGTGAATAAATTCTTGACTATATTGTGAGTTCTTCCCTACCATGACGCATTTTTCTTCCTTATGTCTCGACAGTACCACTGCTTTTCAGGATGCGAAGACGGTTTTTTGGAATTTCATACGTTTGGTAATTCAACGACGTTCTCGATCGACCTGGAAACCCTGTTGTAAAATTTTCAATTCGGTGCCCAGACGCGTTAAATACTTATTCGATTTCAGCACGATATTTGTTATTGGGAGAAGCTCAATTTGAACTCCAGTGCGACTCCTTCCACCCTAGGGACCTTCAAAAGATTCTGTCGGGTACGATTCCATCCATGGCACTTGAGCTTGATCTCCTGACCGACAAATACTGGAATGGAAATTCCAAGCGTCATTACTGTCATGAACTCTGGGACGTCGTTGATCTGCCAGTGCTTCCTTATGTTTTCCTTCTCCTTAATGATGGTAAGCGACCATCTAGCCACCATGTCGATCCCTGGATGACGTCCGCCTGTATACCTGTCGTAAAGAGAAGGGGGATTTCTATCCTGAGCGTCTTGTGGAAGTCAAATCTGAGGTTCAGCCTGACTTCAGAGTGTGCCTCTTGCTGAGTCTCCTCTTACGATGTTTACAGCTATTCCGCATGGCCTTATTATTGGCCCACCTGGAAGTTCATAAACTAGACTTCGTGCTGTCGGCTGCGAAAGGACAGGAACTCCGAGGCGAGTACAAATACATTCTTGATCCTGTGTCGTTTCTGTAAACCCAGGGCTCTGTTTCGATGGCCATTCTGGTTTGATACCCATTCCAACCAGACATGACTGGCCGCGCCAATTGGCCACGACCTTTTTTATTTCCTATCATCATCTATCACAAGCCTTCTTCGGAATGCATCCTTCATGGGCTTGCTCATGTACGAGATGCTTTCTATAGTAACTCAACATACTGTCTTTTTGGACGTGCAGAATTATTGCCATACATGTACCATGTTTCTGTTGCTCTGTTTACTCGTCGAGCCTGGCAATTCTCGCCTTAGCAACCTTGTGTATGATCCTGAAACAAAACGCTTTATTGTAGATCTCTAGAGGCCCTTCTCTTATGACACTGTCGTAATGACAGGGATTTGAACAATATTTCTTTGGGTTCATGGACGGGCTAAATAGATATCACAGTATAACCTTGGTAAACGCTAGCCAACAAACTCTAGATTGATTAAGAGCACTACTCGCGTGGGTGTCCACGTAGGAATACAGGCTTGATAGGCAACACACAAGATTCTTATGCTCCTGTCGATCTTTTTGGAAAAGCATCAGTAACATCAGCCGACCGTGCGCCTTCGCTAGAGCGGATGCAATTTCAAAATTACAAGACAGGCTTCGTGCTGCTCCCCGTCGACGTATGGCAGGAACGTCGTGATAAATTTAGCTGGACCCACACTGAGCTATAGGGACCTGTGTTCTAGAGCGTTTTCCAGTTCTTTGAACTTTCTCCATTCTCTAGGAAATACTACCGTTTCTACAACCCGGTCCGTAGTGTACTTAATGCCTGTTGTGCTCTTGCTTCTGAGGGATGTTTCCACCGTGAAATCATACTATGGAACTGTTCCGTTTCCTTTCGCACAGTCGCATATCATATGGCGCATATTTTTTCCAGAATTGCGTTTGGAACATTAATGTTGGTCCAGGTGTTACTCAGAGTCGGGCTAGTATGTGAAGTCGGCATTGTACTATGTATGCCATTGAATGACCAATAAGGAGCACAAAATGACACGCCAAGGGATGATCGTCAATGTGACCTTGTTATTCATTGAATCGATCAGGTCGCCTATCGATCTCCATCGATTCATTTCGCAAAAAGAAATGGAAATGCCAGAGATTCGAGTGTTCTTTTTCGCGCGCTTGTCAGAGGACTGTCTTTCTTCGCCTCCGTAACTTTGGTTTGTCGGATATCTGATGATGACGATCTAAATAATGAAATTGGCAATTCCAATGCTTGAGAGGCAATTAAGGGGCAAGCAAATACAAGGCTATTCCCGATTTTCGGGTCTCTACCCAGGATCATTTGCATTATCAATGGCCTTCGCCTACCACTTTCTCTATGGCGGCCTTATGTACACATTTATTTGACTGCCTGCGTGCTTTAGTAAAGTGGAATTCGGAAAGCTTGTTGCTGATAGGGGATATTACATCAATGTTGCGTCACAACGTGTTCCACTCATGGGTATCCTTGTTCGCGTGTTCGTTAGCGAAAAAATTCCATGACTTGGTAATATGGTCGGGTATCTGATCCTGACGATCTGGGCGATAAACATGGCTATTCTATCCATAATCCAATTATAGCAGATTCTCCGGACAGCACGTGCAGAGACACGGTCCGGAGATTGCTGGTCGCGATTCGGGAATAATAAAGGGCCCGCACTGTTGAACGACTTAAAAGGCTGGTCTTGACTGTCGCTTTCTTCAGAATATCCCAAGCACCCAAATGTCGAATGCTGAGCAGAACCCGCAACTGTCAACACCGCAGAGGCCGCGGGGCACAGCTTCGCTTAGTCAGGCCGGCAACGATAAACTCAAGTGCGTGACTCTTTCTTTCAATCACCGTGACTTGAACTGACGCGCTTGTGCGTTATGGTCGAAAGGCAGGAGGAACTCAAGCAAGATCTCGAGCTGGACCTCCAGAATTCTGTGAAATGTGACTTTGATAGGCTTCTCAAATACTTTTTGTCCCTGGTTATGGACCCGGATACTGAGGAGAAGAAGGAGTTGGACGACCTGCAGGCCCGGATCGAGAAAATGCAGTCGGATCGCTACTATACCACCACCAAGCCTAAGCAAAGCAACACGGCTGGCACCTCCACTCAGCCCAATGAGACTGCACGGCGAGAAGAATCGACTGACGACATTGGCCTGCCGGACGAACAGAAGTTGGTAGCTGAGAGAGAGGAAATCCTACAAAAGCTTCTCGAACGTGCCCTTGACAATGCTGTTACTATTGCAAATGACCTGGATGTGAGGAAACCATTGATTAAATTGTGAGTTTCTTCCTTGATATCTTGTGTCCGTCCTGACGTGGTGAGATAGTAAGGATCAACTGCTACGGAGAGAGCACGAAAGAAAACGTTATCCTCCGTATGTCGCCTTATGCAATAAGGCCCTTGGCCATCTACAGAGGGTCGATAACAAAAAGCTTGGAGTGCGGCCCGCAGACAAGCTGGACATTCGCTTTCAAGTCAATGACCCTCGCCATATCTTTTCCTTCTACCAAGGAGTCGAAGTTAAAAGAGTTGAACGTTGCCCGGATGTCTGCATATCATCCAAAGCTGCTCTCTCCACAATCCACAGATGTGAAAATGTCGACTTCCGAAGCGAAGTACCAAAGGCTTCGCGGCTGCGATGGTGCTCGGTCCTTTCATGCCACGAATTTAAGGTCGATAAGAAAGATGATCCTCAAGGACTCAACCGTATACTCAACGAAAAGTTCGAATACACGGCGAAATCTGCAGAGGAATTGGGCGCTGATAGGCTGGAAGGTATGGATCCTGAGGCGAAAGGGCGGGGGTTGGGAACGGGCAGCCAACCAGGGAGCACCTTGAAACGAGGTAGCGACGTCGCAGATATTGGTGGTGGTGATGGCCAACGTCCTTCCAAGAAACTAAACTCAGGTACACCTGTTGTAACACCCGCAGCCTCAGGTTCGCAAGCAAATGCATCCCCAGGTCCAGTTGAAAAGACAACCGAGGAGGCGGTTGCGGGGCGCGTGCAATGCGCCTCGTATGCTTTGGAGATGTTGTCTTATGGCATGGGTGTCCGTCACGTTATCAATATATTGTTCACTGGTATGTTTTGTTATCCGTTACGATTCTTATTTTCTCATTCTGTTTTCCGTCTATCCTGGTAGATTGCTACTTGTGGGTTTGTTATTACGACCGACAGGGCATCGTACAATCAGGCGGCATCAGCCTCTTCTATGACTTTCCTCGTTTCCTCGTCCTTTTACTTGCGTTCCAGCGCTTCTCAATAAAAGATTGGGGCATCATACCGGATCTCAATCCCGCAGCAGTAGAACAGCACCACCAGGAATCGAAAAATGGGAAAAAGGTCCCCTACAAAGACGCGGATGATTACCCTCCCTCTCCGCTCAGCTTCACTTTAAACAAGGTGCTTGTGCAATCTTATGACTTTGCGAAGACCTGGCAAAAATTGGGCGAAGACGACGTTGGCAAATTTTCTCGTGTCGTTCTCAACACAGACGAGTTCTTGTCATATCAGCCCCATTGTCTTGGGGGAAGAGCTACCGCTGTCGTATCAGCGACAGGTTACAGTGAAAATGACGAGAACGAGACTCAAATGGTGTGCAAAGTCTACCATCCAGAGGTCCAACGACGCCACGAAGGGCTGACAATGGAGGTGATATACAGAGTGGCCGAGGAAGACCGACTGCAGGCAGAGCAGGATGAAGTCAGGGGCGAACTAGAGATCCCGAGCATGTTCAACTATCTACCTAAGTTCTATTTCTATGGCGATGTAGAAGGGACCTCGACGCAGCGCGTCAGGAGTATGGTTAGGCGCCGGTGGAAAGGCCACCGGACGATGAGGATCATTGGTATGAAGAGATTGAAGAAGATTACGACACTCAAGGGTTGGGAGTTCGTCAAAGCCTGGCTCGAGGGCGTCGTCTGTAAGTTGAATTCTTCAGAAAAGCACATTCTAGTAATGATGCATTATTTCTGTTTAGGCCATTCGTTCCTCTGGAAAAATTTCATTGAACACGGCGATCCTAGTCTGAACAACCTAATGTACGATGAAGAGACTGGATGCGGAGTTTTGACAGATTTTGACCTATCTCTACTTCAATGGGAACCTCGCGTCTTTGGAACGGACCGGACAGGTACCATTCCGTTCATGGCACTTCACCTTCTCCAAAAGGCATACTGGAATGAGGGCGGGGAACGCTATTATCACCATGAGCTGGAATCCTTTGTCTGGATCTTACCGTATGTATTCCTTCTCTACCAGAACTCGAAGCGTGGACGAAACTCTCTTATCGACGCGTGGAGGACGTCGGACTATAATGTCTGCTTCGAGAAGAAGTGGGCATTCTGCTCTAATGAACTCCTCAATGCTAAAAGCATGGTTGGAGCTGACTTCAAGGATTGTTGGTGGCTTGCGGATGCTCTCTGTGGTGTTGTACGGGATCGCTTCAACGCGATCGCGAGCTTTCTTAATTCTGAACGTATCGCTGAACGTGCGGTTTCTCAAGCTGGACATGTTGATGTCAAAACTGGACGGGTTAAGCCTAAAAGGACTAGACAGGTTGAAACGGTCGAAAAGGTTAAAGAAGAGCTTCCTATCGACCGTTCAAATGCTCTCTGGAAAAAATTCTATAGCTTGCTGGATTCAAACCTGGGAGACATAGCTTCTCCGGACTTTGAGCCATTGTTGGATTGCCTTGAATACTTCAAACCATCCTTTGAACTCACGAACGAGAAAAGGAAAGAACTCTACGACAAATACGGTGATATCCTCGGTCCTACTCGGCCAACAGAACCTTCCAAGCCCGTTGACCCCATTGATTCAGCTGCCTCCTAGTTTGACAATAGCGTTGATACCAATTTTTCTATACCCAACTCATGGTATCGGTCCTATTACTTGGAATGTACTTCATTTTTATCTTCTTTCCCATAGCTGTATGTATTTGTAACGTTTTTCTTTGCGTTGAAGATGGTCATCAGAGACGTTGTCTATCTTTTGCCCATTGATATATTTCATCATCGGTATGTAGTATGTAGGCAGGTAAGCAGGTATATAGTAAATCGAATTTGAAGAGTACTTAACACTGGATATGTGTGATGCCGTCAGAAACTAATTCGGTCATAATTGTACTTGTAACTCTTCTTCCGACTGCGACATCATCCTCTATGGCAATTCATCGACAGCGACGCCTGAAAGAACGAGTTAATGGCTATGAAAGAAGCATGCTCTGGCTTATCACATTTCATTCAAACGTTCTACTTCGGATATACTTGTACAACCTTCATTCGAGACTGCAACATGAATCGCGAAGTCCGTTAAGGTGGTCCATTCACCTGCTTGCGCACGGCCCCACTTCCTCCAGAGATTGTTCTTTCATACCCAGTTCCAGCGCAGCAGAATTAACGCCGGTTAAAAATTGCACCATGCGTGAAGCTTCAGGGCCAGACGCGTAAATTAATTCGAGTAGGTGATTCTTATACTTTCCTATTCCCTACGACATTAACGCTATTACTGCGTAGCGCACTTCTCATGCAGTCGGATATCAAGCAAGATATCGAACACAACTTGCGGAACGCTGTGAATTGCCATTTTGACGAGCTTCTGAAACATTTCTTGTATCTGGTTCTGAAAAAGAACAGCGTGGAGAAGAAGAAATTGGATGAGCTACAGGCCAAGATCGAGGAATTGCAATGGACTCGCTACTGCGTCTACGAAAATGATGGACACGGTGGAGACAAAGTTTCTGACGTGACGCTTCAAGACCGGTTGGCTGAGGAAGAGAGGGCCTCGATCACAAGCAGAGATGATATGCTGGACGGGCTTTTGAGGAAGGCTCTTTACGTAGTTCAGCCCATTGCAAACGACACCGAGGTGAATAAATTGCTGAGCTCATTGTAAGTCCACTCATTCGCTCGCTAGTAGCTCCTGTCTTAATACGTTGCGACAGTGCCGCTGCTTTCGAGGACACAGAGGCAGTTTTCTATAGTTCGTGCGTCCGGTTATGTAACGACTTCTTGACCGGCAAAGATCTCAGAGGAAACCTCCCGCTACGGTGTTCAAACACCTTGGACATTCGATTTCAGCATGATGATTGTTACCCGGCTGTCATGGTCTCGTCTCGATCTGCTCTCCTGCATACCCACAAAGATTCCAACCCCGATTTCACTAATCCTCCTCCATCTCAGATTCTATGGCAAGCCACCCTCGCATGTAACGAATTTGATATCGCCGACGAAAGGTATCCTGAAGGGATAATGGTCTACTTGGAATCTCACGTATTCGAAAAGGAGGCAGGAATAATCCTCTTTCCAATGCGGTGGATAATCAGGCGGAGAACGGACTGGAAGAAGATTCCTCAAATATTGTCGGATGCAAACGAAGCTGCGAAGTCTCAAGTCTTGGGGGTGATACGGGGCCATCGGCTAAGAGTGTGTGTATCCCTACTGTCGCGCCCTCAGGAAGCAAAGAGAAGTCGCCAAGAATTGTCCCTGGGACGTCACTGTCGAGAAAAACACGAAGGAAGCAGTGGCATGCCGCTTCGAATGTGCATCATATACTTTAGAAATGTTTTCTTATAGTGCAGGTGTCTATCACGTCATCAATCTCCCTTTAAGCGGTACGTTTTTCCTTGAATAATGTTTTCATTATTCAGAGACATAATCTACCAGATGGTGTCTTCTCTCTTTATTACTATGATCGTCAAGGTATCATCTACTCGACAGGCATCAGTACCTTCCACGACTTTCCTCGCTTCCTCGTCCTTCTCCTTGCGTTCCAGCGTTTCTCAATAGAGGATTGGGGTATCGTCCCTGCACTTAATCCAAAGGCCATACGCGAACATTGCAGGCCTCCCTCTACTCAGTCAACGACCAACATTGTAGCACATGAAACTGGGCATAAGGGCATGCAGGAAGAAGTAGTTCACCAAATTCACCTTAATCTACATGAAGATCTGGAGAATCAAAAGGATTTTTCCCAGTTCTGGAGAGAAAAGGTCGGCGGCAATTGTTTCACTGAATTATCAAGCGTGGAACTCGACGTGAAGGAACTTTCTTATGAGCAACCTCGCTGCCTTGCGGCCAGAGCTACGACTGACATCACTGCCACAGGCTATGGCGAATACGGCTTTGGGGAAACGGAAATGCCAATGGTGTGTAAAGTTTACCACCCAGAAGTTCAGCGGCACCACGAAGGGTTAACGATGGAAGTGATATACGAGATCGTCCAGGAAGACCGAGACAAGGTACATCAGGACGAAGAGAGGGCGAAGCTATGCATTTCGAGCATGTTCAATTATCTCCCGAAGATTTACTTTTATGGTGACGTGAAGGGGACTTCGACGCAGCGTGTGAGGAGTATGGTTCATGACAATTGGAAGGGCCACCGTACGATGAGGGTCATTGGCATGAAGAAGTTGAAGAAAATTACGACAGTCAATGGGTTGGCAGTTTGTCAAAGTTTGACTCGAGGGCGTTATATGTCAGTCAATATTTGATCATGGCAAGAAGTTTAAATTTGACAAAGTCTCTTGTCATGCTTTCCTCTGGAAGAATTTCGTCGAGCCTAGTCTCAGCAATCTCATGTATGATGAAGACAACGGATGCGGAATTTTGACTGATTTTGATCTGTCTTTACTTCAATGGGAACCACGCATCTTTGGAACTGATAGGATGGGAACCATTCCATTTATGGCATCGCTCTCCTCACAAAACGATATTGGGATGGCCGCCTCGAACGTTCTTATCACCATGGATTGGAATCATTTATCTGGATCCTCCCCTATGTAAAGTTCCTGCTGCATCAAGATTCGAAGTGTGGTCGGGACAAATTTATTGACTGCTGGATGACGTCGGCTTATGCGACTTGCGCTGACGAGAAGACAGATTTCTACAATCAATAGCTTGGGGAAGCGGCAGGTATGGTTAAAGACGACTTCAAAATTTGTTGGCGGCTTGCCGACAATCTTTGTGGAATCCTACGCAAGGCCAACGACCAGGTTACCGATGCTGCTGAAGACGCTCGCCGTTATGGCAAGAAACGTGTCTCGCAGTCGAGGGTATCACCAACTCAGAGGCGCTCTGGGCCAGTTTCTGCCAAGAACCATCGCAGAGCTTGAAGGCAGCAAAATCTCCAGATTTCAGTGGCTTGTTGAAATGCTTGGAATACTTCAAGCCAAGCTTCAAGTTCTCGCTCCTTCACGGTTGATTCAATGTTTCCGGCCTGTCAACTCGTAGGGTTATGTTTCTTTCCAGTTCGTTGGAGATTCACCGATACCCACCTTTATATCCAACTCGTGGTGTCTGCAGCAGCTTCTGGAATCAAGCTTTTGTCAACTGTTTCTTCTATAGCTATAAATATATTGTCTCTATAATTTTTCTGTTTGTGGAAATGATTTACATCATATATACCTTGTAACTTTTGTCATTTGTACAGCTCTGTACAACCTCAATGATATATACTCATGTTCAAAGCCAAATCGTGCACGATATGTTAAACGTATGCATCGTAAATCCGCATCGCAGGAAAGCTACATGCCATGCGTGGCCAATGTTTCGCCAACTTACTCATGTTTGAAGGCGGTGCACATGTACATGAACGGACCTGCCACCCTTCTTTCAACTACAACGTCCTCTTTTCTGGCCTATAAAACTTTCATTTCCCCCAGCCCGATACCGACGATTAGTTCTAATTCTCAGATGCTATGGTGACAAACAGTTCACGTTCCCCTTCAAAAGGTCGCCCCTCAGAAAAATAAAATATCCCGTTACATACCTTGAGAAAAGATGGTGTCCTTACGCGGTATTAATGTCGCTTCACAGTAGCTCATCAATGCATCAGCGTCGGCCGGGTCACAGGCATGTAGGGCCAAACGCGTGAATTATAACCTCGGAAATTTTCTAGTAAGTGCGTGCTTCTCTAACCCACTTCATCTGCTTACCACCGTGCGTATAGCACATGCAGAAGGATATCCAAGAAGATATCGAGCATAATTTGCGGAATGCTGTGCAATGCCGTTTTGACGAGCTTCTCAAATACTTTTTGTACTTGGTTCTGAAGAAGGACAGCAAGGAAAAGGATGCACTCGACAAGGTTCAGGACAAGATCAAAAATTGCAATGGAAGCGCCACTATATCTATGAAAACGACGGACGTGAAAAAAAGATATCTGTCAATACGGGTCTCGAACTGTCCATTGAAGACTCCGACAATGGTACTCAGGAAGAGAAGGGTCTTATCACAAGCAGAGACGATATTCTGGATGGGCTTTTGAGAAAGGCTTTCGATGTGGTCCAGCCCATTGCCGATAATACCGAGGCCAAAACATCTTTAACTGTGTTGTACGTTTCTTCCATCCCTGCTGGGCAGTTTGGACACTAATATACTGTAACAGTTCTGCTGCTTTTCAGAGTGCGCAGACAGTGTTCTATAGCTCATATGTCCGGTTATGTAACGACGTTCTTGACCGTCTAAGAGTTGTTGCTGGGGATCTTCCAGTACGGGACCCAGACATGTTGAATATTCAATTCCAACACGACAATTGTTACCCGAGCGTTATCATCTCGTCGACGAAGGCTCTTCTCAACGCCCACAGGAATTCAAATCCGGACTTCACGAAGCCTCCTCCATCCAAACTTCCGTGGCAAGTTACCCTCGCATCTATGGAATTTGATGTTCACAAGGACAGGTACCCGGAAGGCATAGTGACCTACCTAGAGTGTCACGTATTCACAAAGGACACGGGGAACCACTCTTCCTTTGAGACGTCCAACATTCAAACTAAGGATAAGGACGAGTTGGAAGGTGATAACAAAATGCACCTCAAACGAAGCCGCAATGGTGCAATTGTTGAGGGAGACGAGGGGCAGCCTTCAGCCAAGAGGGCGCGTACTCCTGCTGCTGTGCCTTCTGGAAACAAAGGGGATTCACGCAGAATCTCTCCTACTTGGGAGATCCCTGTTGAACAGGACACCACAGAAGCCAAGGCACACCGCTTCGAATGTGCGTCATATGCATTAGAGATGCTTTCTTACAGCGGGGGTGTCTATCGCGTCATCAGTTTGCTCTTCACTGGTATGTTTTCCTCCCAGTGTGTACGACTTCCTGATCTCAAACCTCCTTTAACGTCGGTAGATGGCATCATATCTCTTTGTTACTATGATCGTCAAGGGATAATTCAGTCGACAGGCATAAGCATATTCCACGATTTCCCCCGCTTCCTCATCCTTCTCCTTGTCTTTCAACGCTTCTCAATCGCGGATTGGGGCATCATACCTGCCCTCAATCACTTGGCTGTAGGTGGACACTGTATGTCTCCTGTTCCTGTGGCAAGGGCAGACATTGAAAATGAAGCTGGATATGAAGGCAAGCGGGAACACCCTGTGTCCGCTTTCGTACTTAACTTCCATGAGGATCTGGAGAATTCAAAGGACTTTGCCAAGTTCTGGCAAGAAATAGGCGAAAGTCATGTCTTTGAACTATCAAGTGTTGAACTGAACACCAAGCAACCATTGTGCTGCCAAGCACGTTGTCTTACGGACAGGGCCACAGCTGTTTTTGCCTCCAGAGGCCGTGATGACAGTGCTGGAGAGATGCCAATGGTCTGTAAAGTTTACCACCCAGAGGTCCAGCGGCGCCACGAGGGGCTAACGATGGAGGTCATATACAAAATCGCCGAGGAGGACAGACTCAAGGTACAGCACGATGACCACAGGCGCAATCTAGGGATACCGAGCATGTTCAATCATCTTCCGAAGTTTTACTTCTATGGTGATGTGAAAGGAACTTCGACACAGCGCGCGAGGAGTATGGTCAATCAGAATTGGAAGGGCCATCGTACGATGAGGATCATTGGCATGAAGAGATTGAAGAAGATTACGACACTCAAGGGTTGGGATTTCGTCAAAGCCTGGCTCGAGGGCGTCGTCTGTAAGTTGAATTCTTCAGAAAAGCACATTCTAGTAATGATGCATTATTTCTGTTTAGGCCATTCGTTCCTCTGGAAAAATTTCATTGAACACGGCGATCCTAGTCTGAACAACCTCATGTACGATGAAGAGACTGGATGCGGAGTTTTGACAGATTTTGACTTATCTCTACTTCAATGGGAACCCCGCGTCTTTGGCACCGACAGAACGGGTACTATTCCATTCATGGCACTTCACCTTCTTCAAAAGGGGTACTGGACTGGGCACGAGGAACGTTATTATCACCATGAGCTGGAATCTTTTGTCTGGATCCTACCGTACGTATTCCTTCTCTACCAAGACTCGACGCGTGGACGAAACTCTCTTACCGACGCGTGGGGGACATCGGACTACAATGTCTGCTTCGAGAAGAAGTTGGCTTTCTGCTCTAATAAGCTCCGCAGTGCTAAAAGTATGGTTGGAGCTGACTTCAAGGATTGTTGGTGGCTTGCGCATGCTCTATGTGGTGTTGTACGGGATCGCTACAACGCAATCGAGAGCTTTCTTCATTCTGAACGTATGAAAGCTAAATTTGCGGCCTCTCAGGCTGGACATGTTAATGTCGAAACCGGACGGGTTATAAGGGCCAAAAGGATTAGAGAGGTTAAGAACGCTGAAAAGGTTAAAAATGAGTTTCCTATCGGCCGTTCAAATGCTTTCTGGGAAGATTTCTATGGTATGCTGGACGACTTAGAAGACGTAGATTCTCCGGACTTCATTCCATTGTTGGATTGCTTTGAACACTTCAAACCAACCTTTGATCTCACGAACGAGAAAAAGAAAGAACTCTACGAGAAATACAGTGATATCCTCGGTCCTACTCGGCCAACAGGAACATCCTAGCCTTTCGATCCCATTGATTCAGCTGCCTCCTAGTTTGACAACTGATACCACTTTCTCTATACCCAACTCATGGTGTCGGTCCTATTACTTGGAATGTACTTCATTTTTATCTTGTTTCCTGTAGATGTATGTATTTGTAGCTTTTTTTTCTTTGCATTATTATCCCTGGGAGTCATAGCCTCTCCAGACTTTGATCTAATGTTGGATTACTTTGAATACTTCAGACCATCCTTTGAGCTCACGAACGAGAAAAAGAAAGAGCTCTACAGCAAATACAGTGATATCCTCCATTCTACAAGACCAACATGACCTTCCGAGCGCGTTGGCCCTATTGGTTCAGCTGCCTCCTAGTTTAAGAATTTCGCTGATACCACTTTTTCTATACCCGATTCAACAATTCTGCTGCTTCCGGACATGTAATTTTGTCTTGTTTACTTGCATATTCTGTGGGGGGCACGGCCTCGCCCTTATCATCAGTATACCCCCTTGTCTCCTCCCGTTCATCTAATCTCACTTCTACCAGCTGTGGATAGCGCTTTCATTTACGAAGCCCATCCCACCCTCACTTATACATGGGAGGTTTTCCTTTACATAGGGGTTGCTTGGAGATCATCATAGTTCGGATCAGAGACATTGTTTAACGGTTACTTGCTCTTGGATTTGATCATGAGTTCCAGCCGCCCTCCAGGTTTTCGTCAATACCCACCTCTATATCCAACTTTTCGAATCTCAAGTCTTTGTCGATCACCGTAGACAGTGATATGTATTTTTCCCTGACATGTTTATGGAAATCATTTGCATCGTATGTTGGGTATAGGATATATAAGTCGGGGAAGGACTGGCTAAACTGGACAAAAATGTGGCTCTCTAGTGCCAGTGTTGTAAGTAGTAAGTAAAGCAATTGCACAATAAAACGACGAAAAGACAATGAAGTATGATGATGCGCCCAAATGAGGAGAGGATGGCCAAATGAGGAGACGAGGGGCAGGTGCAGGTTACATCTGGCATTTGAGCAGGTGTGATCGAGCACTTGACCAGTTATTGACCACCCTAAACGTATGAATATTTCAGCACCCCAGGACCATCTCGGGAGGAAGGGGTGAATCGTAGCATAGTGCATCCGGAAAAATTTCCCCCCCACCTCTTTGACTTGGGCCACAATTTTCCACCTTCCTGTTCAGCCTTCAGAATTCACCCTGCAGATTCCCTCACTCTTTGATCCTTCCTAGAATGTTGTTGAATTTCAAGGAGCTTGACCACTGGCCCCCATTTTGAGTTATCTTCCCCATAACATTTATGTATTTGTAGGTCAATCTCTGGAAAGAGCCGATCCAGGCAGGCGGTTAAATGGAAAGGATCTTTCGGAAGGAGAGATTTGTTGCAGAACTCGAGGGTGGAGAGTTTGCTAGAGAGGATGAGAACATCTTGGATTACAGGAGGGTTTTGGCAATCCACGTTGAGTTTTCAATTGTTCAGGTTGGGCAACCCAGAAACCAGATCGATCAAGTAGTCGAAACTGACGGGGCACAGGGGTAAAAAAAGCTCAAGGGATTTCATAAGATGCCAGGCCTGGATGATTGCAGCGCAATCAACTTTAGACATTGATTGGAGGAAATTTGCGATACAGAGGGAGGTGAGGTGAAGCGTGAAGAACATTGGAATGGAAGCCAACGTCAAGCAGCTCATTCTGGGTGCATCGATAACCCGGACAGAGATCATTAAAGATTGGAAATTGACTGTTGTCACTTGATGCAAAGATAGGAGGAAGTCGCGCCAATGAGCGACCTCTGATGTCTGCATTGATTCAATCTGGCTATATGATATGTAGAGACTCTGTAGGCGAGGAAATGGCGTGGCAGAAAATGTGTTGTCAAACGATTCATGGCTTGCTAGGTATGAAATTCAAGCACATGTCCGTCAGCGCATCAAAGGGCGCAGAGGAGCCCGAAGCGCCTGCTGGGAAAGAACTCGACATAGCCCATTATATGAAGTCGAGAAAGCGTTGAATGCGACGAAAATTTTCGAAAAAGGATGGGTCAATGCCCGCAACCAAATGGTTTTCTACCGTGTGGCACACAGACAGGTGCTTGAGACATGACATCCGAACAATGGCTTGCAAGCACGCTTCAGATATCGAGCACGACAATTTGAGGTATGAAATTTGAGGCGATTTTTGCGAAAGTGTGGCTAGAAACTTCTCAATATTTCCGCCGCTTTTTTCGTGCGCTGGAAAATCAACGAAGACCGCCTGAAGACTGGGGGCCACAAATACATGAAGTTTGGGGCGATACGATGTGCTGAAAAAATACTTCAGCGAGGGCAGAATGCCGGTATGATTGCCAGTTTGCATAAGTCGAACACGAAAGGGCATATTTTTTCGATCCCAATAACAATAGTGATACAATCTGATTCTGTTCGCATAGGAAAAGAAAGGAACACAGTCGATGGGCCTAAGGTTCAGTTTCGCCTGGCAAATAATTGATTGAAATCGGTCAGTATGAACTAAAAACGTACGGCATTTGAAGGGTCATATCCCTCGAGAAGTGAAAACAAAAGAGTCAAGTCGTTCATAGCCCACCACAATGCATCGAGGGCTGGCTCCTTGAACGCTCGACACGTCAAGGCAAGATTTAGGAGAACATTTCTTTCTTTTCGCCAAAATTCGCAGTCATATGCAGTTCAAGTAAAGTTCAATGTCATTGCCATGTAGAATTAGCCTGAAATTACCGAAAATCAGCTGTATTATTTCCTGGATGGCGAGGGCGTGATGCATGAATAAACCTAGGATCATTCAAATTGGTGATAAATGACTGCATAATAAATACTGCAAAAATAAATTCAGACTTACAGTACGGACGTTAAAACAATAGTTGTGGCTTTCAGTCCAGTGTTTCGGTGTACTGGGTCTGGTCAACGAGCATTATGAAAAAATTTCGTGAGCACTGTCACGGCGAATTTGAATCGCCATGGTACATAATACGCGCATGATGATGTGCCTACTTCTGTGGGTGTGGATGGCACGACTCGTGAGTCATGAGTCTGAAGACAGCTGTGAATTGCATTCTCTGCCGAGCGGGTGTCGGAAGTCGGCGGCTAAGCAACTTTCCCTGGTTTGGTCAAGTCTTGAACTTTCTTTAAACCCTAACGCCAACGAAGTAGTGCATAGAATGTAGGACACCCACGTAAGTCTTCGGAAAATTTGGTACCCTTCGCGAATCAGGCGTGGATTCATAAAGTTTACCGGGGCTGAATTTGAGTGCATGATGCATAGTAGCCTGCACACAGGTTCGGAGGGGTCGTACAGTCTCCATTCCGGTTTCTGGCGAGTTTTCTATGCAAGGGAGCTGAAACTAAGAATGGAAATTGGGACGCGGTTCGCAAGACCATGGGTGCCTGTTTGCGGAGGACTGTAACCGCTAGGTGAAGGTTTGTAATCGCAGAAATATTGGACGGGAAATTGGTGAACAGCGTACGTTACCCGTTCACATATTGTTCGTGTTCGACACTCATAAGTTAGTAGACTGGGATGCACGATGTGCGATTTTGCATAGGAAGGAGAAGAGCCGGGTTTAAATTTCCAGTAGTAAAACTTGGTACTTCTTAGGAAATGGCCAAGCCTGTAATGCGAACGGATCAGTAAGTCCCCAGGAATGCGCATGAGCCTATTGCGGTGCTCACAGCTTCGACATCAAAAGATACTAGAATAAGGGATTGTGGCCCAACTTCTAATTTCGCATCTTTTTCACAGCGCCTATTGGGATAGGGGAACCTTAAAGTCTGGATCCGACGATGATACGCTAGAGATTTTGGATGGTAGGGGTAGTATCTTCTGAACAACGATGAAAAGGTCAAATTCAGGTTTTTGGAACAATACGACTAACCACATCGTGTTGACAAGATCCCGCGGCGCCGGACCCTGGGGAATAATAACGCAGGTCCTATATATCTTCAGAAAAGTTATTCCAGGGTTCGAGGCTCCAAAACGATGCAACTACTCCAATGAGATGCAGTATACATAGAATCTTCAAATTGGCAAGCTCAAGGCGCGCTAAACTGAGAGGGATTGGGGCAGCCACTGCGGAAACCGGGCAAATGCTATAACCTATAATCACAGCTTACTGATCGGAGGGACCGCGGTGATGTATATACAAAGCCAACGTTCTGCTTGATGCTTGACATGAAGTAGTGAGCCATAAAGATAAATCAGAACAAAGTTTCCGGGCGAGTCCACAATACGGGAATGTTAAACCACGGACCCAAAATTCCTGTTACCCCCTTGAAAGCTGGAAATGGTTATCGGAAAAAAAGGGGCGTTTGTGGACTACTCGGAGATGGCAGTTCTGCAGGACTGCGAGTTGCTGGTGGCCATTTGGCACGGAAGGTAATTTCCTAAACGTTCGAGAGTTCTGACTTGGATAACAAGGGGGTTTGAAGGATGAAGAACAATGAATAACGGCCGACTTATCATAAGCATGCGCACATATAAGAATTGAGGCAGGGGCTGTTGAAATCTCTGAATTCTGTTTCGGGTGCGAGCCGCCGGCCGTCTCACCTCTGCCAAATTGCACGAACCCTAACCTATCCGATTCACTTCCACTGCAAGTTCACTATCCGATCCATCCGATCCATCCTATCCTATCCAAGGATGTGTTTCTCGGGAACTCACTTCCCGGGGACAAAAATTATGCTTTATGCACACTTAACTAGGCTCCGGGACTGCGACTTAGAGAATGCGGGACCTGGGCGGGATCCCACTGGGATCCCGGTTATTATCCATGGTCATTTTTTTTTGGTGTTTTAAAGAAATTATTTTCTTCTGTCTGCTTTGTATATGGGTGATAGGGATTCCAGCCGTCAGATTTCCAAGGAGCAAAGCCTTGTACCATACCGTCGATATTGAAGTCCGGTACCTTGAGTGCCACGACGGTACTACCGGGCGGGCGTGCCTCGGGCCCCGCAGACTGCCCTCAACATCATACCTTGACCGGACACATCCAGTAGGCCTTAGAAATGCTGCCGGACCCTGGGTTTAATTTTTTGTAACAGGTTTATGTATCGCGAACAACGGGAATTCCTCAGAATGCCCATTGTCGAGCGGGACCCGAAGAAGGTGAAAGTCCTTCAACGCGGTCGGTCCGCAAGATCTGCCCATGATTGACCGGACGCCTCAAATTGGTCTTGGAAGTGCGCCAGGACATTGCGCTCATATTGTTCTCTAGCCTTTCTCGATAAATGGTTAAATTCTCTATGTCGGCACATACCGCTGGAGCTCCTTGGAAGTGGAATCCCCGTTTTCAAGCCGGCTCTGAAAAATGCCAGAGTTGTTTCAAAGCCAGCTCTACGTGTACTCGGCCATTATGTCTCCAGCGGAGGCCCACTCCGAGACACTGAACCTGACCCACAGATTAGGTCAAGTCTCACTCGCGCATATAGTTGGAAGGTTCCGCAAAATCTTCAACTCTTTCAAGCCACTTTGTACACGGCATACAAATGCGTCGTGATTCTTTCGAGCAGCAACAAGCAGCGCTGAAGCAAGTTACGGTTATACGCGGTGTCGTCCCAAAGTTCAGTAGGTAAACTTTATATCCCGTTCCTTTTGCTTCCCGTCTGAGATCTGTTTTTTAAACCTTAGACCACTTCCGAAGCACCAGATTCTGCAATACTAAGTATGCTTCTACCAGACAAGACCTTCTTTTGCATTGCCGGACAATAGTCTATGGTCAAATATTTGTTGCTGAAGAAACAAGATTTTCTGTTTTCCTGTTTCATGTCAGATTCTGACTTCTCATGTGGCACAGTTCGATCCAGATGATATACAGATTGGCGCGCAGTACACGGCATTCCCATCCACACATTCCGGCATTGTCAAGGAGCCTATTTTGCGCGGTTGGGTCTCCAGAAACCAGACATGTACAGTAGACCATCACAAGGTTTTCGGACGCAACACTCTCAGACCGCTTTTTACAGGAAGTCGAACATCCACAACTTTTCAACCATCTAGGAGCAGAGACCACGGTTACATTATCATTCAAATAATACAGTAAGATAATTTTGTGCCTTCTTTCTCTTGCGCTGCATTCTGAAACCTCTTCTAGAAGCATGAGACTATCTTCAGAAATTCAAGGCTCTGCAATGGCAGACGTGCATATTACCAGAAAAGAGAACATTTTCCCGGCCGCAGTGAAAGCTAGCTTCGTGACTGTGACCTGTGACACTCTTACGCATCGGCGATGCGTCGAGTTATGCACTGTCGTAGATGCCGTATAGGAACAGGAATAATCAGAAGGTTCTTGCTCTGAATAAAGCATTGCATCTCCATGTGATCTGCTTGTTTTTTTACAGATTAATCCCACTTTGATTCCCGAATCGCCAAAGTTTTGTCTCGAGTGTGACGTCAAGGGATAGCTTCAAGAAAAATGAACAGAGTCTCCTGACTGTTCATGCTGTTCAGGAAGCTTGGAGAGACTGAACATATTGTCCAGAATTCTCTGTGTAATCCATGTCAAGAGCCTGCAAGAGTTTCCGTTCATCAAGACATAGTGCAGGCCTGGCGGGGTCCCTTCGAGCTTCAAAGAAATCGGACCAGGTAACATAAAGAGGACGAGGCGAAACTGCTTGGGAGGATCTGATGCAATGATAATGATTTGGGAGAAATGGCGCCTTGTAATGCATTTCTTCCGGTGCTGTCGTGGTACAATCGACTTTGCACACCAGAGTCTGTCCTGCACTCGGATGTCATGGGTATCTTGTAGTCCTTCTCACCTTGATCTTGATACCGTCTGATGCGGACATTTAGGCACATGAAAGGCTTTCGTATCCTGTTCAGTTGACCAAGTCGTCTGGGCCCGTCGCACCTTGAATTGGCATCGAATAAGCATTCCCGAATATCCTCTTTGGATGTGTGACGCGTCCCGGAAGGCGGAGCTGCTGCTAGATGTGGTCTTTTCATTTCGTATGGCTGCATAGATCTTTTCTAGGTCGTTGGAGTGCTGGCTGGAAGAGCGGGACTGTGGTCGACACCTACGATTTGTTAGCCCCCATATATGGTTTATGTTTGTGTGAAGGCGGTGTTTTAATCAACGTTTAAAAGGACGCGGTTCGAATCCTTTTTCATCGTCTTCCTTCTTTCTGTTCTTTTCTCCCAATACCATTTTTTCACAATACTATCCATCAAGATTGAGTCATTCACCTTCCTACTTTTCCTTTTCGTTCTCGTCCTGCTAATCTCCTTCCTCTCAAATTTCATCCCCGCACATCGGAATCACAACCACATTCGCGTTCGTGCAGTGTGTGCACCAGCAAGAATCATCAAGTTCGAGCTGCCATAGAAGCCTTTCTATGCTATGGATGTTTTGGGCCCTTTTCAGCCTAATATAATGCTCCTAGTTGACCCTACGCCTGCTGAGGCTCGTCCACCTTTGGTACTCATTGTCAGTTTTCTCTCTTTCTTGTTCTCACCTGCGTGGACATGACTCAAATGCTCATATCCGATTTCTTTCTCTCTTCTCCAGGATACGCTAAAATATCATCATGGGACTTCATTCACGCCAACCGCCCCTCCAGCAGCAGCGCCTGTGAGTTCAGGAACAACTACGCAAAAAAACTTGATGGATCGTGGCTGAGTGGTTTGTTCTGCAAACAGGTCAACAACGGTCACGGCAGTGTTTGGTCTATGTTCGTCGACGTGGTCCGTCGAAGTGGACGTTCATTTAAAGTGAGTCGAGGAGACTACTTAAATCTCGCTCTGCCCTTCTGATTGGCTCTATGACTTTCCTCCCGAAGCAAACTGTGTCGGTCTCCCTGGGCTTTACTAGGGTGGTCCGGCCGGCCGCTAAAAGTTTGCTGCGGTTTGCTGCTCGCCCTTCCTCTGCTAGACAAACCGAAGCCGCGCGGCTTCCCCTATATCCTCTTCTCTTGATCTAATCCCTGAAAAAATATCTCGCTTTCTTGGCAGTGATATGCCATAGGTACTTTCAGGAAGCTCTTGATTGTCGATACCCGGCTGTTAGAAGCAAAAATCTTTATCCACATTTCCTAGTATGAATGTTGATAGGAACAAGTTGGATGCTCACCTTAACAAGTCATCATGGAATTACCCTTGTATATATGTACTTACGTGTTAAATTTGTAGAAAAAGATTGTTGGTCCATTGATTAATTCAATTGAATAAACAGGAAGTAGAGGAGGAAAGGTTGTGTATTGTAGAGGACTGGATCGTGTATGAAAATGACACTCCGTCACCGTGACGAGCCACTGTCAGGACGAACGCATTGGACGCTTACACTCATCAACCCCTCGTTTTCTGGCTGCCTAGTGCCATGTCAACTTGCTCTCTCCCGCACATTTTCTGAAGGACGCCAAGAATTACCCACCTAAATTTCGGGTTGCGTTTCCCAGCAAGGAGTCTCAAGATCTCAGGACCAAACACACGATTTACTTAGGTTGGAATTAGGTCAAGACAAGTACGTGATTATAGCTCAAACTTTAACACCACTGCGACTGGCATAAGATGCCTTAGATGCAGGGTGATACGAGGAAGGATATAGAGTATAATCTACGAAAAGCTGTGAGACGCTGTTTCAACAAGTTTCAAGTCCTTGTACACGGGAAGAGAAAGATTTAGGATTACAAGCAGAAACGGAGTTCTGGATGGGCTTCTGAGGAAGGCTCTTGACGCAGTTCCATCCCATTGGAGAGGATAACGAGGGCAAGAAGTTTCAGTCGCATTCTGAGTCCAACGTTCCTTTTTTATGACAAGTTTCATCCTAATGTGTTGCGACAGTGCGGTCGCATTCCAAGACACGGAAATAATTGTTCGTGCATACGTCCGTGGAAGAGTGTCCTTGGCTAATTAGGAAGCCTCCCTGGACACCTTCCACTACAGCGCCCAGACGCATCAAACGTCTCCATTTTAGCAGGAACTAAGGCCCGCTCTTCTCAATGCCCACATGGGTCTAAATCCCGACTTCGGCAAGTCTCCTCCGTCTCAACTCCCATTGCGCATCACCCTTGCACCCAACAAAGTTGAATGTCAGTGAGGGTATCGCACGTCTTTACGACATGAACGAGGGCCCAAGAAGTTAACATGCTTGTGCAATCAACCGTTGACTCGCGGACGGAGCCATGGCTGTTGTTACCGCCATAGATCATGGTAGTAGCAGTGGCGAGATGCCGATGGTCTGTAAAATCTACCATCCTGAGGCTCAACTTCATCTTGAAGGATAGATGGAGATCATATATGACATTCATGAAGAACGACCAACTCAAGACAGCGTAGGACGTGAAGTGGGTCGTGTTAAGCAAAGGAAACGCAACATATCGTGTTCTCGGTATAGTCAGTCAGAGGTGGAAAGGCCGTGCATACTCAGGATTATTGAGATGAAGAGCTTGGATAAGTCGCGACCATATAGGGATGAGAATTCGTCGAGCGATGGCTTGAATGTTTTATGTGCCAGTCAAAATTTGGGATTTGACTTTATTTCTTGGTTATGCATTCCTTCATCCGACCTGCATCTACGCGACATCCCTGTCATAGCGCCTCTCAGGCTGGGTACACCAATGACCCAATAAATTTCCGACCGTATCGACTGTGTTGACGCTTTAAATTCACCAAAGCTCGTCGGTCTCTAACCCTTAACGTGGCCTAAAGCTAATGGTTCACCTCCCCAGCTCAAGCTTTGATACAGGTGAGATCGACCAGATCTCGACACTAGAATATCTTCCTCCGCAGCTTTGCACTGTCGACACCATGATTCGTGGCCATGAATTGGATATGTTGAGTAATTTAAATGTACCATTCGTCACAGATGTTCGCTTCCATGGGTATTCCGAAGGTGTTAATGAGTCGCATCACTAGGAGACATAGGGGAGAACCATAGATCTCAATCGATCTGCCTTGACAGTTCTGAGCATCCTATCGGCTGGGCTAGATTATCTAGTATCCGCCCACTGGAAATCAACTACGTCTTAATTGACCTCCAGAAACAGAGTTTTATCCCGTCATTCGTGGTCGAGCTTTTCCCTTCTTGAAGGATTAATTTTGGACCGGACCGATATTCTTGACGATGCGCTGAGAGTCGGCAGTGAAGGTAGGCAGTCCAATATAAGAAACCTGAGGTGCGTAACTGCAGAAAAGTTGCTATGGATGGACTGCGACGTTTTGTCCTGGAGGATATCTCGCCTTTGTTGGATTGTGTCCATGTCGAATGTAAAACTTGTAATATGATCCGCGCTGCGGTTTTGGCACTATCTGTCGTATATTATTCTTGATAAAGATTGAAGGGGATTGTCAGGTACTGTCCGGACGACGCGTCGCAAGGCCTTGAATATATGGTCATGGATCGTGATTGCCATCTAGAGCGATCCATGTGAAGAACACATGTCGTGGATGATGATGAACAGCGGATGATCAAGACAACAACGGAAGTCGATGGGACAATGAAGTAGCACGCCGGTCCATAGGAGCGTGGATTCCATATCTGTCAAATTAAGTTAACGCCTAGCTCGAGTAACTCAGAGTGTTGACGTGCGGAATCACACGGAGGAGACGCGGAAATGGGAATGCCCCGCTTGACAGAAAATGTCCAAGTCTGTACGGAATGAGAATGAATCGGTCATTCGCGGGAATGTGCATCACACTGGGTGCTTACTGCCTTCTACGGAACAAAGATGCGATCATAATCCATGCGGTACGCCAAAATAAGGGATTGTGGCACACAAGTTCTGCTTTTTGCATTGCCTCCCACAGCGCTTACTTTATAAAGGTTCTCCCAAGAAGGGACCGACTTGAACTTCTGTCGATGGTCCTCTTGGTGGGCTCAGGATTTTGGGAGGTATACTGTCCAATAATATTCTGTCCAGTGATGCAGATGCTCTTAACCTCGCACTTTGAATTTGGTAATTTCTACAAGTACAAATTGGTTGGTGAGCGTGACAGAAAACCAATAATAAAAAGCAAGACCACCTTCACCATGTGTGGGGCGTGTAGGGCCTTTAGCTTCAACATTGTAGGGGTAATTGCTTATCAAGAACCGAGTTAAAAAAATTGTAAAAGCAGATTTTTTTCGTGATGCAATGTACAGACTGCTGATCTTGATAGGATAATAGAAGGGCTTGCAAGAGGAAGTAGACTTCAATGCACGACCCCTTTATTCCTTTCACTCTGCCTATGCGGTAGTTCTTTAAGCAATTAACTAGAAAGGTAAGTGACGAACTTGAAGAACACGAACATTGAACTCTCACAACGTGGCTGGAATAAAAATGCGTCCTTGGTAGACAGCTTTGACCTCAGACATTGCACGAAGCATAGCGAGCGTTTCGTCTTTGAATATCCCTACCAATTCCATTGATAGTCAGAGTGTGGTGGCGGGTACAGGAATGTATCATACCTCCGAACCCAGCGAATCCGTGCCCTGAGTCCCAAGAACATACAATCAATCCTACAGATGGGGGTATTTTTTTCCATCGCTATGGATAGAGAATATCCTGGTTTCATATCGACAATGTATCGAGTTCCTTCTTAGCTTCTTCAAGATCTGCTGGAAAGGTCGGCTGTGCAGGCTTTTTGTGGGCATAGCGGCGATTTACAGACAAAAGCGGGTGCAAAAGCTGGACTTTCTTGTTGAGAGACCTGGTCAAAGAAGAGAGTGAGCTTGAAATCCTCTTATATAATCTGACACAGGTGCATTGGCAAAGATCTGTAAACTTTGAATTTGAGCACCTGTGGAGGCGAGGTGGAGGCGGCCAAGTTTTGGAATTCCTATTTTGGCCGCTGTTTGGGCCGTGGCCCTGGCGTCCGTCCGTGACTTCGCACTCAACTCTCAACTCAAAGCCAGCGCTTTGAGTTCCTGTTCAGCATGGCAGGACGCGTTCATAAAAACGAACGGGAAAGACTCTACGCGACTTTCTGATGCTAATGCCTCAATGTCTCTACGGAATTTCTGGGTCTAGCAATTCCGCCTTTTATGGCATTCCAAATTTTTTATGTAGTTGACTGCATAGTCGACGACGAGATTCCAAGACACCTTGAAGGCAAGAAAGTCGTGACCACCGAGTCTGCACTCAGATAATGATTTCCGATGGACGGTTGCCTCAGCTGCCTGGACCGCCAAACCGAACCCACCGTCGTCTCGTAGCACCCTGTCATTTGCTATTTGCTTCTTCCAAAAGACCTCCTGTCGTGGCAAACCACTTAGCAGATTTTTGCTGTTTCAAGTCTCGGAGCCCCAGAGGTTATATTCTCTGGCTTCAAGCTGAAAATCAAAGTTTCACCGCAGGAAACCATACAAGCTTATCAGCTTGTTGACACAAAGGCCAATATCGCCACATAAATATCTGAGCATTGTCTATTGTCACCTCGACTTGTCGCATTATTCGGCGTGTCCAAATCAAGTCCTCGATGACTCTTCTTGAGGGCTGCGGGGTAGATCAGAAATGTCGAGACATGTCGTCCCTCTAAAGGCTTCGTCGTTTGCCGTTTGCGCCCCTGATTTCCATGGCTCAACCCCACTGAGCATAACGCAGAGTGGATTAGCTGCACAAGTATCAGTAAGGACCGTTTCAAAGGTGACTCTGAGCCCTGGTTCCTTGACAACATTCTAAGCAACTCTTTTAACGCCACTAAACCTTTCGAATAATCTGCACAAAATATTGTACACGGCTTGAACAGGAAAGGCGCGCAAGAGTGACTTCTTCGGACACATTTTGTCCGCCTCCAGGCTGGCCGTTGTCCTTGGTTTCTGTGACTTCTGTCACGCGTCTACTCGTCGGGCTGAAATGATCTCAGCTGTAGCTTGGGACAAAGAATCATGCACGAGACTCGATGATTTAATGAGGCACTGTCCTTTGAGGTTTACTGTCCGTTCCAGGTTTTCTTTCATGCAGAGAGTCTCCAGTTTCATTTTAAAGCCCCGAAGTTAGTCGTTTGTCTGGAGTCCTTATCCCAGGAGAAGCTGGTATTATTCTGTGTCCTATTGAACAGGAAGATTCCATTACATGAAAGGGACCAAAATTTCTTGTTGGTTGCTCCGGGAAAACGTCATACAGAATCCCCTTTGTCAAGCTACAGTCCATCTCGAGTGGTCCTATACAATTAGGCGAATCCTCTAGCCTGGTCGGGGGCCGAGGCATCGTATACTGTCGTCAGCCAGAGTAATGACCAAACAGTCAAATTGTTCCCAGCAAGACCTTATCCATGTCTTCATGGTGTATTGAGTCCAACATGCCATGGTTTCCGGATGCCGGTATAAGACCTCAGTTTCTCTTTGTGGTACAAGAAATTGCTAGCTATCGAAAGGCCTCTCGGACTACTTCATCAACCAGGTTGTCGAGAGTGAAGTAATAGAGCGACATCGTGGATCTGGCCTTTGGCTGACGGTAGCCTCGAAAGGGCGCACAAACTCGCCATGGAACGCGCCTTTCTCTGTGCCTTTCTCTGTGCCTTTGTAAATGGTGTTCTTCGATGCCAGGCAGCGTTTGGTAGGACGTATGAGCCTTCGAATGTCGTCTGAGGAAATGTGTCAATAGTTGGATTCGAAAAACTGTATAGCTCACGAGGCGGTGTTTTAATTCGAGTATAAAACCTGAAATTCCCACTTTTCTCGTCTTCATCCCGTTCCCCTCTATTTACCACAACACAGTATCCAAAATTGATCAATCCACCTCATTCCTGCAGCTTCTGACCATCCTCTTCGCCGTTTTTGTCATCCTTCTTCCATATTTTATCATTTTACTCCAGCATCGTGATCGTTCATGTGCACCACCAAAGCCATCGCCTTTAGGCTCCCTTGAGCTCTTCGCCCTTCAATGGCTTCTTCAATGGCTCTGCCGAGTTTTTTGTCATTTTCTAGCACGTCGTCATTAAACGACAGCTCTCGTCCACCATTGGTCTTCACGGTCAGTTTATATCTTTTACTTCAGTCATTGTGAACATTGGAAAACTGATCTACATACATCTTGTTGGTTTTCAGGACCAGAGGCGATTTCGTCAAGACACGACAATTTTGATTCCCCAACCGTTGACCAATGTGAGTGAGAGTCAAGTAGGATGGCTTTGGTGGATGGTGGCTGAGTGGCTTGTTCCTCAAATAGGTCAACTCAGTATCACCGCATCTAAAGTTCATGGACGTGATATGTCATGTGGGATGTCTGATTTTGGTACGTCAGGCAACATCTCAAAGCATGCTTTACCTTTCTGATCCGGCATTGGACCTTTATCAAAGGACAACGTGGTATACTTTATCAGCAAGGTCCGACTGGCCACAAAAGGTCGCCACCGCATGCTTCCCTCCTCTGGTCATAGGGAACCAAAACCATGGATGCTTGTCTGCTTGATCTTCGTGTCTGTCTTTATAGAGCCTTCTCTTTGTCATTTCATCTCTTCTTGAAATAATGGCCTCTCGTCGATAGTCTTATGTCCGACCTTGTATAAAGGGCGTAAAAGAAACCTTTGATGTGATTCGATTACAGTGTAATACACCTCCTTGGCACATGATACCTCCTTGACACAACTGCGATTTCCGAACTTAGTTTTCGCCGGTCGCCATAAAATCTATGTATATGCCTTGATATATACTTAATCTATCGGCATACAAAAATGTCAGCTAGATTTGACATGAAAAATGCACGGATTGAGGGCAAAATTGGGCATGAAAGGGCAACCGTGATCAGAGCGTGACACGCGCACTCAACGGCGCGTTGGACGCGTCGCCTAGTAAATGGCATTGTCACACTTGTGCCAAGGACCTGGATTTGTGACAAAAGGCTGCTCTCGACAAATTATCCTCTAATTCACCCATAATCCATGCAATGGAGTCAATCATTAGCAATTTGATACCTTAGAAGGTCCTCATTAAGCTCATATAAATTTTTTTGCAGGATTTCTAATAATTGTGTTTTAATTTGACGAATAAAAAGTTTTGTGCCAAGGAGGTGTATTACACTGTATGTAAATATACAATGAAGTTGGTGTTACAAGTTATAAAATAAGAATAGCGAAATTCGTGCATGATACTAGTACTCATAGTAAGGACGAACCTCAGATAGCGGAGGTGTTTAAGATTCTTCAATGTGATGGCGGCCAATCGAAATCGGGCTCACCACGGATGTTTCCGTCGACAGATAGATTCTCCAGGGAAGGTAGAGATATTATTTCGATGAACAGAGGCCACGTAAGAGGGAACCACCTGCCAGGCCTAAAGTGGGCCTTCTCAAGGTGAAGGGTGGTGACATTAATTAATGATGGTGCGCATTCAAGCAAGATAGATACGTCCAAGAACACAGATTTTCAGTTCCAGTGCACCTTTCTGAAAGACTGGTCCTTCGAGATTCTCCATAAAGGCAAAATTGGTTGTACTACCTAGCGCGGAATGGGATCGGGAGCCTCAGGGATCACTGCGAGCATATGAACAAAAGAGTGCGCAAGTGGAACCCCAGTTGTCCTGAGACTAAAGCTATTCTAGCGCCGGGTGTTATCCACAGTCTCCGCCAGTAACGCCCACTACGCCAAAAGACCCACAGAATATCCGTAATACCTTGGCTCCTCCGAATTCGAAGTACAAATCCGTGAGATGCTGTTTCGATCTCTCGAGCTACGCTTCTAGCTGGTCGACAGTGGACTGCGTAGTCTCTGTACATTGAAGGAAATGCGACGGCGTGATGGGAAATTAGCCAGGTAACTTCCGCGGGGAACTGGAGAAGATGCAATTGCTTATGAGTTCGCAGAGGCATTTCTTGCTGACTATGCGGGTACTCCCTTGGATTGGATGCACCAGCGTTCCGTTGGGCGTACATTAAATGATCAGAATGAAAGACGATAAGCTCACTGATCAGTGATGTTGTTACTCCAAGTGATAATCTTGGGTATACATAGAGAGCAAGAAACATTACTCGGGGGTCGTATCGTCCTTATATGTCATCCACTTGTACCATTGGCCAGGACGAATCGACGATGGGCTGACAAGTGACAAGGACAAGCGCACTACTTATCACATGAGAATCAGCATGAGAGTGACAAAGTCGCGTCAAGTCACATCAGTCGTGATTAAAGTAACGGACCGGTTTGAACTTTAATGCATGACGATTCCTGTCGGCGGCCGGCTGCGGTTCTTTTTCTCAACAGCTCACCTCCAGGCTCCAGTCATGTTTCTTGCCTTGCCGAACTTGCCTAGGGATTCAACGGCTTTTATCCCCAGTTTCTGAGCAATCTATCTGATTTTCTGTACCTTGGAACCACAGGCTTTCTTGTGCTGGCAACATGGCATCTGCTAAGATAGCCACACTTTTGATAAGGGTATGTCGTACTTCGAATTCTCGCCATATCCTTCCTGTGGCTCAACTATGCACCATATTTATCAGACACTAGCGAAGCCGATCTCCAACCAGATCAAACAGCAAGTTAAAGAGTGAGCGATCTCAGTGCAGTTGCGCCAGAATCGAAAGACATAGGAAGTTGACACGACTTGAAGACATGAACGATTTCGTTCCCTCTGCGTGAATCTCGCACAGTTCATGTACCGCTCAGAGACCAACCTGCGGCAAAATATCTTGGCCGAACCTGCGAAGCACGTCCGGCCCCTTTCAGAAGCCAAGTAAGCACGTTTGCCATTTCAAGAAAAATGTTCGTTGCTTACACGATCACACATAGAGCCATTGAAAATGGCGCAAATGCACTGGCGGAGGGATTTTTATTTTCTGTAGCTGCCGGCCTCATCGTGGCCGAGACCTGGCGAAGTTCATGGAATGAGTCAAAACGGAGAGACAGCGTCAATGTTCGGCTGGAAGAATTGGGAATGCGCATCACACAATTGACGGCTCGTGTTGATGATCTCGTTCAGAGATGGAAAGACGAGCAAAGTTCAGCCAACGAGAGGTCAACCTTTTCAGGCCACTTTCACTTACCGGGATCTGACTTAATTTTACATTAACAGATACAAAGGCCTCGCGAAAATCCTACCAAAGGTGGTCGAGAACAAATCGCAAGAGCAAATCAAACCACTTCCGATAGGAATACAGCCTCCACAGTCTAAGGGTATATCTCAGTCAACCTCAAACACATCCTCGTCTCGTCCAATTTCCTCATGAGATGTTTATATTTCTCAGCTATATTCCATTCAAGATACCCACACCCGATCAGTACCCAGTCCAAGTCAATTCCATGCGCGTCGTCTGGACTATACAGACCTATATTTATTTAGTTGTTATTTCTCTCTCACCTAGAACGCCTAGAGATGTTTCTAACACCCCTGCTCCACAAATGTGCGAAAGGGCTCAGGGTCAGGTACTCCAGAGGCCAACATTCCCTCCTTCCAACTCCTTTCATATTTCAGCATCGCCTTTATATACTGGCCACAGAGCACTAAACCAGGCTGAGGACACTCAGCGTAGGTAAGATGAAGCAATCGAATTCGCTTTAGTCTAGTATATTTGCAGCTCTGATTCGCAGTCCTTACGTTAATCTAAATGCCGTGAAGAGTCTGGCTTGTCAACGACATCTGGTACTCAACTATTCCATTGTTGCGCATGACGGGAGGATATCCTTCCTATTCAAAGAGATATTCTGATTCCGTCGTGTAGGCATAATGATGGCCTGTTACCCAAATCGCGATTTCAACATCTTCCATTGAAGGAAACGAGAGCGATTGGAAAGCACTTGGTTCAGATCTGGGTGTAGAAGGACGTAAGGTAGGGCTCATGCACGGCCTATCTACGTCACGTGATAAAGCGTGACAAAATCCTCGAAACCACCATTTCGTTAATAGCACTTTCAAAACGGGTAAATCGCCTTATCGAGCCGCAGGGGTCGATAGGAAATGAGAATATCTAGGGTGCCCTGCAACCATTTTTTTGAATTACTACCTGATCGAGACGCTATTAAGGAAATACATACATTTTTACCTCATATTCGTGATCACAAAGACTCGGATACTTGTATTCATGGCCAGGAGGGCCTTAGGAGTCCTCAAAAACTTAGGAAAATGGGCCCTAGCCAATACCAACAAGACTCGAAAGGAGAAATCCAAAAAGGAATACCAGAACCGACACTGCTTCCGAGTGGGAAGGAGAACAAAGCTCCTGTATGTAATCTGTCAATTCCAGACGCGTCTTTTACTCGGAATCTGATAATAAATATCCAGAAAGGAAAGAAATCGTGTAAGAAAAAGAAAGAACGCGTGATTCCGGTCGAAGACACGCCAGACAATGTGGATGATGACACGCGTCCGCTTAATGACCATAATGACATGACACGTCAAAGCGTGTGTAACGCATCCATAGAGGTTCGAGATTGAATCTTATATGACTTTCACAATCAATTTTTAATGTTAGAACCAGGGCGAACATATGGCATTACCTTCTGCCATCGAGGCAGAGGTAGTGATGTGCCGGCTCGGGCTTGGCCCAAAAGCCCTGGCTTTGGCCTGGCTTGAGGGGGCTTGGGCTTCATATAATCGTGGGCCAGGCCAAAAGCCAAGAATCAGGCTTGGCCCGGCCTGGCTTTGGCCTAAGCCGGGGCTTTTGGTAGGTATACACGATTTCATCAATTTTTACTTCAAAACCGTTGTAATTAGTTATGTCTATGAATTATCTAACATATTTACACTATTCTATGAATTTTTGTGCACAGGAGAGCAAGAAATGAAGCAAACTGTGTGCGATAAACATACCTGAAGCAAGTAAGGACATGAAGGACATACCTCAGAGCATAAGTATGCACGAACAAAGCACTCCCAGGTGCGTGATAGGTCTTGTCGAGCAGATGCACACGTCTGTTTGTGTCGCTGGTGGGGATGGTCGAGGAAGGCGGTAGCAACGGCCTTCATCACTATTCTGCAAGAAAAGAAAGTAGTATTCAGTTAGCTGCATTGTCGGGGGGTTTGTTGCGACGTACCTCATGATTCTTTCTCCTCGCCATGGCCCATCCCATCATCATTCTGTCCATGTTCATCTGTTTGATGCCACGTGGTCTTGATATCTGCAGCGTTCTCTGTGTGAGAAGTAAGCTGTGAGGGTGAGGACGCGCCGTTGTATCCCTGGTTATCCGTTTGATGTTTCGAATATGTAAAATGAGGTCCACATCCCCCTTCGAAGGGAGGAGCGAGCGGGGTCGTTGATGGGCTCTGTAAGTCTGCTGTAAAGAAGAATGATTTTGTTATAAAATCGTGCTAGATGTGATAGAAAAACATCTGCTTACCTTTTCGTTGAGTTTGGAAGCCATGGAGCGACACAATGGGCGGGGATGGAGGTGGAGAGCGATGATCAGTCTTGCATGAGGGATTGTCGTTCGCATGCTCTGCACAGTTCGTCATGATGTGGCACAGGTTTTGAACCTGCGCCATCGGTTTCTGTGCAAGGGTGGGATTGGGTGGTCAGCTGCGTCAAACGGTGTCGTAAGCCACATACCTGTCACCAGCTGCGATCCTTCAGTATGTCATATCCTCGCATGAGGGAGGGGCAGCGCACTGTGCAGTATGAGGAGGGAGGAGATGGAGGGGTGGTGTTGGAAAGTTGGGTGGAGAGTGAAGATACCGTGTTGAAAGCGGTTGATCTTGTTCAGGCAGAGTTTGAATTCATCGGAACCGTTGACGGGACACTGGTATCTGGCTAAAAAAGCCAAAAATGTCATCTCTTCGATGCATTTCAGGTTGGATTTCTGAAGCATAAAAGCCGGAGGACATCTGGGATTTGAAAAGCGCGGCGCGTGACATGGGATCAAAATGCGGCAGCAAAGTCCGAAGGTGCAGATCGCCGCCATAAAGGGAAGGCTCTCTAAAAATAGTTTTTCCTCCAAGTTCGCCATAGTCGTTCCTTTGACTCATTTGAGTCCTGTATGGTGTATTTATTAGGGGTATATTATGCATAACCTACAATGTATATAGATAGTAAGTATAATAAAGTCTTGCAAAAAAATTTACCTTTTTAACATGCAGAAATATGCAAGGATGACCGCAAAGTACTTAACTGTATTCCAAATCAACATCAGGGTACTACACCTCTTTTATATGTATATCGCAAGCTAGGGGATACCGGACATATATAAGATACTTTATTCTTAGTCACCTTTGTGAGATCTAGCTGATGGACAATTTCAGTGCTGGATAACATCTACTTGCACCATATTCTTACATAGTAGATATTTACCTTAAAAGGAGGCATAGCGCAATAAATTTACAATAAATACAGAAATGCTATATAAGTTTCCTTTATTTGATACGACACAATCACCCCTAACAATTTCGAAAAAATGAGTTCAATAATTGCTCCTAACTTGAAAACTGCCAAGTATAGTGGACATAAACCAAGTTCCGGCCTACAAAAAACTACGATATGGCTACATAACTATTTTATCTACATTTATAGGCACTCTCCCAGGGAAAATATGTGGGGCATGAGGTCAGCTACCCCCAAAATGCAAGGTGGAGGAGAGGTGGAGGAGTAGTTCGTGAGGTCACATGTGAGAGGTCGGATTTTTCCGTCGCGCAGGGCGCCGCGCCATGTGCCGCATTTTCTGAATTCCGGATTTACTGAAAAGCCGGGGCTCAGGCTGGGGGCTCAGGCTTTCAAAAATTGTGGGCTGGGCCCAAAGCCGACTTAGGCCAACCCTCCAGGCCCGGCTTGGCCCGGCTTTTTTTGGCCTGGCTTGGCCCGGCCTGGGGCTTCAGGCCAGAGCTGGCACATCACTAGGCAGAGGTGGATAATCAAAATTTCTATCAAGAACTCACTGGATTAGTTTTTACAGAGTCCAGGGATATTGATTTCCCATTTGAACCTGCCACTTATGTTTCGCAGGATGGTGAATCAATCTCAGATCACAAATCTATGGACTCAGACCATGATTCCGATCGCGAGGATACCATGGCGGCAAATATGCGTCCTAAAACAACAAAATTCACACCAAATCACACTCGGAATTGTGGTTTTTCTGGTACCTCTTGGGAACATAGAAAGCCGCCAACTGAGCTTGAAGCATTGGAGGCACTTGAAGAATTACAGGGCTTGTTAAGACCAAGGAGAGAACCCGGTAAAGGAAAAAAGCAGGTACGGTACCTCGCATCAAAGGTCGAAGGTTGGAGCAACACAATTCTGAAAATGTGCAATGCTTCCTCAATTTATTTACATCTGAGAAGTCAGAATCAAAAGGCCTTTGGAGCCAAGCATCAGAGCAAGCAGCGGCCGCACTAAATCAAAAGTCGAAGAATGCTCCAAAGACCCTTCGAGACCATGCAAGGAAGTTTATTTCAACAAAGAAACCCCCAGAAAATTCTTATGGTACTTGGACAAAGGCTCGTATCGATGCAGACAAAGAATTTGCACAGGAAATTAATTTATTTCTTCAGTCGAAGGGCAAGTATGTCAAGGCCAATGATATTTCAGTGTTCCTCAATGACAAGGAAATTCAAAAGAAATGGGAACTTCTTAAGAAGACGATAGGGAAAGCAACAGCAAAATGGTGGATGAAAAAGCTGGGATATATATGGGTAAGAAATCACAAAGGACAGTACGTCGATGGCCATGAACATGAAGATGTGGTGGATTACCGTCAAAAATTCTATCTGCCCAAATGGTATGAATTGCAACCTCGGATGTGAACCTGGGACAAACATGACATTGAGGAGCCTTTGGATCTTGCAACTGGAGTTGATCCCATCATTGCTTGGTTCCATGATGAATCCATTTATTATGCTAATGACCATCGACAATCACAATGGGTTCATGAAGATGCATCTCCCACTCCATATGCTAAA
Source organism: Gymnopilus junonius (assembly GCA_015501075.1). NCBI lineage: Eukaryota > Fungi > Basidiomycota > Agaricomycetes > Agaricales > Galerinaceae > Gymnopilus > Gymnopilus junonius. Next base: position 18,936 of record JADNYJ010000133.1, on the reverse strand, counting down.
GGAGAAGGTGCTTCAATGATGACTGCTTTATTTTTCTCCCCGGATCATGGATACCTTCATTCACCAGATGGAAAGGAAGATTCACGAGTCATATTCAAACCAGGAAAAAATCGAGATGGCTACTTTGACAATGATGACATAATTCAACAGGTTACAAAGGCAATGGACATTTGCGAAGAATATTATGCAGATGAAAAGCATGTCTTCATCTTCGACAATGCAACCACTCATCTCAAGCATCCAGATAATGCTATTTCAGCACGAAAAATGCCCAAGTTTACTCCAAAGCCAGGATCAAATTGGGGTATAGAGGTTACAAAATGAGGAGAAGATGGCAACATTGAATATGGTCGAGATGGAAAGCCACTCAAGACCAAAATTAGGATGGGTCCTGGATGCTTTGCTCATGGTACTCCTCAAGACTTTTATTTTCCAGAAGGTCATCCTTGTGCTGGTGTCTTCAAGGGAATGGCTGTTATTCTTCAGGAGCGTGGCTATACATGGGCCAATGATCTTCGAGCTGAGTGCCCAAAATTTAAATGTCTTCCAGGTGCAACACGCTGCTGTTGTCGACGCATCTTGTACATGGAGCCTGATTTTGTCAATGTCAAATCATTGCTCGAGGAACACTGTGAAAGCGAGGCTTTGAGGTAATATTTCTTCCCAAGTTTCATTGCGAACTCAACCCTCTTGAGATGGTATGGGGTCGATCTAAATACCATTACTGCTTAAATCCTCCTTCCACCAAGGAAGAAGATCTCGAAGAAAACATGATAGCAGCTCTGGAAAAGGTTACTATTAATGAAATGTGAAGGTACATGAATTTATTTGGTGGATTTATGTGTTTGTCTTATTCTGATTTGTTTTCTTCAGATTTTCACAACATGCACGGCGCTTTACTGATGCATATAATCATGGACTAACAGGGAAACAAGCAGCCTGGGCAAACAACATCAGAAGAATTCCATCCCCTTCACCTTTTAATACTTATACTTTCTAGTCACTTTTGACCACTTATCCTTTCGGTACTTACACTTCAGACTCACTTTTTATCACTTGCACTTTGTAGACCACATATTTTACCAACTATAGTCTTATCTTTCTGTTCTTTTATTACTTGTGTCACTTCGAGGGTCTCATAACATTCTGCGGTGGGTAATAGCCGAAATCTACCAAGTCCACTCATACACAGTACTCGAGACTCGAACATGTGTTCCAATCAAAAAAGACAGCACTGCTTACCATTGAGCTACAACAGCTTGTATTTAAGGCACACGTTGGTCACCTAAACCTGTGACCACTATCATGAAGATCTAATCGGAATGGAAGGCTTGAAACTTCGACTCTCACCACCATCTTCACTCACCACCCCATGCTTGGCATGGCATGCCCGACCATCGAAGAACCCTCATCGGAGGTCATTGAGAGCTCCCAGCTCGAGGAAATAGAGGTGATGTCGTGTTCACATTAAATACTTACTATCGGTAATGAACATTTTTTCAGTTGGCAATCCCTTCGACACCCCTCAAAACAGTGCGCTCTCGCTATGCTGAGACATGGGTTGCAACTGGCATGACCCCAGAAACTTTTCGTCAGCTGACTGCCACCATTCCGAACATCCCCAAGGTTGCGAGTGAGGAGCAAGCTGATGACCTTTCAGTAGTGTGACGACCTCGGTGATCCCTCATCTTCGATGTCCATCTCTCCCAACAGTGAGTCAGTTTCTTCAGCTGGCATGTAGTCTCTCACAACCCATGCTTCCTTTGATAGATGATGACAATGAAGCTCTCGGCAGAATCAGTGATAACAAAGGTGAGCTCGGAGAACAAGCAGGCATTGTTGAAGATGTCAAGGCTCCTACTGCTCACCTGGTGCGTCATTTATCACACTTGCCTAGTATCTTATTGATTCATTCAACTCTCTGTAGTCCCTCGCTGTCGTTCAACCAATGAAGTCAGTTCCGGAGTTCATCCCTCCGGAGACCATCTCATTGGCTGAAATCAAGAAAAAGCAGGACATTCGTATCAACCATCTCCCCGTGGATGTTCGTCAGTCCTTTCAAGAGGACCTGACCCTGCGCCTCATTGAGATGTATGGCATCGAGCGGCCATGGTCAGTCAACCTCCCCGATTCAAGGATCATCGACCTGTTCAAGCAAGTCTTTCCCCAGCACGGCGCTTTTTCAGATAGCACCCAGGGAAAAAAAATTATTCTTAAGAAGGTATGTAAATCAATTTTTAATTACTCATGATTTCTACTCATATATACAATAGGCTGATGATGCTTTGACGACATGGCACAACAAGATCAGCCAGACGACAATCACCTATATGGAGAACAACCTCATCTGGGAATTACCTGATACGTTGCTGGAATATATCAGTGCGTGGTGCCACTGGGCTCTCGATGGCGATTTCAAGTCTCGTCCTTTCTACTACAAGGAGTATCTGGATCCTGGTGCTGAGGGCAATGAGGGCAATGAGAAGCCACTTAAACTGGTCTGTGGTGCTCATTCTTCTATTTACTAAGCTGATGACATCTTTCTAGAACATATTTTGTCATAGTATCATTGCTTGCACACTTGGATATCACCTCGGCCACCTTCTTCCTATTCCCGCTCATCTGAAATCAGCCCAACTGCCATCCGGAGCACTAATCACAGCCATTCAATCTGTGAGTGTGGTTGCTAAGCTTTTGGCGAGGGTTGACACTGATGACATGTTTTTCTAGGCTTATCGTGTAATTGCCCGCTGGAGCTCAGGCACCTACATCACACCTGGTCGCCCATTCTCTGATTTCTCGGGTGACAACTGGGGTGACAGCGACAAGCATAATCCATCAGATTTTCCTGCTACGCTTCCAAAATACACCGTCCAAGGGAAGAAGCTGACAAGGGAGATCGAGCGCATCATGCAAAAGCTGTCCCGGCAGCAGTGGGAGGATATTTTAGCTGAAGCTCGTCAGTTTGCCAACGTGAAGGGAAAGAAGAGGGCGAGGTCATCATCAGGGGATAACACCACTTTGGAAGCTGCTATTGTCAAGCCAGAAGAGGAATCAGATTTCGAGATTGAGGACGATGCCGCGGACGCTACTGGGAGTACTAACAAAGGATAAATCGTCCCTGTGTAGTAGATCCCGCCAAATGGCATTCATTTTTCTCGATCCTGATGTCACTTATGAGAAGTGTACCACTGTCTTTTGAAAAGCTGTCTTTAACCCTTTTAGGTCACTTTTAGCCTTGCAAAACCACCAAACCCCTTTCACAAGCAATCGAGATCTTCTTTTTGAAAGTGTCCAGTGGTTTCACACTTTCGCCCTTTTCAGCACTTGTGAAAGTGTTGCAAGTGCCGAAAGCATGGGTTGTATTTCTTCTGATGTTTCTGCAAGGAGACCTATATAAGGCTGGGTTTTGAAAGGAAATCCAAACACTTTCCAAAGATAAAGTTCTCGAGATTACAGATCTGTAGACAAAATAGCAGGTATGCTATTCTTATTGTAGTTAACATGGACAAGTTTCTGATTGTTTCCTTCATGCAATTTCCATAGCAATCATTATATGGAGCTGTAAGCTCTGCTTTTGAGCCACTTGGAGTCATTCTGATGATAGATTGTTAGGGCCAGCAATGATCAAACCTCGGTCAGCGCTTTCGGGACTGTTATTATTCTCCTACCTTCGGAATACTCTGGCCGTCAGCTTGAAGTTTCACATTCGAGTACAACACAAACTGTCGACTTTTCTGTCAAATCACTGTTACGACGTTGACGACAGAACCTAATCAGATAAGATAAGGCCTGGTGTAGTAGTCATAGAGGTCTTTCGATGAAGTCCGCTAAGGTATTGTCTTCGACTGAAGAATGCCTTAGTGGTTCAAGTTCATCTGGGTTGTTACAAGAGATGTATATTTCTCAAGAACAAGCTAATGTACATCATAGACTAACTACAGTTTATATACTATTTGGGTGTGATACTAATGTATATGAAACAAGGGTGAAATGAGGGGAATCGGAAAGGAGTGATCATCATCGGGGCAATGCAGGGGATGATGATCAAAAGGGAAAGATTGTCCACATATGCGTAAGAAAGTGAATGATCATCTTTGCGAGCAAAGATGATCAAAAGGAAACTATAAATAATAAATCGTCTGATAAATGATAACGAGAAAGGAAATGGGCGTGCGATAAGATAAGAGAGAAAAGAGAGTCGTAACATTACCCCCCTACTAAGAATTGAAGCCCCTGGCTTCAATGATGGGGCTCGCCAGTCATGTTGTTTTCCGCCTCCTCTCCCTGCCAGGAGTCATGTGCTGCGTCGTACCAGTCATTTGGTGAGTTGTCGATGTCATCAACGTTCATCAATTGTTCTTCTGTGAATTCGTAGGCATAGCCTATGAATTCCCCGTCGCTTTGTCGGATCAGTCGTCGACTACAATCGATCAAATTGTGACCGGGACGATATTGGCGGCAGTGATGGCAGTGGTAGCTGCGGCAGTCTGCCTGCCAGTGGTTTGCACTGCTGCAAACAAAGCAGCGTCATCGAGGACTCGGTCGGGGGTTCGTCAGGGTGCGAGCAGGTCGGAAGGGAGTCTGGGGCCGGGGTGGTATTGGAGGAGGTACGGTGTAGGGAGGAGGGTTGTTTCGGGTGGCGTTCTGGGCAGAGGTCATCTGCATGGTGGCGAGTGGGTGTCTGTGGGAAGTGGTGACAGGCAGCGTGGTTGGGGGTGGTGCATGGGAGCATGCCGGAAGGGGTCCTGGGGAGTGGTTGTCGATGGAGACGGTGTTGAAGAATCATTCGTCGCGAGGAGGAACGGGCGAGTGGGTCTGTGGGGCGACGTCATAAGAGGAGGGAGGAAGGAAGGGTTCCTCTTCGGACCTGATAGCAGACGTGGCGGTAGGGGGGCGTTCTCCTCGTCATCTGCTGCTAACGAGGAGGGGGTGGATGGCTCTTTCGAGCCTGAAGTGCGTAAGGGTTTCAAACAGTTGTACTGACTTCATTTGAGATGCCTTGACTATTTCGCGGTGGCGCTGGGTTCGGTTGGTTTCATGCTTGAATTGGCGGAGGGTATCCCTAAGAAAGGGATTGGTTATGAGAACTTTGAGCATGGTGGAGTAGCGGCGGGGGTGGTCAAGGAACTGTTCCAGTTCCTTGTGCGTTAGTTGCTGGAAGTTGACAAAGTCAAGTAAGTTGAGGAAGTCCTCAATGGATCGAACAGGGGCATGTACCATAGGGATCGGAGGTGGGTATCTGGTGTAAGGAGCGTCGTTCGGGTCGGGTGAGTCAGAGGAGGAGTCCGTCTGGGAAAGGTGGACTTCTGTTCTGGTACGAGAAGATGAAGGGGCGGGGGTCGGTTCGAGCAAGGGTGCGTTTGCTTGGGCCAAGCGAGCGCGTATTGCTGGGGGAGACAAGTTGGGAGTGGAGGCAGTGGCGCGGGTTCGAGAAGAAAGACGAGGCATTGTGGTAGTCGATGATAGGAGGACTGAGGAGTACTGGATGGGCTGGTTCACCTTTTATAAGTATTCCAAGTACTCTTCAAGGACCATCCGCAGTTTCTTGATCAGGCGCCTTGAGGCTTTCTCCTTAGCAGGGGTGATTGTTTCAGCTTCCCATCTGTTATTTTCTCGATCAATCATTCTGGTGGTCATGATGGCATTCCATTCTTGCTCGCTTTTCCAGGTTATATTATTGGGTATCGGTGCGGGAGGTTCTTGTGTGAACTTCCATTCCCAATAGGTGATCTTCATCTGTTCGGGTGTGGGTGGTGGTTTTGGGAAGGTAAGGGTGTCGACAGTAAACGTATCATTCTGGTGAGAGAGAGGCACAGTGTTCGGGTTTATAGTGAAAAGATGGTCCATGAACGTGTTGTTGTAATAAGAAGGGGATGCGGCATTTGAGTTCATGGTTGGTATGGTGGAAGCGAGTGAAGACATTGGTATTCTTCAAGCTTTTCCGGTGCATTGGCGAGATTTGATCCAGGTTCCCACAAAGCTTCAGTTATCGGATAACCGGCCCACTTGACGTAGTATTGATATCGTCCATTTCTGTACTTTCGATGGTTAAGAATCATTTCAATTCATATTCGGATTCTCCATCAATCGTTTCAGGGGTGGTTGTGTGAAGTTCCGGCCATGAACCAGTGTTTCCGTGTAGGGCATCAGCAACGTTGCATGGAAGATGTCATGAATTTTCCATGTCTTTGGCAGTTGTAGCTGATACGTGAGAGGTCCTAGGACACGTTTGATTTTGAACGGTCCTTCTCTTCTCAGTGCCAGTTTTTTATTGTACTGTGTCTTCAGGTTCCTGGAGTCCAGCCATACCTTTTGTCCTTCTTTGAATGGTGTAAAGTTGGACTTTCGTCGTTCGGCCATTCTTGCTCTAGCCAGCTCGTGTGCAGCAAGGGCCTCCTTTCTGTCCGAGATGAGGTTTTTCAGTTTCTCTTCGACTGAGGGAAACTTCGTGTTTTCAAAAGTGGTGGGAATTGCGACAGGATTAGTTCCAAACATGAGTTCGAATGGGGTCCTTTGCCTGTCAGCATGTCTTCGATTGTTATGGACAAATTCCAGGGTGCCAACGTGTTGTTTCCAGGTGGTCGGGTTCGAGGAGCAATAGATAGCGAGATACGCTTCTATTTCCTGATTGAATCATTCCATGGTACCATCTGACTGAGGATGATATGCCGTTGACAGTTTAGACTTGATTCCAAGAAGTTTGAGCAGTTCTTGGAAGGTTCTAGCAGCGAACTGGGGTCCTCTATCGGAAATGATACTGTCCGGTAGGCCAAATCGTTTGAATAGGTTGTCCTGTAGGAGTAATGCCGCTCCTTCTTGCGAAAGAGTTTTCGAGCAAGGCATGATAATTACCCCCTTAGTAAGTCCGTGATCGACCACAATCAATAAGGAATCAAATCCGTCGATGCTGGGGAGGTCCGTGATCATGTCCATGGAGCATTGTGCGAATGGTCTCATAGATTTGGCTCCTTCGATCAGGTGTAAAGAGGGATTTGCCGGGTTTCGGTTGATCTTGAATTGCTGGCATTGTCTGCACCCTTTGACGTAATTCTTGATGAACATTCACATTCCGGGCCACCAGTATAGTTGTCGTACAGCGTTGTACATTTCCAGTTCTCCGGGGTGTCCTGCGGTGACCGAGTCATGGTACATCGCGACGATTTTCCTTCGTAGTTCCTGGTCATCGGGAATATAGTTCTTTTTCTTGTAAAAGATCAATTCGCCGATGCCTTCCATCTGCATTGTTTCCCAGTCATCTAAGTCTTTTGCGAGACTTCGAGGTCCTTCTTGAGTGAGAAGTTTTAATGCATCCACTACGTCTTTGTCCTGTTTCCTGGATTGGGCGATTTCCATTTGGAGATCGGCGTCAATCAAATTTATAAATAGACTCTCCGGAAGGAGAATCTTGTCTTCATTGTCATGATCCTCATCGGGGATCATGTCCGGTCTTCGAGAGAGGGCGTCCGATTGAACCATTTTACTTCCGGGGAGGTGGACCAGTTGTATATCGTATTCCGAGAGGAATAGAGACCATCTTGCTTGGCGTCTATTCAGTTTTTGAGTACTTCTAAAGTACGTCAAATTCTTGTGATCGGAATAGATGATCATTGTAAATGTCAATCCCTGAATGTAGTGTCTCCATTCTTTGAGGGATCGGATCATTGCCAATAGTTCTCTGTCATAAATCTCGTAGTTTCTCTCAGTGGGAGAGAACGTCTTCGAGATGAATGCCACCGGGTGTCGGTCTCCATTACTGTCGAGTTGTGTCAAAACTGCTCCAGATGCGTATTTTGATGCGTCACATTCAATCTGGAACTGTTTCGCAGTGTCCGGCATGGTCAAGACGGGTTCTTCTGTGAATTTTCGTTCAGCAGTTCGAATGATTTTTTGGCGTCTTCATTCCATTCGAAGCTGCGGTCCTTTTTTAATAGCTCGTTAAGCGCACGAGCTATTTCCGAGTATTTCTGAATAAATCTTCTGTAGAAGTTTCCGAATCCTAAAAAGGATCGGACCTGCTTTACATTCTTCGGTTCCGGCCAGTCAGCTATACCGCTGAGTTTGGAAGGGTCCATCGATATTTTTCCTTCTTGGATGATCATTCCAAGATAGTCAATTTTCGTTTGAGCAAATGCGCATTTTTCTGGTTTCAAATACAAGTCATTGTCCTGGAGTATTTGTAGTACTTCCTTTGTTATCTGTTCCAGTTTCTTCTTATCTTTATGGAAGATAAGAATATCATCCATGTAGATAATGATGAAGCCTTGATGGATGACGTCTTTGAACATCGAGTCCATCATTGACTGGAAAGTTGCCGGGGAATTGCACATGCTGAAAAACATGACCGTTGGTTCAAAGAGTCCTTTGTTCGTCTTGAACGCTGCTTTCCATTGGTCACCGTCCTTGATCCGAATGTTGTTGTAACCCCATCGGATGTCAAGTTTAGTGAAATACTTGGCTCCTTTGAGTTTATCCATTAGTTCGGGGATCAGAGGGAGGGGATAGGCATTCTTGATAGTCCATTCATTCAGATACTGATAGTCTTGACAGGGTCGGAGCTTCCCATCCTTCTTGGATACAAAGAAGAAGGGTGAGGCCATGGGCGATTTAGATGGTCGGATATATCCTTTCTTCAGGTTTTCTTCCAGGAATTTATCCAATTCGGTATCCTCGGAGGGTGTCAGAGGATACGTCTTGAAGACTTTAGGTTGAAAACCTTCCTTGAGCTCGATCTTATGGTCCCAAGATCGAGATTCAGGGAATCAGTTGGCGGTGTCCTTATTGAAGATATCCAGGTATTCGTGGTATTCCGGTGGGATCATTTCTTTGAGCGGTTTCTCTTCCTTCTTCATGTCATGCTTTTGAGTGAAGATTTGTGAGGAAGTTAGTTTCGTGTTGATCCAAATTTCATTGTCGTCCTCAGGGATATTCCAAATCTCCTTCGTTTCCGGAAGGGGTTCATTACCTAAAAAGGAAATAATTAAGTCCGAAGAGTCGTCCAATTGGTTGACTTGTTGGATTTCCTCATCGGGTACTTCTTCTATTTGGGGAGTAGTACTAATTTCCCTGTTGAGTTTGACGTGTCCATTTTTCCAGTTAATATCCGGGTTATTTTCTTCGAACCAGGGAAAACCAAGAATGATCTTTTGTTTTCCTAGGCCGGTGACCAGTAATCATTCCGTTCGGGGTTGTCCGTCGATGTCGAGTTTTAGATCAACGTAGCGCTTGATGGTTCCCTTTTTGTTCGGGTTCCATCTACGTTAAAGACTCGAATTTCCTTTTCCAGTGCCTTTGTTACCAGGTTGTGTTTCTTTGTGAAGTTCTGGTCGATGAACTTCCCTTTTGCTCCAGTGTCTCCTAGAGCGGACCCAATGATTTTCGTTCTGTTCTCAGTCTCGAATGAAAAGGGCAATTGGAGCGATTTATTTTCAATTCGAGCCGAGACTACAGAATAAATATCTAGAGAAGGAGTTGCATACGTTGGTCTCATGCATCTCCTTATTGAAAACCCTCTTGGTCTCCCATTTCGTACACTTCTTCTTGTTCTTCTTCGGTGAGGTCCTGCATGAGGGACCTGATGTGTGCGTGGAGCGCTCTTCCCTTGAGGGGGTTCTTCTTCAGTGGAGGGTTCCTCCTATTCTTGCCCTTCTCGGGGCAGTCTCTGGAGACATGTCTGGGCTTCTTGCATCGGAAGCAGAGCCCCTTTCTCATAAGCTCACTTCATTCTTCCTGGGTCATAGCATTGACATCAATCTTGTCAACGTCCATGGCGTTCGGGTCTCGGTGGTTCATTCGGGACGCCGGGGCATGGTAGTGCTGCACGGGGTTTCCTCTGGCTATGTTAGCCCACCAAGTCTTTCATTTGTTCGGCGCCTGGGTGGTGGTCTTGCCCAAAAGGCGCGCTAAATTCGTTTGGTGGGTGTCATACTCGACTGCCTTCCTCTGCCAGGCAGCGAGTGTGGTAGGAAGTATGTCGAGTCCCATAATCTTCTCTTGAAGCCAATTGTTCAAGGCGTTCATATAGTAGTCGATCAAGATGCTCTCATTCCCGGTAGTGGGAATTTTGGCAGTCTTCACCAGTTCATTGAACTTGGTGTTCAATTCGGCGGCTGAAGCTTTTCCCTGCTTCAGGTTTCGGAGCTCAAAGAATGCTTGGTCCTTTGTCTCGGTCAGTTTGAAGGCTTCGTTAAAGGCCTTTTCGAAATCTAAAGTCGAACCGTAGTTTTTGGTGATAGCTCCGGTTGGTACGCCTGCAGCGTTTATGACTTCAGTGGTGTGTTCATCTCTCCAAGCCTTCTTCCAGGCTTCTGCTTCTCCTCCTTTGAGAAGTCCAAGGGTAAATACGATTTTCTTGGTGTCAGTGTTGTAAAGATCGCCATTTAATTCGAAATAGTCGCCCAAGTCTTGGACGAAGGTTTTGACCTTGGAGCGGTCTCCGGAGAAGGGTGTAGGAATGATTCCTAATCCTTTTCCATTGGAGGAGGTAGGAGCGGTGGGGGCGGTGTCAGAAGTTCCTTCTGGCATTTCGGGTTCGTTCGTTGGGTAAAAGACGGGTTGGAATCTGAGTAGGGTATCTAGCAAAGATTCAAAGTCAGGTCATAATATGCCGGGTTCTTGGACGGTAGATCCAAAGAAAGTCGATCTGGTTAAAGGAGATTCGTCTCCTTCAGGTGGTGTTTCAAAGTTGTCGGACGCACCTGCGTCAGAGGTTTGGTTGGTGTTCGGGTCAGAGAATTCTTCATCACTAAAGCTAGCGGCGAATCATCCTCTTCTTCGAGCCATAATGTCGGCAGATAACGCTTGCTGGGCAGAAGCGTTGGATGAGGTGGTAGCTTGTTCTTTTGTTACGACGTTGATGACAGAACCTAATCAGATAAGATAAGGCCTGGCGTAGTAGTCGTAGAGGTCTTTCGATGAAGTCCGCTAAGGTATTGTCTTCGACTGAAGAATGCCTTAGTGGTTCAAGTTCGTCTGGGTTGTTACAAGAGATGTATATTTCTCAAGAACAAGCTAATGTACATCGTAGACTAACTACGGTTTATATACTATTTGGGTGTGATACTAATGTATACAAAACAAGGGTGAAATGAGGGGAATCGGAAAGGAGTGATCATCATCGGGGCAATGCAGGGGATGATGATCAAAAGGGAAAGATTGTCCACATACGCGTAAGAAAGTGAATGATCATCTTTGCGAGCAAAGATGATCAAAAGGAAACTATAAATAATAAATCGTCTGATAAATGATAACGAGAAAGGAAATGGGCGTGCGATAAGATAAGAGAGAAAAGAGAGTTGTAACAATCACCATTTATGACTGCCCTCTTTGCTTGTCATAAACAAGCTAAGGTGCACATGTATATAAGGTAGCTTTTATATTTATATTGTTGCATAGTTTTTTATTTCTACTAATCAGAAGAAATACAGCCCATGTACTTTTAGTACTTATACTTTCAAGTCACTTTTATCCCCCTTTTATCGACTTTGAACAAACCGTGAAATTCAAATGAAGTCAGATACATCCACTTCTCGTACTTTACCTGCTTTCATGGTCTGAAAGGCATACTTGCCAAGTCGAGTGATTGGGATGAGCTGGGGATCGAACCTGCGAACATACCAAAAATATAATCGCGACTTACCACTGTGCCAGCACAACTTGGCAAATTGTCCAAAAATAGTGTTGATCATACCCAGTGCCTGACGTTCCCATGCGTCACTCGTGTACAATTCTTCTGACTTGCTCATCTTCGTTGGGTTTTCCCTCCATGATCTCTTGCCTACCTCTCCCTGGAACTCGTCTAGTGTGCATTTCAACTTATCCTACAGGTGAGGAAAGCACGCCTTGCTCGAGAAAATTTCATGTTGACCTGTATTTGCCCATCAGATATGGAGTGCCAGTCCTCAGGCTCCACCCACACTGGCACTTAATACACCTCCTGAGATGGCCAATGCAACAGTGCATCGTGATCGTGCTCACAGCCAGAGCATGCTTGAGACTGTCAAAGAGGAAGAAGTTGAAGTATCCAAAAACGCGGTGAGTTTTTGTGCTTTCATTGACATTACAAGCATCTTAGCAACCTATAGCTTTTAGAGTCTACAACACTTAACGATGACCACGATATTTCTTGAAGAAATATCGTGGTCATCGTTGTATGCCCGAGACTCTCATGGCAGATATGGAAAAAGCTAATATGAAATAACATTTTACAATGTATAATACTCGTCTATAAATTATTTTTCTCTGTTTTCGAGCCAAGCGACTTGCCGCAATCGACGAGCAATCGAGAAACCTCAAGGAGCGCCGGTGTGGGAAGCAACGAGTCACAGAAAGTCACAGGCATGTGATGTGGTGAAGCCGTGCATGAGCCCTACCTTACCAGTCGTAGAAATGTTCTCGTGATTTTTGTTTTCATTATTATTGGGGATAACGTTACGTCGGGGCCTCGTTAATTGTGTGGGTTTTGTCAAAGTGTCAAAGGTACATCTGAATACTAATGAATTCCGTTATCCGAAAATTCGGTCCTTTGACGGAGCGTTAATGTTCGCAAGGAGCCCAACAGTTTGGGGTGGCATCGTGATGGCAAAATAGAGAACAAGGAAATGGTAGAAGAGTGAGGAGTTGCTCGAGCAAGAGTGAATATCGAACATTGAACTCCATATTGGGTCAAATAATAAGGCGGCGGGCTTACCTTAAATAGCATCTGCATTCCCAATTTAGGTCCGAAGGAAGCTGCAGTCGCGCGACGAATGTAATCCACATATTAGTTTTTGTAAAAGAAGCATCTATGTACCGTACGCATGTGTGTGTGAGCTATCATGGAGAAGGAGTACAGAAAACGAGACAGTAAATCGATGAAAGGCAGAAAATTTAAAAGGATCAAAGAGATAATGTTATACAGAATTCAGCAATAGGAAGAAGGAAGAGAGAGAAAAAGAGAAGGGAGAAATGAAATCCCGTCCGTGTTGCATATGAAAGAAAGGAAATAATGAGTCCAATCCCATCCGGAAGAATAATCATGTACATCAAACACACAAAAGTCCTCACCCCAACCAATCCAATCCAACCAAGCGTTCATCTAAAAACCAACGCCAACGCCATCACGCCTACCCCCACACTCACGCAACGCAACACCCAAAAAAACTACCATCCTCAGGACAACAGATCTTCTCGCACCAACTCCTTTCACTCCTCGCTCCTTCCACCTGTCGTGGCTCTGGTTTTCCTTTCACTTTCACCCCTTTCGCACCAGGTCGAGGTTTCGACTTAGGGGCAGGCAACACCCCACCTTTCCTCCGCACCTCAATCGTATACTCCCACTTCCCTCCTTCCTGTCCCTTTCCATACCCATACCCGTATCCCTCTTCCGTTCCCTGAGGCTTCGGAGGAACATCGTACCACCAAACCAACCCTTGCCCTCTCACTTCATACCGCCCTCCTGAAACCTTGACCTCCACATCTATAAGATCAGGGGTACTGTCTTTGATGAGCAAAGGGGCGGGCGATGGCGTTATTAACGGCGTCTTTGTAGGGGGAGTTGGCGATGACTTGGTTTTTTGAGAGCTGGTGGAGGCCGTCATGCTAGGCGGCACTTGATCGTGATCTTCATGATCAGAACTAGCAGCAACGGTTGAGGAACCACCAGAGCCAGAAGCGGCGTCGGCATCGGCGTCACTGTCCAGGACCTTGACCTCCGAATGCGCGTGGACATCATTCCACTTCTCGCTCTTTGCCTTCTCAAAGGATCCGTTTATCAATCTCTCATGGGCAAAATGCACCAGCGGCAAATACACCTCAGTGCCCAGCTCCTCTTGCTCATCCCTCCTAATCACCGCATCCTCCCACCCAACCCTTACTTTCATCCAGAACACCCCCTTGGCAATATCAAATTTGACCTCTACAGCCTTCCCCACTACTTTGACAGGCCATGGTCTAGCGAATGCGCGAACAGCGCGTGCACCAGCTGTAAGGAACGTGTATGGGTTGGAGTTATACCCTGCCTGGATGAGTGCGTCCTGTGTGCGAATAGCCTTCCGTAGTGATGCAGAAGAGGAGGAAGAGGAAGAAGACAGGGTACTGGATGATGAGGACGTGGAGAGTCCCCTTGCCCTCTTCTTCCTCTGGCTGACGACGTTATTCCTATCCCGTCGTCCTGCAAAAGAAGCAGAGTGTGATCCTCCTGCTTGTTCTCCATTAAGCGTGTCCAAGCTCAATGAAGACGACATCACCGACGTCGACATGCTCATCGGCGCCGATCTGGCAGGCTGCCTTTTGACCGTGCCCGTCCTCCCCCTTTTGGACTTGATCTTCTTGCTGATTGAATTCCTGATCCTGCTGCGGGTGCTGTTGTTGGTGCTGTTGTCCTGGGCAGGGGAAGAATGAGAGGTATTAAGGAGCAGCTGTGCACGACTGTGCAGCGCATCTTCTCCCACTTCATCCTCCATCATCTCCATCCCTAGCTGATCGTCTATATGCTCATCCTTGACGACACCGCTCTCGTGTTCTTCCGGATCAGCTCTTTCGCCTTCGTCCTCCGAATCGAGATCCAAGTCATCAACACTCCACAAACTCAAATCTTCCATATTCCACCCATCACCCCACTCATGCGAATGGTCATCGGGAACGTAAGTCCACACCGTCCAACTCAGACTGCCCTCCTGTCGTCTTGCCATTGCTCTTGCTCATCCTCTTCTTGCATCGTATTTGCCTTTGGCCTTGATTTCTTCGGCACCTCGTCCCGTGCATCACAAGCCTGCAGACTCGCATCGAGCGCCCTTTCTTGGGGTGAATAGTCGCCTTTGTATTTTCCCCCGTCGGTCCATCCGTAGCTCCGCTTCTCGTCCATGTCGAATGGGGTCCCAATTTCACCTATCAGTGTCGGGTACTCTCCTCTAATTGACGAAGGAGAGTCAGAGCCGCCGAGCATCCTCACATCCTCCTTTAAATACCCCATCTGCTCCCAGAGGCTCTTCCTAATTGCTTTCTCCCCAAGTTTGACCGCCCCAAGTGTCGAGCCGTACTTGCCTCGTAAGAGGCCCAGCGCATCCGCATTGAACCAATTCCAATGCCGCGTAATCAACGTCAATCCGTCATAGTAATGCGGGCTATATACACATCTCCCTCCCGTCTCTTCCTGGGTCATCTTAGGCGGAATGGCGAACACAGGCGGCTGGACAAATATCATGGCTTCTTCGTGGCTCTTCTTTATCCTCGCAGAGTACCGAAGCCAGTGCGACTTCCAGTAATCCGAGAGGAACTCGACTTCGAGCGAGGTCTGGGGGTTATATTTGAAGTAGTCCGGTTGGAGGACGTACCCCGTTTCGACGTCCCATACGCCATGCAGAGCCCAGATGCAGGTGCCCAAAGGCCAAGAGGAAACATCTCGCTTCCAACCCCAGACCGGGTGTGTGCCGTCGGGAAGTTCGCCTGTACTCGAGATCGAAGTTGAAGATGATGAGGAAGGGGAAGCGGGGTCGACGGGGTCAGCCCACAGTTTCCGTCCTTTGGGATCAATCGTCACATTCCCATCCTTCTTTGGGCCTGTGCCACCAAATGCCCAGTGCTCAACCGTCTGCTTCTGACCCATGCCAAGTCTCATACTCTGCGCAGGGGTAGGATAGGTCCCCTTCTTCAGCGTTGAACCCTGCTTCTGTGGGTTCACACTGAGGTCGTCCCAGCCACATAAACCTTCAAAGGGTTCATTGAGCGAGTCCCATCCGATGAGACATGTATCGAGCAGTGAACCATTATCGTATGCCTTAATGCGGTCCGCAAGCTGGCCTACAGCTTCGATATAATGGCTCTGCAGCCAATCCTGGATGTTCATATTGTCGATGATACATTTGGGGGCGAAGTCCCGTCCGGCGAAGAATAGAGTGAAGATCGTTTGAGAGAGAAGGCGGCCGTAGTTGGTTGACCAAATCATGGCGGGAAGTGTGGAGGGGTCGGGCGAGGGATACGGAGAAGGATATTCGCTGTGCAGAATGGCTGCCTGGGTGGCAGTTATGTTGTAAGGACTTATGCCGCATGCTGGGAGGGTCCAGTACGGAGCCCCAGAGCCGCCTGAGAAGCGGGACCACTGAAGTGCGATGTTTAATTAATGAAGGTCTTTTTGGTTTCAGATAGGACGTACCGTGTCTTGGTGTGGGTCCATGTATACTTTAAATCCGTATTCCTTGCATTTGACGAGGACTTGTATTGTGTAGTCCATGAATTCGTAGTCATACTTTCCCCTGCAAAGATAATATGGTTATTGCGTCTGCTCATGTAACACAAGAAAGAAATGGAACGAAAAAAAATCTCAGAGCAACAGAAACTAAACACGCTACGGGTTCAGAGAAACTGGTGAGTATAGAAAGTGGCCACCAAGCCTAGCGATCACACTACTCTCATAACTGAGAGCATTCCACGGGGCTGCGAACATATCCGTGTCATGTACCCACCAAAAGCCTTCAAGCGAGCGAAGGGAAATAACCACTTGGCTGCGATGAGCGAACAAGCATACACCCACTCGCAACTAAAAACATTCATCGCAGCGGTAAACGTATCATGGGCACAGTGTGGACATTCCCGGATAAACCTTGTGGGTAGGGAAACGACCAATAGGCTGCAGTAGCTGAGGGAACCTATTTTCCACTGCTCACACAACTGAGCGTAAGAGCATTCCCCGGGTGGTAATATAGGATCTCCAGAATAGGAATATTCCTTCACACTATGGGCAAGAAGCCAACCACTGGTAGCTGTCAAAGCCCATTTGCTCCACCAAAAGGAAAGGAAAGGAAAGGAAAAACGAAAACAAAACTCACGGTCCCTCACGTTCCAATGCCTCCCAGGTAAATGGAAATCTTAGCAAATTGAATCCCCAGCCTCTCAGCCTAGCCAAGTGGACATCCGCGCTCCCATCGTCCAATCTCAGCGGCCGTCCTACGAAGCTTTCCCCGCCTCGTTCAGCACTCTCCCAGAAGTCGTCTAGTATATGGGAGAGGTGACTCGGTG
Source organism: Gymnopilus junonius (assembly GCA_015501075.1). Lineage (NCBI taxonomy): Eukaryota > Fungi > Basidiomycota > Agaricomycetes > Agaricales > Galerinaceae > Gymnopilus > Gymnopilus junonius. The sequence goes on along the minus strand of JADNYJ010000133.1, from coordinate 1,944 downwards.
GGGCCTTTGATGCGCCTGAGAGATTCACGCCGCGCAGAAGAAGCGTGCGCCCGTGCACATCAACAAAAGAGAAAGAGGTGGTGTGGATGTAGTGTGAGGGGGTTGGCAGGGAAGTTACGGGAGATGTTGAGGGTACTGCGGGCATTATAGTTTAGAGTAGCGGCAATGAATTACCGTTCGCTGGCGAATCGGTACAGTCGTTGTTGAGCTTATCGGCCAAAGCCCCTTGCTCGCTGTTCGTGGTGGTGGCACGCTGATGGTGGCAGTGACCAGACAGGCTCAGACGTCATTTCACACAACCGAGTCGTACCACTTTCATTAGTTACCTAATATTTTATCCCCGTATGGTGCGTGATGTTCCTGATCTGTCCTTTCTCTCACTTTTCTCTATCCCTTCACCAACAGAGGGATGTCAACTACATGTGAACGTTCGTGGAGATCTACAATGGGATAATTCTCTCTTTCTGCACCATCAAACAAATCTAGCCGGTTTGAGCAGCAGAGCTTTGTCTATCACTGTCAGACATCACCGGCAGCAAGTGACTCGGAATTTTGAAGGGTATCCACTACTCCTAATGCTGGCTTCGGCGCTTAATTACATATGGTTTGATGGTTCGTACGGAGTGCAGTCCTGTCGCTTCCGATATGAGGCTGTTACTTAGGACCCGTCACATGCTTGTGACAAGCGACCTCAAACAATTGCAGTTTAAATGCCGAATGGTAGGAAATAAGGCTCCTTTGTCTGCTGTTTTCCTCCAGCGATCCAAGCGAATATGCATTCCTAACCGAACTCGACGAGTCTGAAAACTCGTCGCTGAACTCAAAGACACCATCAAAGTCCAAAAAAGCACCTCAGTCGAACAGCATCCGTGCATCAAATCTCATTCTTTGGAAATGCGATATTCCCTTCGGCGGTGATCATGACATTAAACAGACTCTTTCCTCACTGCGATTCGATGGTACTGATACTCGTCTTTGCCGTCTAGTGGGCGGCTGGCCGCTTGCCGAATACTTTAAATCCGATGAAGAGTTACCTCTCTTGAGCATCCATATCCTCGTTCAAGTTCCAGACATGCCAGTGGTGTGTGCGAGTCGAATTACATGTATGTCCAACAGCGCTTAAGTGACTGTACCCTTCGATCCAGTATACAAGGAGCGACATCCAGGCAAGTCTTCGTTTTGCGACTTGTCAACTCCAAAACGAAAATGCTCACCCTAATTTTTTTATAGTCGGCCGTTTCATCCTCGAAAGCTGGGTGTCCAAGTGACTTATAAAACAAAACCCATCCCGACCCTCTCCGAACTTCCAGGATTTCTCGAAAGGCCCCACTTGGCTCTGAAAGGATCCCTGTCTCTCTATCCATCTACGAGTCCATGATTTTCCTGCTCGACCCGAAATCTGTACCTTAACACGTTGTTCAAACTCTCTGATGACTCCGAGAAAGTTGACCTGAATATCCTCCATATTTTTAATGCCGTCCTCGGTTCTCCTCCTGCGTGTGGCACGAAAGAGTCTTTCCATTCCTTTTGGGATCATAACATACGTACCTTTCTCGAGCGCCTTCAAGTTGTGTCGTACAGCAGTAATTAACAAATTGGTAGGCTTTCTACCTGTTGATCTACGCGTTGATGATGAACCTATCTCATATTATTTGCATCTTGAAATTTCCAGGTTCCGAAAAGACAAGACCTAATCAACACAATTTATTGTATAAAAGCCATTCAAAGCGCTGAGAGTGACGTAGGACGGAAGTTTGTGGCAAATGTGTGGCTGGCGACTGGCATGTGAGAAATCTCTACTCCCTTTACACAAATTCTGCCCATTGTGTTCCCTTTATATCCAACACACTTCGTTCCCTTTAAATTGCAGCCTCATTTTTACTCACCCTCAAATTTTACTACCTGTGCACTCTCGAGATTCCATCAGCTACCGAATCGATTGAC
>JADNYJ010000132.1:0-116367 GCA_015501075.1 Gymnopilus junonius | reverse complement strand
CTTGGGTAGCAGCCGGCCGCATAGTCCTGGAGGTCGCATTGAGGATATTAGAACTATGAATCTTGTGCTGTCAGGAAACTACGTACGGGACAGAATCGCGCAGCATCCTCAGCGTCTTGATGAGGGTCGGGCGAGGAGACTCCTGTGACCTGGATGTGATATTGCAGGCCGTTGGACGCAAGACCAGCAATGTATTCTGCGGAAATCTCGAGCTTTTCAGGGTCCAAGCTGGTGAAAGCCGACCTGCGGACACGACCGACGACATGAGAAGGAAATGCCCTGTCACTGTCTGTCCGACGCCGGCGATAGTCGGTACCTGTGCCCGGAGAAGCTATTGAGAAGTAGAGTCGCATTCGGAAATGCGCCGGCGCAGAGTATAATTTCGTGTTTGGGCGAATTGGAAGATCAGGTCCACGGTCAGAGCGGACAAATCTGACAGGGATGTCATCATCGCCTGCCTTAGGAATCAGAGGAAAACCAAGCTCAGTGACCAAGTATTGGACGGCCGTGTTGGTAGCTAGAAGGAGTGCAGAGCCTGTTTTGTTCTTCACCCTATCCTGTTGTTGCTCGTAAAGTGCGAGAAGAGCGCCAGGCGTGGAAAATTTGGTGAAACGAATGGTGGTTGACTGAGCAACAGCGCCAACGGCCATAGGAGCGGGATAGGCATCGGTCGCAGATGGAATCTTCCCCTTGACATTCTTCAAGCGTTCATTTATTTCGACCTGGAGGTTGGCGTACGGAGGCCCGATCTCATCAGCGGGTGTGACTTTGAGGAGAGCCCTGGCACGCTTAAAGAATTCTGAATCGGAATTACCAGCCACTTTGAGCATCGACGAGGGCCATTCGCGCATGAGATCCGGAGTCGGCGTAGGAGACCACGCAGACCAGAAGGTGGAACGACCTCCAAAGAAGGGGGTGGAACCATGAACAAATTTGACAGTACTTTCATAGGTCAGACGAGAGAGTGAAAATGGAAATGTCTCGCTTGGTCCTCCAAGAGTGTACTTGAATGGCAGGGGAAGATTTTGGAAATGGTCTGGAAGCCAGAAATCTGTTGTTCGGAAAATATGGTCAGCATTCATGTACAGTTTCGCTATTTCTACTTACCTCCTCTCTCGAGGCAAATGATTTTCTTTTTCGGGTCTTGCTTTAGTGTTTGTTCAATGAAGGCGAGGGCAGTAAACTGAGATAGAAGGAGAGAAGGTCGGGATTAGTGAGTGGGAATAAGGAATGAGCAGCCTTACGCCCGATCCTATAACGATATAATCAACATCCCCGGAATTACAGATGTCTTCCCAGGTCTCGTCGGATACTAGGAAATCTTTGGCGATGACCTGACGAGCTGTGGGCGACTGTTGATAGTATTGAGGGAGGATGAGCGCAGTACATCTGTAGGACGAAAGCAGGCTTCACCTGGATTCCTGGTTCCGGATAGCCGTAATTGTTGACAGGTTGCGTCTCGACAGGGACGAAGCGTGGCTGATAAGAGAGAGGTCGTTCTGCACGAACATAGTGGTTACGCTTGCTGGGCACTGGACGACGGGGGAGAAGGTTAACTGAGCGTTCCATTTCTCTCAAATGTGTGAAACCTGTCAGAGTGTTCCTCCCTTTTATCGATCTTGGGTCCTAGCATGTCCCGGACATGCGATGATCATGGGACATCATGCAGGCAAACAGACCTGTCAAAGCGTTCTAGCTGGAACAATGACTGATCGTGTTACGTTCACTAAACTACTTGTTGTCCTCTGCCCAGAGCAGGTAAGGGATTGTGGTTCAATTGCAGCTGTCAAAAAGAAGAGGACGAATACCCACCTGTAGAGAAAGCTTTACAGAAGAGTGTCATCCTGGAATGAATCCATCATCATGAGGGTAGACCATAAGACCATGACCAAACATAGCCTACAGACAAGAAGGTCTGCGGTCCGTCTTCATCGTGGATATGAAGATGGGACTGGAATAAGGAGCTGCTATATTCGAGGATGAAGTCGGTGGGAAAGCACAAGCACGGAGAGGAGGGGGATCGGGTACCAAGAAAAATTGCGTAAGTAATTCCAGGGCAGGCGAGGGATTTGGGGAGGCGCCTTCACTTCCAACGGTCGCCTCCGTCTTCCCATTCCCCATTGTAACTCTGTTCCATTAACTTGATTCACTTTGATGCGTGCAGCAACAGGGTCGGCTCTCACGCATTCCGCTCAGGAGCCCTATATACTGGTTTTACGCTGCACAGCATGTCTTTGACGGCTCCTTCGTTCGGCTCGATCAGCAGGTCAGTCGTGGCGGAAATGCAGGATTTATTTGGCTGCTGAATACGACGGGGCTGATGGTGCTGACGATGAGCAGTTTGAGCGGGAGGATGGCTTTTGAGGGTCGCACTCAGTTCAACCAGAAGGCAGTCGCACCCCAAGTTCAAGTTCGTGCTCTAGCCAATGAAGAAGTCGATGAGACTTTTATGTAAGTCTGACGCCTTTATTTTTCTGCTTTCTTCTTCCTTTTCTCTTTCTTCTTATCTTACTTTATTCTCATTTTCTTTCTCATTCACTTTTCTTCGTGCCCTTTTATCTCTTTTCTCTCTTTGCTTATTTTCTCATATATGATTAGCTTTTTTTAGGAAAAAAGTGAAAAAAAGGCACATTATTTTTGGAGTGTCGGAGTTCTAGCCTAGAATCCCAAAAAGCTGCTGCCGAAAGGCATGCCGCTTGGCCTTCCCTGCCCGTGGATCCTGTCTCCTCTATCTGTTCTGACAAGGTGGACATTATATCTCTCACTTACATATTCAATCAAGTAATTAGCTGTTTTCCATTCAGCAAAAGTGCGCAAGTAAATGGATGACTTACTGATGTGACTAGCATTTAGCCTCAAGGTACAAATGGAATTTGCCGAGGCCCTGTCCTGCATCCGTAGAAGTCATCATACTTACAACATATTCTTCACCGTAATGTCGTTTTGTAACAGGCAAACTCAACTTAGGGAAAAGATTTATATCAGATGCATTTATTTAAGAAATAAGGACGCCCAGAACAAAACAATTTCATCGCCATCCTCCGGAAATCCACCCATTGTTTTCAGAAAATCGAGAAATCGTTTTGGGGTCTAGTTTCGAGATCAGACTACCCCAAGGATTATGCCTGGGACGAAGCTCAGGATGAAAATTTATTCCACTGCGATGGAACAGCACAGACTCCCTCTGAGCTTCTGCCTCATTGGAAGCCTGTAAAAAGTGGTCAATGAAGAGTTAAGATAGGAGGAGGAAATATTGCACACCGTAAACAGGCTTGGAACTCTTTTCCGAAATAGAGCTCTGTATGTTGTCTTCCAATATTCTATGTCACTTTTAGAACATCCAGAGTTGAAGGCAATAGCCAGGTCGGGTTTGGTGGAATCTCGATCGTCCATATATTGATGATAGGTCCTATTGAGAATCAAAACAAGTAAAAAATAAAATTCAAGTCCACGCACGTCGGGTAACTATTGAATGCGATACTTCGCTCGCTATGGACGCAATCACTAAATTCGAATCGTGAAGTCCTCTCTGCCCAGAAAAATCTCAAGAAACGCACGAGCAAGTTTTTAATTCAGTGAATAGCGGCTCTGGTCCAGTAAATTTGTCCAGGTTTGGACCAATGAACGTCAACTAAGCTCGAAAATTTGAATAAATGCAGATGGAAAAAGCTGGAATCCTGACCATCAATGTTTTCACCAGAGGAAGACGATGTACTATCTCCTCAAACACTTCTACGCTCGATATTTCTAATTCATCTGCACCGAGAACCTTGGGCAACATATGAGTAACGCAGTAGTACAAAAGGCGAACTAAGGAAAACCTGCATGAATATCGAGCACGTCTTTCTTAGTCCATGTATCATCGTCGCCATTTAGAACTTCAAGGCCCCAAAGGATTGTGAGAGGCATAGACAGATTTTCGCTAGCAGCACGGAGCATCGCGTCCATGAATCTTTTACCCATTGAATTATAAGATTTGAAGGCTTGGTACAAACCATATTCGTAATTCGCCCAATCAATATCTCGCACAGATGACCAAGATGCGAAAATACGCTCCGGACGCCATGTAAATTCTCCAACGGCCGAGCCTGCCGATATGATTTGGGAGCATCGCAGGTCCTCCAAGCAGCGTTTGTTCATTCCACACTGCGTAAGATTGTCGCGACTGTATGGAGATGGCTCATTTTCGTGTTTGGACTTGGCAGTCCGCCAGTGCGATTCACAGCAATAGAAGGATAGATTGCAATAAGGACACGGCTTTAATACAGCCGGACGAGTGTTCCGCTTCGCCAACTCCGCTTCAATACGAAAGAGAGCATCTGTACGACCACTATGGTGCAATGATAAAATGATCATGGTTTATGTATGAATAAAAGACCGCACCATGCAAGACAATGTGGTTCCCACCCAACCACATGACGCTCCTGAAACACGAGCGGTCTTCCTAGTAAGTCCTCCAACGTTTTTGTAATGACACGCTCGGTATCGCTGATGAATTCTTCAAGCACTCCGATATTTGTGACAGCAAGTGTGTCTCTGTCTTTAGGAATGGACCAATATGCATCCAGGAGTTTGCGTCCGCATTCATCTTCCGCTGTTTGATATACGTCACATAAATACGTGTGCGAGGGCCACTCCGCCTAAACAATATTACGCTTAGAAAGTAAGAGAGTATGAACAGCAGATATTACCTTTCGACACTCTGTGATCAAGGTTTATGACCGTTTTATCCTTGCATGACATGAACAATACACACCAGTGTTGCAATACCAAACGTGTCGACATGCACATTGTAAGAGGGGATTCTGAGCAGTCTTTTCCTTAAGGCAATAGTGGCATGCTATCCCAAGATTGACAAGGACTGGTGGAATATGTAATGGGTCGATTCCGGTCGGACTTGAAGACATTTAGATGGGATGAGATGGGTAGTGATGGAACGCGAAGACAAACCAATTGAGCTATAAATACGGACGTGATCTGGTATCGTGATCTATGAGGAAAAGATAAAAGTACGAACCGGTCCTTCTTGGTGCATCATCGAGGAAAGCCTGGACGTCTACAGAAAGGAAAAATGTAATGGACCCAGTCCACGATGGGCAAGGGCATTTGACTCGGTAGACAGAGTACCGGAACTATACGTTGATCGTCCTCAAAATGTGTATAGCTTGTCAAGGAGAGAAACGGGGTTTGAAATCCGGCTTCTTGGAGACAATGTCCCTCTATTCTCGTGGACAATACACATTGTAGAAAGGATCCAGGACCAAGAGACCTCGTCGCCGTATGATTTTGCCATCTTTCAGTCAGACGGTACAACGTATCGGCTTTCAATACCGTATTATTGCCACAATCCATTTTCAAGCCTTCGCACTTGACCGCATTGTTCAACAAATTGGGCGACGGGACAATATCGCAGAGGCAGATATCCGAATTCGATCTTCCTTTACCCATATAGCGATTTCCCCTTTTCGAGTCTTATGGCTTGGTCATAGTCTCAAAATTGATGAGCTGGTTCGTCTGCTTAGTCTTTTCCACGAAGGGATGAACGACAGAGTCGAAGGTTTTGTTTCTAGAGATATTCATAAGATTTCCAGCACAGTTCAACGAAGAGCAAGAGAGCCGCGCACTTGCCCATGGAAGTACACTAATTAACATCCCATCGATGGGGCAATAACGCAAACGAAATAAAAGAATGCAGAGCGGAAAACACGGGTGCACATTTTTGCTTACTAGACGGTTCTTCTTTAGAGAGGAAATAAATCAAAGCAAGAGAAAGAGAAAAAAAGACAAAGAGACAGAAGATAAAAAGGGAAGAAATGATGAAGCACAGATCAAGACCGAGAGATGTAATATAAAGGCAAAGCGCTCCTAGAAACCGTCAGCCAAGATTCAGAAACAGAGCGTCGACGACGATCTATAAGGCATAGAGGAAGAAAAACTGTGAGATCCAAGAGACACGGAGTGGATACGAATCCCCTTGCAAAATTTGCACAGTAAGAGATGAGTACTTCTGCGTTTCAGTAACGAGGAAGCAATTACGTCGAGGTTCACAGGAGTATGGCCTGAAGGTGGCGAGGAGATGAGCAAAAAGGTCGGCAAGGCATGAGATGGGTGAGGGGGAGAGCGGGAACTGACCTTAACCCTAAGGGCGGGAACGTGTTGGGCGGAAATGAGCGGTCCTTTCTCTTTCCACTATGCACACCTTTCATGCTCACGCCACATCTCTCTGGAACAACTCTGCACGACTGGTTCGAACTATCTTAATCACAATCGAACCACGCTGCGGTCCACGCACGATCGAACCGACCCGTTTTGAGTTTCGAGCTGTCTTTAAACATCCTGGACGAACCGGAACCTTCAACAGCTCTCATGGAATGCGTTTATCGGCTCAGCTTGGACTCGCAAGGCTAGGGTCGATGAAAGTGGACTTGAGTTGTAGTCTGGCTCAGAAGCTGGTTGTTACGTTCATATGTTCGTCTCGTTCTCCGTTGTTTTTACTTCTCGTTGACGTGTTTGTAGGTTCGCAATCATCTCTTCCACTCTCAATGATGCAGCTCTAGATATCAAAGCTAGTCGGCTTGAGCCCCCTGTTCGTATATTATCACTGTCCCTGCCCAACGGCCATGAATGTAGTGAAAGAGAAAGAACCTTGCGACGCCTCCTGGGATATTTGTAAAGTTTTTTTTTCTTCGTATCCTCTTTCTTATCATTTTGATCGCCTGCTTCCTTTTTCTTTTTTTTTTCTTTTGCTTCTATCGTCTTTATTTTATTTTTCCGTTTATGTCTGATGTGGCATGACGCTAACCAACAATCTTCATTTTTCGTTTATAACCTCTTAAGGTCGGCTCTAGTTTCAACGACATCGTGGAGTGGACGAGAGGATCGTGCTCCTACTTGTCCTCCTTTTACGACAACTATTCCAAAACTTCCGCTTCGCCAACGTCTGTCTTCTTCATCACCGCCTTCCCTCCCTTCCATCTCTGATGGCTGGCAAAACATTTCAACCAGGATTCACCTCCGGACCATCTGTACATCTGCTGCGTCTCGACCCGAATTGAAAGTCAACTCTGGTTGATTTCTGTTCTTCTCGCTTCGGCCTTCCTCCAGTTCACATTGTACAACCATTTCTAGGACGTTGTGGACATGTTTTTTTTCTTGGCTTATTGCTATTTGTTCTCTCTGCACTACGATGACAGGCTGTTGTTTCCGACATTTCGGCATCATGTCATGACTAGCTGCTCCCTATCGCTGTACTCTCACGATGAACGCTTCCTTGGAAGTTCACGGTATGCGTATTCGAGCCTTTCTTGTCGGCGGCTTATTCTTCTAGCCGTCCTGTGGAAGGCGTTCATTGTCCTCCCAAGAATCGGCTGATAGATCTTGTACGGGAAATAATTTTGGGTATTGGGCAGTCCTTATCGGCGGCGCTTCAATACATGTCCCCGTAGATCCAAGTCGTGGTGACCTAGCCTGCTACCATATTTTCTTCGCTTGCTTATCCATGCAGGATGCCGAAGAACAGACAATGTCAACGGAGCGTATTGGACTGGGGTAGAGCACCTAGTTTGTTTCTTGCGAGCAATATATTGTTGGATCGCTTAGGTTGGCCGTCATCGCTTTAGTCTGACCTCCTGCAATGGGGTCCGGATTCCTGTCTGCCTTCGATCAAACCATCCCTTTTTCTCGTCTAGGTCCGTTACGCTAGGCGCCTTTGGTACCCATTTCGTGTTTGATCTTCCATGTCGCTGCCGCATGTTTGTACTTTCAAATAGTTTGAATCTCTGTTCTATGCAGTCCCGTTATATTCTTCAATGATTTACTCTCCTACATTGTGTGGTGTCTGGACCATGACAAGCAATAGGAGCCCTCAATCGGCTATCTTTCGTACTCTAAGGATTCTGAATAGTGAAAGCTCATGACCGTTGACGTATGTAGTGTTTCCCAGATCTCTTCTCTTTTGAACGCTGACTGCGAAATAATTTAATGGCAGGAGGTTCAATTTATGTAGAGTGTGAACAAGCAAGGACCAGTACTACGCGTTGCAACTGAAGATGCGCACACTGCCGTAGCAGTTATATTTCCTTTCCTTTCCTTTCCTTTCATTTCACAAGAACCATGACAGCTCGTTCCTGTGGCCTAACCCGGATACACAAACGTCAATGCCTTAATGAAAGTCCACTAGCTCGGTCAAATGGATTGTCGCCTTGTCAAAAGTTGCTTGTAACTGCGCCCTGGATGGAGTCAAATGCGTCACATATGCCGTATACTAATTTTGTGCAAGGAGGACACGAGTGCTAAGAAGGACCTTACTGACTTGTTCCCACTAGGATTGTCATTGAACGTCTAATTTTAGAAAAATTCCAACTCCTTGCGCCCAGCATGGATCACTGATTGGATATACTTTACCACAGGAAGTATCTCGAACAACAAGATGAAGGATCAAAGCATGCAGTTCGAAAAAGACCCCTACTCTTTTGCCCCGTTCTGCTTCAGCCGTCGCCAGCGGGTCGTATTTGTAACGGCATCTATATATATATTCGTGCTTCTTTTTCTCCAGAACCTTTTCCTTCCCCCAACGGTCTCTGAGAAGACGCTAGAAGAAGATGTGGTGGTTTATGCTTGGCCAATATCACAATCATTGAGCCTGACCATGTCGACGGAATGGAGGTATTAATACTACGTGACCGTCAATGGTCAGGCATTCTTTACATCTGTTTGAAGTTCCTTCGAGGGATCAGAATCACCTCTTTGTTATAGTAATACGCTTCCGATATCACCTCCGATTGAACATCTCAATCATGCCGCATGAGATACCTAGGCTCTGAGAGTATAGCATAGAAGCATTGCTGCAGTGGTAAATGATCGTCCCTCCGATGATCCTGGATTATAAAAAGTCACGGTGTCCAGAGTACACGGGCATCTATCCCATGGACCTGGGTTATAACAGTACTAGCGCATTACTAAATAGTCTACCTGAGCCTATTATTGAATGAAGGACGACAGATAAAACCCCCAAGGCAAATACAATCACGAATCAGTTGACTCAGTGGGAAGGGCTAAAGAATCCATCCTCCCCTTCCTATGCATTGCGGGGATTCCGAAGGCGGTCCTGAGAATACTAGGCTTACTTGGAGACGTGGATATGATAAAAAAAGGATACCGAGTGCTCACCAACCCGGAGCCCGACCTCCATGGAAGAAGAGCGACTGTTTTTAAAACCAACTCGCTGAGCCTTCTACCACCTCCCTTTCTATGATCAATGGATCCAGTGCCAGCTATCCCTCCAGATGTCGCAAGAATGTGAGTCGTCTTCTTTGTTCGTATGGTTGGATTTGAAATCGGACTGATCACCACTTGTCGTCGTAGTGTTGGGCCCCTGGTGAGCCTAGAGAATCGAATTCAAAGTTATCATCAGTTTTAAAGACGGGTAGCTCATGACAAATCTACTACATTGGGGTCTGTTCGGGTCTCTCTCCACGCAAGTCTGTGAGTCATCCACGTAGGACGTTCAAATATCAGTCTCCTCTAATCAGGCTCGGTGATTTTAGATATATATTTTCTGGCATTCCCAAACGACCCTCGATGGACGCAAATGTTGGTCTATGGGCTATATATCGCTGAGGTCATACAAACCATTCTCCTTACCCAATCTGCGTTCTCCTCCTTCGCGGAGGGTTTTGGGAATTTGAACGCTGTCAACGAGGAGAAAAATCTGTGGTTTTCAGTGCCTATCATGAGCTCTGCTAGTGCGTGTATATTAATTAATGCTCAAAAGTTGGCGTTACTCGCGTTACTCTAATTATCACGATTATTTTAGTCGCCGCTGTGGTGCAGGTTTTCTATGCGTATCGCATACGAATCTTGGCGCAGTCCTATATTGTACCTAGTATCATCATTTTGGTAAGACGTCTCCTGTTTCGGGTCTTTCGAGCGCTATAAACAAGATCCCAGTTATCTTTCATTCAGCTTGCAGGAGGGATCGCAACTGGAATCATAGCTCATCAATCCCGGTTGTTCTCGCAGTTCTTGGGCACAAAGGTATACTTAGCAACTGGGGTAAGCTGACTTTCTCCGAAAACATATCCTTAAATAATCTCCGTGTACATGTAGCTCTGGAATGGGGGAGTGCTTTATGCGACGTGATCATTGCAGCAGGCATGACCTACTATGTGAGTCGTTTCTTCTATTTAGATGGTTCCCTGGCATTTCACTAGCATTGCACTTCTTCAGTTAACAACGAAGAAGACTTCGTGGAAACAAACCAGAAAGATCGTCCGGAAACTAATCCGCCTGATCATTGAAACCGGAACCCTGACAGGCAAGTCCACGTTCGTGCCTATTCGTATTAGCAATTAACCAACGAACACCGCAGCAACCATCGCCATTATCAACCTTATCCTATCCCTCCTTCCTGGAAAGCCAAACTATTACCAAGCGACATCCGGAATCCTGGAAAGATGTATTCGACGACTATGATGGTGGTATTTAACAGCCGCACAAGGATCGTCGGAGGCGAAAGTTCGATAGAGTACATGTCCGAGGTGATGCGACGGTTAGCACCACTAACCCACGGCCTGGTCTGGTGCTTTCGGACGGGTCATTATTACACAGGAGCAGTATACTTACCATTGGATAATTGGACTCCAGCGGTGAGGATTTCCGTTATCTGTGACTTGAATGAAGTGACTAAGCGAGGGATCGTTAGAACAAGAAGGCGGAGGAAGCAAGCGCACCTCGTGGTGCATAGCGTTGAAGCATATTTGACTATTCAATGATGTTTTGCATTAAGAAGACCCAATATCAGCAAGACGGAGCCAGGATTAACGACTACGAGTTTCCTACATGTTGGACCAACGTTGCTTTACTTCCATTCAGTTTCCAAACCAGACTGATCTTCGGGAGTATCGCACTCAGCTTGATTGATTGGAATTTGACCAGGTCCATAACGCGACACATAACGTCTGTAAAATCGAGCCTAATCATATCCCGGAAATATATTATAAGAACAAAGAAGCAAGCGTAAAGGTATAGATAAAGATGAGAAAGTAAGGGAGCGTTGGCTTGGAAAGATCGAATCATCTGAAGAAGCCTCTGCATCTGCGTGCATATTCAGATGGATGCTATGACGGAGACCTTACTCGAAGATGGAAGATCAAAGTACTCAGATGCGAGTCCATCAATTCAGAAATTAGGGAATTACCTGAATGACGAAACCTACATTGTAAACAATGAATCACCATGGCGAAAACGGCGCGCAATCTTCGGCAATGAAGGGGAGGAAAAGCCTCGAGAGACAAAGGGAAAGTGTGCGTACTGAGCGCTGTGCGGTAAAAGAAAAGAATAATTATAAAGTTAAGAGATTTTAGGAGCAAGTCATCCATGTCTGTGCGAGACAGGCCTTGTTCTTCTTCTCAGTTGTAGACTTGCTCATCACTGTGAAATAGGCATGCAGGGCTTGCAATGAATTTATATCACACCCAGTCAAGTACACGATTTAAATAGGATCAAATGATCCACTGATCGTACATAACATGACAGAGCTAGGCCCTGCAAATTCTACCCCAGAGCGGCTCCAGAGAAAAGGATCTTTTTTTTTTTTTCTGTTCCTTTAGTTCAAATTGAGAGGTTTGTCTGAAATCTTTTTTGTTATTATCAAAATAAATTTATGCAGTGATGGGAAGTAGAGAAGAAGGCGGGGTTCCTCGATGATAAGTCTATGAGAAAAGGTGCTGAGAGTGTCATTTTGCGGAATGTTACTAGCAAGGGAGGGTATATTCAGAGAATGCTTGATGCTGAGCAGAACAATCGAGGAACCCCCCATTGCGAATGTCGCGTTGATATGCAATAATGTTGATTCGGGGGTTTGAAGAGAACAAGGGGGTCAGAACCCACAGCGAACTCCTGTTGATTGTTCCGAGAAAGGCAGAAAATTAGACCCCATCATGCATCAGCCTCGAGGCAGGGAACGAGGCTCATTAGCCTTTGTCGGACACGAGCCAAGATCGGATAATGTGATAGCGTATGTGGGCATCGTCATGGACAGCGTCAGCGATGAGTCCAAGTGTCGAATACTTATGTAGAAAGAAAAGTCGGGACTCCGAGAAAGCAGGCAGAGCGGCGATGACATAAGCATAAGCAGAAAAGACAAGACCTTAACCCTAACGACGCGCGGGCGCGGGAAACCCATGTGGGCGGAAAACAAAGGGAATTTGAATTTGTTGCTACGTATACCCCTTGCTCGATACCACCCTCATACATTCCAATAACGCATCCATCGACGAATACGACTACCACGGATAACACGACTCATACCGAACCCAGACGAGGGCACACGAATCACGAAGGCATACGAGCCACGCCACGCCACGCCACTCGACCACGCCATCGTACGAACTGAATCGACTCGATTAGAACTTTGCACCTCTTTTGAACGTGAACGCGTTTATTGTTTGGCTTGGACTCGAAGGACTCTGAGCACCGCCTTGGAACGCTGCGTGAACACGACTTTATGGTTCAGGATCGTAGAATCAAGGCAGAGCTGGTGGTTATTGCATCTACTTATGGCGCGGGCAGCTGTAGAGCTTGCCATGCAGACCCAGGGTCATTCGACAGGTGCGTTGGCCTCTTTTTTTTTTTTTTAGTTAAACTTATAGGTACTGACGTGTTGTGCACTAAAGAACCTTCTGAGAATTGGGATGATGATTTCGAATTTCAAGCTACCAACAGCACTAATACCAACAGCACCTCCCCCAATTCCAACTCCAAGCGCCAGCGGAGGCCCCGTCAGCAGCAGCACCAGCAGCATGCTCCAAGCCCACACCACGCCGCAGATGAGCCCAGGAAACTCTCGGTCGCCAGCACCGCGCTCACTGAAGACTGGGATTTGGACGAAGGTCCGAGCTCGAGCTCTATCTCCGCATCTGTTTCTGCCTCCCGCTCTGGCTCTGGCTCTGGCTCTGCACCTCTAGGAGTTCCACTTCCCCAGCCTGAGCCGCCTCCTTCCTTGGCGTTGCATTTCCAACATCAACACCCACATCAGGAAACGGAGAACTGGGACGACGACTTTCTCGACGCGCGTAATTCGCCTGTTAAACGCGTTCCTCCTTTTCTTTTGATACTTCGGTCGGGGCCATGGTGATGCGCATCAGGCTCATCCCCACCCTCTCCATGAGCATGATAGGGAAGAGAGCTGGGACGACGAAGATGAGCGTGGACATGGAGGTGGACATCAAGAACACGAGCACGAACACGAGCAAGATTTCGACGACGAAGAATTCGGTGTTTTCTCCGATAGAGGTATGCGGGACCAAGACGAAGAGGAGGAAGAGGATGATGATCATGAAGATCGGACTGTCACAGCTCGTTCACGGCGCGCGGCTCTTGCCCGCCTCTCCTCCTCTGCGCATGCCTCCCTTTCCGCCTCGGCTCAGGCTCAGGCTCAGGCTCAGGCTTAAATGGCGGCGCACACGCACACCCACCTTCTCCACCACCTCCACTTCCCCATTCTCCTTTACTCAACTTGAACTTGAACACCCACACCCACCTGTCCAGCTCCGCCTCGCATCCCTCGCCTGCATCTACATCTACCTCTACCTCTACATTCCAACACTTCCATGACATGCATCATCGTCAATACCACCACCCCCAACATGCCTTCCCCGGCTCCCAATCCCAATCCCACCCGCAGCCTCAACCCATGCGCAACACATCCCCCACCCCTCCTCCGTCTTCTCCGTGCCCAACACCGTGCGCACAGCCTACTCCTACACCTCCTCTTCGCACCTCATGGGCGGTCCCAGTCCTAGTCCGAGTGCGGGTGCGGGTCCGGCGGGTGCGCCCATCTCCAACAACACTCGCGTTGGGAGGAGATACACGACCACGGGATTCTCCCTCCTCCCTCCTAGTCCGCCTATACATAAAGAGAGGGAGCGGAGGAGGTTGAGGAAGAAGAGCCGGCCGGTGCCGGTTGGGATGGTGGTGTTGAGGGTTTGGGTGGTGTGGGTGGGGGTTGGGGGTTTGGGTGGTGTGGGTGGGGGTTGGGTGGGGGTGGGGGTTTGGGACATGGTGGTGTTCGGGGTTTTGGAGATGCGGATAGGAGGAGGAGGGTTTCGTTCGATGATGATGAGGGTGAGGATGTGGGTGTGGGTGTGGATGAAGGGATGGAATTGGAATTGGAATATCAAGACAAGGACCAGGACCAGGACCACCGAGGTTATGAGCGAGAACGAGAACGAGATTTGGATCAAGAATTGGGATTTGGATTGGGAGACCAACTCGTTTCTGACTTGGGTCCTTCACTCACTCGAAGAAGAAGAAGAAGAAGGAGAGCGAGGTCGCATTTATCACTTGCGTCTTCCTCTTCCGACGTGGATGATGACGATGACAATGCTGACGTCGATGCCGATGTTGATGTCGATGTCGATGCCGATTTTGACGCCGATGTTGATGTGGATGTTGATGTGGATAACGCGAGAAATGGACGGGATGACGCGTTGGGTGTGGATGGAGGATCTCCATTGTCGCCTTTACGAGCTCAAGTCCAAGCGCATGCTCGGGTTTTGCCTCATGTGGCGCCTTTATCCTTCCCTTTGCCTTTACCCTTACCCGTACCCTTGCCTGCCTCCTCTCCTGGTCATGGTTCCCCGCCAGCCATAGCACCAACCCAAGCACCAGCACCAGCACCAGCACAAGTACAAGCCCAAGGACCACCACAAATTCCAGCACCAGCACAAGCCCAAGCACAAACACCACCACAAATTCCAGCTACACCCACCAAACCCAGCACTGGCGGCGCGCTGCTGAGTCGCATTGGGAGCGTTAAGAAATGGGGCGTGGCTGTTAGGAGGAAGAGGGGGAGTACGACGCCTTCTGAGGTTATCTGTGAGTTTTTGCTTTCATTTTTTTTTTCAAAAAGATTCCTCGTTTGGGTCGCATTCCATTCGTGTTCGTCTTCTGGGTTACTTCTTTTTTTTTTTTGTGCATTTTTCGTTTTTAATCTGTCTATCTCTCTCTTTATTTATGAAATGATAAAGACCAAGTGCTAACGACCCCTCATCCTCATTTTTCTTCGTTCTTCTTTAGCTTCTCAAGCTCAGGCCGACCATGACCACCCACAAGCCCAAGCCCAAGCCCACGCTCAACAACAAACCCAGAATCAAACCCAAAACCAAACCCAAAACCAAAGAACCCCAAGACCGCACTCCTCCATGTCCTCTTTTCACGAATACGAATACTCCTCAAGCTCAAATATCCATATCCATCAACGTGTTCCGCCCTCGAATCCAAATCCAAATCCGAACTATAACTATAACAGATTCTCCACGCCTGCGCCGGCACGTACAACTACCACTTCTATGTCGCCCTCCAGCCCAAATTCACCTGCAAACCCAAACCCTAACGCTCCAACAGCATCAACGTCCCATACCAACCTGGGTTCGGGGATTGGTTCGAACTGGTTTTTTCGGTCTTCTTCCTCCACTTCAGGCACTGCTGGGACTGCAACTGCAAACCCTACAAGCCCTTCTCGGAAGGATAGGACGGAACGCTCGTTGGCGGGATTCGGCAGACGAGCGAGACTGAGAGATCGTACCGGCGCGGAGGCGGAAGCTGTCGTCGTCGTCCCGGTCCCTGCTACGCCTACCAGGGGAAGAGGAGCGGCAGTAGGAGGGACAAGAGGAGGGGCAGGGGCGGGGGCGGCGGCGGGGCTTTTAAGGGGACAGAGTATAAGGACTGCTGGTGGGACCAGTGGGTATAGGACTCCCAGCCCGAGGAGCAGTAGGAGTCGGACGAGGAGTCGGAGTAGGAGTAGGAGTAGGGCGGGGACGGGGAGGGGAGTTTCAAGAGACGGAGAGGGTGCATACGAGCATGGGCATGAGCATGGGTATGGGTATGAGAATGATGGGAAAGATAGTATCAACTTGAATTCGGCCTTTCGAGAGCGGGTGAGGAAGGACGCGGTGGCTGGTCGTTCGAATTCAAACTCGAATTCTGATGCACATGCGGACCGGAACCAGAACCAGAACCAGGACCAGGACCAGAACTTGACGACGCCGACGCCGACGCCCAGTAAGCTGATTAAGAGGAAGAGTTTGGGGTTCGTTAAGCTTGGGATGGGGATGGGCATGGGGAGGGCGTATGAGGCGCTCGGGGTCAACAGCCACAACTGCCGTTGCAGCAAGAGCGTGGAGAAGGGGAAAGGGAAAGGGAAAAGGAAAAGGAAAAGGAAGAAGATCAGAGGAAGAGGAGAAAGTCATTTTCGAGCTACTCCTAGGCGATCGCGATAGAGACAAAGCCAAGGAGAAAGACAGGGACAGGGAGAAAGACAAGGAAAGGGACGCGCTTTCGTCCCATTTGCTCGTGCAGACGCAAACCCCTTCGTCCCATTCGAATTCATCCTCGCCTTTTGTTGTGGTTGACCATGATCCTCATCTTCAAGCGCAAGCACACTCACAACCGCCAGCTACGCCTCTCCAGAATAAAGGCAAAGCCAAGGAGAAGGAGGGGACTAGGAGTTTCATGGGCTCCGTGCGCCGCATCAGCTTGGTTGGCGGCGGAGGCGGAGGTAATAATAGAGACGGGGAGGGAGGAGGAGGGGGGAAGCATAAGCGGACCCAGTCGGGTCTGGGCTGGGGTTGGTGGGTGAAGGAGGAGGAGAAGGAGGGGATGTGCCCGCCTCGCCTTCCGCGACGTCGTCGTTCTTCTCGCGCGTTGGTGGCGCTCGATTTCAGCACCACCAACCACATGTACATACCCAGCATCAACAGCACCAACAGCAACATGAAGACACCTCGCAAGCACAGCCGTATTCACTCCCCCCTCTTCCGGGTTTGGGGTTGAACTCGGCGAGTCAGAGCCAGCTGTCACTGAGGTTGCAGAAGATGGGGGTGAATGCGACGAGGCGCTCCGTGTCTGGGTCCGGGTCTGCGCCGAGGTCAAGGGCGGGGTCGAGGACAGGGTCGACGGCTGCTTCGTCTACGACGTCGTTGCATCGACTGCCGATTCCCTCTGCTTTGCTTGTGGACATGGGGGAGCGAGAGCGAGAGAGTAGCAGTAGGAGGGTGGTGTCGCATTCGAGCCAGACGAGCGGGACGAGCTCGGTCATGCCTGCTTCTTCTGTTTCGGCTTCTGCGGGTGCTTCTGCTTCTGCTTCCGCGTCGCAGTTGAGTTTGGTTGGGGTGGTGGGGTGTGAGTGGAGGGGGCAGAAGATTAAAGGGCGGCGCTCTGAAGATACGTATACCAGCAGGAGAAGATCTGAAGATACCAATACTAATAGGTCGCCTACGACGATCACTGCTACGCCTAAAGGCAGGAGGTCGGTGGATGGTGTTTCTGGGAGGAGCGGGGGGAGGCCGAGTGTGGAAATTGAGTTTGATTTTGGGGCGAGGTTGAAGCATGCTCAGGCTCAGGTGCAAGTGCAGGGTGCTCCGAGTTCTAAAGATGAGGATAAGGAGAACAGAGGTCATCAGCGTGATGGGCTGGGATCAGGACCAGGACCAGGATCACAGGCGCAATCACAATTGCCATCACAGCCGCTGCTGCCTGGTGGTGTTCCGCTGCTGCCTCCTATCGAGTTGCAGCCCCCATCTCCACCTCAGACTGTGACGCCCACTACTGTCAAACGGGCTTCTGCTGGTGGGAGGAAGAGTTTGGATTTGGATATGTTTAACGGCCAAGCACAGTCGCGGTTGAGCCCCTCCTCCTCCGTTGCCAGGCAATGCATACGCCAACGTCAACTCCAAGTCAAACTCGAATCTGAGCGTGGACGCACTGTCGCCTGCTACCTCGACTTCTTCCATCTTCTTCACGCCTACGTCGTCGCCTCATCAGCCTTCAACGCCCAGTAAGAATGCTGGTGCTGGTGGGAATAAACGTTCTCCCGGCAATGGAGTTACTGGCACTGGTAATTTAACTGGAAGGTCGCCAAATCAATCTCAGCTGCATACAGCGTCTCTCGGTCGCGCCTCGGCTGCTACTGTTTCTCCGTCAAAAGGGGAGAATAAATTGGGCTCGGGAGATGTGCATGGGGCTGGGAATGGGAATGGGACCGGGAAGGGAACTGGCGCGACTGCTCATCCGCATCGAAGAAACTCGTTGGGCGACCTCAAGATTCCTGCGAGGATTAGTCAGGCGCAAGTTGGGCTGAGGAGGGATCTGGGCATGGTTAGAGAGTTTGCAGGCAATGTCGAACGTATGTCTTTTTTTTCTTTTGGCTTGATTTTTTTTTTTGGTTGGTCACGTGTATATGATACTGACACGCCATTTTAGAGCTCAAGGAACTACAGCAGACGTATAACCAGCTCGTGGGCGAGGTGAAATCTATCCTTGATGCGCATGCTCAACATCATGCCCAGCAGGCTTTTGTCGCTGCGAGCAATGTCGCTCCCAAGCCACCGCCACCAGTGACAACAAGCACCAGCACTGGATTCTTTTCCAACCTTGCTGGGAAGAGAGCAAGCGGGCATGGGAGGCCAAGGTCGAACACAGCGAGCTCATTGCCTTCTTCAACACCTGCCGCTGCTGCTGAGAAAACTCCCAATGTCGTTGCCACGTCATCGTCTCTGGCGTACAAGGACCTCGCGTCGGCGTTTTACACTATCAATTCGAAATACAAGATTTCCTGGGAATGCGCGGAGCTGCTCATCGAGCTCGGAGGAGGTGGCAGCAGCAGTGGAGATGGTCCATCTCCTTCCACAGCTGCCGCAGCTCCTACTCCGGCACCTGCGCCGGTGTCGAGCAGTGTCTCTGCCCCGCTCATGACGGTCGACACGAACGTTACTCCGATGGCTAAAAAAACCTATGGAAGAGAACGAGCGATCACGTTGGAGTCCAAGCCTTCCTCCAATTCCCGTGCGCCTACGCCTGCTCCTGACCTTACCTCTGCCTCTGCCCACTCGACTGCGCCTGGCCAAACCCACCAGCACCAACAGCCACTCGGCAGTCCATCCAGCGTCACGTCCGCTCCGCCTGCTAACAGCACCTACACTAGCACCAGCCACTACGCAGGGAACGTTAACGCCTCGTGGAGAGCTTCAACCGGCCGCCATGATCTCTCACACGGCAGCTCGTCCTCCTCCGGGAGATGTTGAACAATGGGGGTGCTATCTCCGCTGTCGACCAGAGGATGTTAATGTGGGCGTGAGTGTGGGTGATGATCCCTGTCCATCCCTGAAGAAGCTAGCCCGAGCAGGCCATACGCTATGCAGTCCATGCATGCTCTTGGGACGGTGGGTCCGGGTCTAGTGCCAGGACTGGGACTGGGAGCTGTGAATAGAGAGTGGAGGTGGGGTGATGCTAGGAATAGTACGATCACCTTGCCATCGGAGGAGAGTGGTGGTGTGGGCGTGGGTGGGGATGGGAGGAGGGTGTCGGGGGATAGACAGAGGGGAAGGGAGAAGGAGAAGTTCAAGGATAAAGAGAGGGATAAGAGCACTGATAAGGAGAAGAAGAGGAGGAGCAGTCGTCTGGGTGGGATGCTTGGATTCCGGGACATGCTCAGGGCGTTGAAGAGGAGTCATACCGAACGCACTTCGGACGCCACCGGTGCTGATGCTGGTGGTGCTGGTGCTGGTCCCGCCGGCAGCGGGCGGAGTGGGTTCTTCTCATACTCATACTCAACTACGTCCCTCAGCACCCAGTCTCAGTCCTCCGCCGGTGGTCATTCTCATCATCGATACCTACACCCGCGTATCCCAACAGGACAATCCCAAAGTCAACCCCAGAATCAGACCCAGATCTTCGGCAGACGACGTGCAAAGACCAGCACGGGACCGGAATCGATGCGGCTCGATAGGGAAGATGAGATGTTGAGGGCGCCGTCGCCTTATGGGACTATGACTTCTTATAAGCCCCCTCCGCCGCCTGTTTCTCCTCGGAGGCCGTCGTTGGCTTCTATCTTCAGGATTGGGGGGAAAAGCCAGAGTCAGAACCAGGCTGCTGCTGTTGCTCATGCTAATGCCAATACTGTTACCAGTGTCAATGCTGCGTATGCTGTTGCTCCTCCAGTACCGATTATGCCTGCTCAGAACACAAGGGTGGAATCTTCGTTGTGCCCTCCACCGCGGGTACACGGCAGCGAGAGCAGCAGTACTGGCGAGGACGATGAAGGTGATGCTGATGCTGATGACGGTTTTGAAGGGCAGGAAGAGGAAGACTGGGATCGGATGGACTCTGCTTCTGATCTTGATGCTGCCGCTCGGGGCCTGGGTCGAGGTGTTGGTGATGATGCGGGTGGGGGTGCTACTGTCCGTGGTGGTACTTCTACAACTACCAGGCATAGAAGAAAGTTGAGCAAGAATAAGAAGGGAAGGAGTCCATATATGATGCAACATCCACCTCAATCGCAGCATGGTGCACCACCTCTGCCTTCATCATCCTCAGCTGCCATCCCGGTCTCTGCTTCCACTTCTGCCTCGGCGTCAGGTGCAGCTGCTGCTGCATACTCCAGCAGACACTCCATCATCTCCAAACGATCATTCAGCGCCTCTCAGTCGTCCTTACACCAACAGCAACAACAGCAACCACACGGCTCGTCTCCGCTCTCGGCTTCGCATGTACCTATGACTTTGAGGCCTATACGGCTCTCGAATGTAGAGGAGAACGAGAACGCTGCCGCCGCTGCCACGGCTACTGCTGCATCGTCCAGCAGACCGCAATCGCGCTCTCAATCCCAAGCTAGGCTCTCACGTACGGGCGTGAGCCCTTCCCGTCCCTCCTCATCACGTTCTACAAATTCCAAAGCTCCGCTCATCCCTATCTTCCCTTCCACTTCTGCATCTTCAGCTACACCAAGAGCCACGTCGGCGATGGCCGCGCCAACCTCTGCTTCTGCTTCTGGAATGGGACTCACGAAATCAGGCTCAGTGCGTTCCATGCCTCCTCAGCTTTTAGCTTCCGTCTCGGCTTCAGCTTCCACGATGGCGCCCATGATGGGGCTGTCGATGACACCGGAGAATATCAAGCCGCTGTTGGAGAATGCAAAGGAGGTGCTGGCGAGGCTCGGTGATTGTGTGGGCGAGATCAAGGTGTTGTTGGAACGCAGCCATAGTCACAATACGGGACCTGCTCCAATTGGGGTATCTGTTGCGTAGGTGGCCTTGGGCCCCTTTTTTTTTCTTGTTTCTTTTTCTTGGTCTATGTGTTTCGTTGACAAATCACAATACCTTCTTCAATTTTTTACATCCATTTCCAATTCTTCATTTTTCCGTCATCCGCTTCTCGCATACCATCCCATTTCATATTTCCCATCATATCATACATTTGTTAGCTATATCCTATCGTCGTTACTACATCGTAAATTTTCTTTCTTTCTTCTAGTTTTCTCGTTTTGGTCCTTGTCTCGCTTTGCTGTCGTCGTCGTCGTTGCTGGATGTCTGAATTGGTTTTTTTACAATTTTGTTCTGTTCTGTTCTATACTCCGTCATCTTGTTTTTTTTTTCAACCTTTCTTGGGGTTCCATCTCCGTAGCAATTAGGCCTAGAGTAGCATCCAATTACTTAGTCTTTGTTGGTCAATAAATTTCTTGTCCAATTCTTTTTAGCTGAAGTCATTAAAAGAGACTTCGGCGTCTTCCTCTGCGTTTGATCGCTTTCGTACCTCCTCATTGCATTCATTGGGTAGACACTGATGACTCAATTCAAAACAACTGTCTCGACCCTCAGCTCCCAATGCATAATCTCGAGCTCAAAGCTTATAATATCCAATCTACCCCCTCTACACCTGCAGTTCTTGCAACAACTGTATATTGGAATGCAACTATAGTGTCTTCCAGGAAGCACTTTTTATCAGAGGTGCCAGCTGCACATGGGAGGGAGATTGATAATAATCACCAATGAAGGACTATATTTTGCTGTATGGAAACATTGTTTTTGCTGTTCCCGACAAACAAAGATTTGCCCACCAATTATATTTCAACTTTTGGTATAAGGCATAGTGTATAAAGACCGGCGTATGTGTGATGAGCATTGACGGCGTCAGAGACTAGAGTCGACTGACTCGACTGTGAACGGTGAATGCGCTCGAATGACAAACGCGCATCGCAAAATGCAGCACGTGCTGAACTTTTTTCGTCCAAATATCACATGACTCTGTCCTATGAGAGTCGGTACTTGAGTACGTCTTTGACCTCTTCATTGAACTTGCAGCTTGACGACTGATCACAGTGCATTCTCAAGTCATAATTCACACATATTATTGTCAAATGAAGCGATAAAAGAATATTGTATTGGTTCAATTTCCAATTGAACCCATACATTATTCTTTAATATCTGGCCATGAATTTAAGAAAACTTGACTCCATAACACGCGGGTTTTTTTGCAGAAGGTTCCGAATTTCGAGACCACCCCCTCCACCTGTCTGCACATCTGCATGAGGCTGACAGGTATCCCAAAGTGGATGTGGCCATCACCTCTCGTGATTAGCACGTCAGCCTCACCCAACCCTGTCCTCCTCGGTATGTCACCTGCATTTTGACTGCAAAATACAAGAGATTTCATGGATATCTTTTGCCCACCTTTGTGGTTTTTTGGCAGGTGCCAGTATTATATGAATATATTAAAAATATATTTATTAAGCAAGAGTTTTTGAAAGGCTTGTCAACATTAATCTCAGGTTGCAGCTTAGTGGGCAGAGCTGCACTCAACAGTCTCCAGCGATGCATCTTCCTGGAGTGTCAAGGTCGGATGACAGAACGCAATGCATTTGATGCAAATTTTTGTCCCCAATCGCCCATGGTAATATATGTACCACTTTGAGATTATTGGTATAAAACCTATTTTTTTTCTCAAATGTGCACACCGCATTAACATTCACCTGTCAGTTCATTTTAATTTCCAACTTATAGGAACAGGTAATTTCAAGATAATTTATAATATATTATGCCATTTACATATTAAAGCTGTCTTGGATTGTAAATAGGGAGGACGGAAGACTCTGAGAGCAATGATATTATGCAAATATTATGAGTGTGGGGCAGCAGGCGTGATTGATGTAAGCAACCAAGTGCGGACTGTGCGGAGGGCCGGACTCTCGAAATACGGAACCTCCTCGTTTTTTGATAGCACGACTTGGGATACCCTCATGACCGCTGTGTAAATAGCTTCAGCATCTCGATATCCCATACCCGAATTGAGTCTTGTGCGCTCGACATGAGACGCTTGCCATCAGATGAAAACTCAAGCTTTTCAATTTCAGAAGTATGTCCTTCAAATGGTGGTCGAACCTGCTTTCCTGTCTCTGCTTCAAAGATCCTTACCGTTTTGTCATGTGACCCAGAGGCTATATAAACTCCATCAGGCGAGAATGAAACAGCAGCGACACATCCTTCGTGTCCTTTGCATTTGAACAGTACTTTCTTTGTCTTGAGATCCCATACTCGGACGATTCCATCCCATGACCCTGAAACAAGGCGACGACTGTCGGGGGAGAACGACAGAGAAAAAACGGTGCATGTATGCCATAGCTGTGCTGTCGAGTTTCTACTTGCCGTACTCCAAATTCGAACTGTCCTGTCAGCCGATCCCGAGGCCAAGAACATTCCGTCGGGAGAGTAGGCGACGCATCCAACCTGATTGGTATGACCTCGAAATGGATCTCCGACCAACGTCCCTTTTACCGTATCCCATAACTTGACCGTCTTGTCAAGGGAACCTGAGACCAAGTACTTTCCGTCTGGAGAGAATTTGACTGCCCAAACTGAGTCGTCATGGGCGTCAATTGATACCTTCGCCGGTACTTCAGCCTGCGGGTCCCATATCTTGATAGTTTTATCCTCTGACCCCGAGGCAAGGAGCCTGGCAGTGGGCGAGTATGCGAGTGCCCTAATAATGCTCTTGTTCTCTCGTGCTAAGTTGCACATTTCGGCGTCCCTGACCTTGACTACGGAGTCCGGGGATGAAACTATCCAATTTCCGTCAGGAGAGTAAATAACCGACAGCAGTTTCTTTCCTTCTTCTGGAATTATGTGAACGCATGCTACCAATTGAAACTTCGCTTTAGTATCTTGGTTTACAGTTATCTGTATGACCCACTTACGATCTGTAAATGTATCCAAGAACATCTTTCCCGTCAATCGATGGTCTTGATCACTGCTCATTAATAGGTCGGATACGAGAGGGGTAACATTTACAGACGGAATAAGCTGTAATTTGTCGACTGAGGACGTCTTTCTGAGTATATGCATCGAAATGGTCAGAAGTTGGTTCTTGACGTGCACGCTAAAGACCGCGTCTGAGTTTCCTAAGGCATCAACCACTGTCTTGTATAAACCCTGGCGGCCACGCGCTAAAATTGAGAGGCTGATTAGTAAAAAGGACACTTGATAGGGCACATGTTCATACTCGAAGCGGGTATTAATAAGTTCTCGAGCAAGGGGTTTTTGTGTTCTGCGAGAGCCCCTTTGACCAGATGGTTCATAAACATTTGCATGTCGGCCTCAACCCATTCCTCGAATGCCTCTTTTCCCTCACGAAGACTATCCCAGAATTTTTTAGGGTCGATCTTGCCAGGTGGTTTCGCCTTCGGGGTATACCTTATATCTGTATCGGCGAGCAAAACAGAGCTATGAATTTTCTGGCCATATTTTATTTTTCGACTTGCTCCTAAATGCGGCCTATACGTATTCAATGAGCATCAAGCATTATCAGGAGATCAGAGGTAAAGACGACGTACATATGTGTTGTTGCTTTTTCTGCTTTATCACTATCGAATGTAAGACGTTTCAAAGGCAACACCTCGAGGAAACGCCAAGGGAAGGTCAAAGATTCTCTGACTTCGACTTGTTCTTTCAGAGAGAGTTCTCGATCAAACTTCTCTAGACGAAGCCCTGCCTCTGCTGCCTCAGATGCCATCCATCTCAAAGGCGGTCTGCCTCTATCCATTGCCTCATTCTTGACATTCCCGCCTCCGCTAAAAAGTGTAAAATGGGTAAATGGTTAAAAATGTAAAATTAAATCAAACGGCCCAGGACGTACATATCTGAGTGTGTACCAGCAAACCAAACCTCTTTGGTATGGCGATTGGTTTCGTTTGATACAGTATGAGAGCTCATAGTCGTCGGCGTGCCACTCCTATATGAAGAATGCTCGTCCGGAAGTTCACCATTTTCTTCGTGAGCTGTATCATGTACGACTGTATCTCCCCATAGGCGTATTCGGGGAGGAATTTAACTCGACGTTCGTCAAGCGCTAATGCGTGACGGAAGTAGCAAACGTGTTTCATCCCGTCAACTGTTCGGGGGAGCATCCGCTTTCCACGTACGAGACCAATTGACGAGACAGTATCCCTAACATTTTTCAGTCAACTTGAACAATGAAAGAATATAAATATGTACATACCAAGCACCGACGAAATGAACCCTGACGTTCTTGTGAGAGAATCCACGCTTGAAGTGTTCAGCGCTCGATATTCCATGTTCCGCTCCCTCTTTCACCTCGTCGGATTTGGAGTCTTCGTAAATTTCAAACGCGCTAGACATAGTCACTGAATAACGCTTAAGGGAACATAGTAGAGTACTCACAATTCTATCTGTTTTTTGTTTCCTTTGTGGAGAAGGCCGACCTAATGGTCCATAGATTAATTGGAAGCTGACGTGGAAAGGAACGAGCGTACTTTGTCGATCATGCCTGCTAACACACGGACTTGATAGGCCCCTCGAGAAAATCCTGGATATGGAGTCGACTCAAATACGAACATAGTGGTGTAGGACAAGTAGCGTGCGAACCGAATAAAAATATGCAATCACCGGCCTGGTAATTATCCGTCAACCATTCGTAAGCATCGTGGACGGTGCCCTGGAAGTTCCTGGAATGAAAGTTGGAGAATGCGCATCGAGAAATAATATTTACACTCACCAGGCAATTGCTAAGTCGACCTTATTATCCAGGACTTGCTCGAAGTATTTCCACGACTTCCAAGAAGGCTGGGCATATGTCCCAATGCCGCTTTGATACCACGTAAGCTGGTGATCCCCAATCTCCTTTAGTACCAGATTATGAAGCTCGACAACGTTCGTGTTCTGTGTATAAAGGGTTACGAAAGAAGGACAGACCAGGATAAAGTAGAAGGACGTCATACATTTTCGCCAAATTGATTTGAAGTACCGTCAATGAAAAGAACGAGATTCCTGCCGTTTAGTGAATGCCTGCACTCGTGTTTGAGTAGATTGACCATGCTAGAGGTGTCCATTGATCAACAATGTTAAAAAGAGTGACTGGTAGGAAGGAAAGGAAGTGGTGTTGGAGAACGACGAAGCGGCCTCAAGTTTTATATTAACTTTAAACAAGGTACGCCACCATGCTGTCCGTACGTAAAAGTAAGGATTACCGTGGGCACAACCGGTACCGGCCTGACAGGTCGACAAGCAATCGACAAGGATTTTCTTCACATCAATTCAATTTGTATGGCCGAGCAACTGGAGTTCGAAGCCAGCCCAGAATGCCAGTTTTTTGTTGCAGGAACAAGTATTCCATCTGATTCTGAGCCTTAAATTCGTTGAAGTATTTGGGTAATGTTAGGGTCTCGAGTTTTTCCTCCAATAGCTATACACTGACTTGACCGGATTTTGTCGGTACCAAATGTAACTCCGCGAAGCGCCTTGTCTTCACATTATCACATAATTTAGCGATCCTATACATTGTGCTTGTATTCGAATCCTCAGGTGCAGAACGTCAGTTTAGGCTCCGTGTTGTAACTTGCAGCGTTTCTTATTGTTACTGTTATCCGTAATTGATAAAAATAAAGAACAAGGTTGCTTACGTAGATGTCTATTAACGAAGTTGCTACACTGACAGAAGTCGGCAACGGAATACAAAGGCCCCCCCTATAGCTGATTGCCATGTTAAGGTGGCAGCGAATAGCAGTGACGATACCGAACCACCGCCAGGGCAGAACGGTCCTTTGTTCTGTTTTGGGTGGTCTTGACCATCAATGAACTAATGCATAAAGAACCTCCAAGCGTCCAGTCCAGATCAAAGAGAAGGTGATGGAAATAATAGTCGCAGATGCAAAGAGGCATATCGCGAAAATTGTCAGCAATTCGTAAAACGCACATCACATGCCACCACAAAAGGAAAACACTTCATCACATTCAACATTCATGCCGCAGTAGCAGCAGCCCCCGACCCTGTACATGGAGCCGTGGGTATCGCCATCGTACTCATTGGGATAAAAACATCCAGCAACAGCAGCAACGCCGCCATCCATGTCTTGCATATTAAACCATCCACCTGCTGGCATTGTGACTGAACCAGCAGGAGGAAGCATGATAATCGGTGTCGTGCACGCGGTTCGAGGATCGTCGGATGTCCAACCGTTTTCCAGACCCAACTGGTCAGACCAAAGAGGAACCTCGATTCTTTCGACTTGAGATGGACCGAGCTGTCATTGGTGATCGATATGAGGTCTAATATCGTTGCAAAGAGATTGTAAGGAATCTGACCTTCCCAGTTCAAAAGAACCATCCACCCTATACATCCATACTCGCCATCATGAACTGCTGAAAGCCTGCTTCATCGCACCATTGTACGTCTCCCAAGCACCATATTCCAGATATCGAGGATCGGTCGACTGAGTTATAACCCACAATTGTTTGGAGGACCTGCGAATTCTCCAGTGATAGTAACGTTAAACGTTCAGTGACCTTGTGAAGACGAGGTTGGTGTGAGGCAAAAAAGAAGAACCAGCAAGGGACTTACTTCATATCAATACCTGATCCCACCCGCTACGTACATCCATACGCCACCTTGAATACCACCAGTTTATGCGTGTGTCGAGAATGACGCGATCAGAGCCACGTAAAAATCCACTCCAATCTCCGACGTTAAAGATGTCATGTACTTATATGACAATGTACCGGCACTGTGCCGAAGATTATGGAGCAGGTAGAAAGTGGGAGAGTTTGTCCAGTTGGGCATCTCCTGCGTGAGCTTGACGACCGCGCATTTAATCCCAAGGTCGATAAAGTTGCTGGGAGAGTCATCAGGGTTTGGTGCTGGCGTTGACGGTGAATTCGGTAGAAAAGACTAACGTGGCGGAGAGTTCGAATTCAAGGCTCGGGTCAGTGATCAACAAAAGCCTGTTGACGCCGGTGATGACAATGGAAAAAGCAGCTGTGATCACTTTCAACCGCCATCACGACTAACTGGCTGATAATCTTCATCGCCTTTCCCCCCGCTCCGCTTTACTCACACCTTCAACTCCCAGGGACATTGACTCGCGCATTCCAACGCCATAGATAATCCCACCCCAAAACAGCAGCGGCTGAACCCGGGGTCAGCTGCACCTGGTAAAAAGGCCTCTTGTAGCCCGTCCTCGGTCTGTGCTTTATTCATGTACATGGTGCGCGAAGTTTGCAGTACGCACTGGAAGGAGGAGAGAGGGAGGAGGAGGCGGGAGTTTTACTTCAATCCTCAACGTTTCATCGAGTAAACGAGTGGGCGGGCGAGTATGCTTGGGGCTCGGACTGAGACTCAAAAGCAGTGAGGCGTGTCCTGTACGACATGTGAGTCGCAGGCCAAGACGGAGGCGATAAGGTTGAAGTCCTAGAACGATCCGCAAAAAAATTACAACTACTGGAGAGGCGACAACGAAGGAGGTCCATATCCTAGAGTACACGCATCATGGGAAGTAAAGCTGCGACCGACGAGAATCACAGTCCCGTTTAGGGGCGTCACAGCGTGATGCTGCGTAAGCAACGAACCGGCCGCGCAGCCGACGACCTCTCCCTCATACCTCATGGTGGGCTCGACTCTGCTGGTTTGTCGAGCCCTGCAGAGCATCAAACGAACCACTGGCATGCCCAGGAGCTGAAACCCAACCGATAAACCAGCCCACGAGCCACCTCAAGTCCGAAGAACACCCGAGAACGACGAATCGCGTCGGGGATGCATCTCCAGCATCATGTCGACTGCCCCTCCATGG
Organism: Gymnopilus junonius; assembly: GCA_015501075.1. Lineage (NCBI taxonomy): Eukaryota > Fungi > Basidiomycota > Agaricomycetes > Agaricales > Galerinaceae > Gymnopilus > Gymnopilus junonius. The sequence goes on along the minus strand of JADNYJ010000132.1, from coordinate 87,458 downwards.
AATGGATGCGTCAAGAGGCCCAACACTTGGAGAAAAAGGCGCCAGCAACGCCTGCTGCTCATATCTCCTCTTCAAGAGTTATGGAGGACTCACCAGGAGCTTGGAGCACGAGTGACCGCATTGGGTGGGTGTGATTTCATCTCGGTAAGAACTGGCAGAGCTGATCCGAAAGTAGGCAAGGAGCTTTGGTGGGTGACGACTGCGGGCATTATTTGGGAGGTGAAGGAGTAGACGTCAAAATGGGATGAGATAGACAAGGAGGATTGGTTGGATGTTGGGTGATTTATAGAGGAGACCTCATTGCAAGTATTTATGTTTCTAGAATGCATTTCATTGTTGATAACCCTTACACCTGCAAGTTCCGAGCTCATTATGTTACGTGTTGGGTAGGTAAGCTTCTATGAGCCGATGGATCACCTAAGAAAATGAACCAGGGCTCGAGTCGAGCACGCCATCATACACTTGTCACAGATCCCGGCCGTTTTTCAGGTCTGCAAGTCGCGACTGTCGAGTTTCCCTGGTTCTTTGGCCCACGATCAATCTACGAAGTTCTAGCGATGGCCTCCACCAACAGTCCAAAGGGCAAGATCATCTTATCGGCTTTGATTATGCCTGATAACTCACAGTCCCAAGGCTGATAAGCCACAGTCCTTCGCATCAACAACAGTCCTGCAGCTATTCACACAGGCACACCACGGGTAAGCAAGGTTCGCTCCCCATCCCACGCGATTTGTTGATTCTAAACAACTTTCTCAAGCTTTCCCCTCACCTCTCTCCACATCGCGTGCACCCAGCAACCCAAATTACGTCCGCCTCGAATGCACCCAGCAACTCAACCTCTGTCAACTTCGAATGCACTCTGCCACTAAAATTATATTCAGAAAATGCAGTAACGCCAAAGCGTCATTCTTGAAGACTTTTGACGCGTCGCAAATGGAATTGCGATGCGTCTCGCAGCATGGTGACATGCAGGCAGATTTAGTAAGTTAAGACGGCTCTTTGTGTCGCTTCACTGTATTTATGACCCTTTCATGTACATAGGTATTTTACGAATTCCTTGATTCCTCCTCGAGTATGGCCCACCACGGATGGGGGCTCGATTATGTATGTCGACCCTTTCTTACCACAACAATTGAGTGCGGCTGACATCGAAAACAGACTTAAAAACCCTTCCTCCTCCTTCCCAATGCCACCACAACCACCACAACTTGTACTACCATCACAATGTCCCAGCCCATCAACATTCGCGCAGCCGACCTCCCTGGGCTGACATCAGTCCTCGTCGAAGCTGCGGCTTCTCGCACGTTCCGAGATGATATTGTAGCCGACCTGGAGGAAGAACAGGCTACTCTTCCCAGCAAGTCCACCCTTTTCGACGAGAATGAGGACAATGACAGCGACGAAGAGGAAGATGACAATGATGATGATAATGATCTTTCCAAGGGCGGGCCTATGGATATCGATGACGATCACACTGGCGGGATGCCATCGGAGTGGAAATCCTCCATGAAGGAAGCTTCGAAAGGTGTCACAGACAAAACTCACAATGAGTACTTGAGGTGAGTAAATTGGTTTGATCTCGTGGTTAATATGCTCACAAACCCATGCGTAGACTCGCGTCCGCCTGCGCCGAATTTCTGATGGCAAACAACCTGATTTCTGACCCAGATGAGTTCCTCTCGTCTACGCCTTTGCCGGACTCCGACCAGATGATTGTAGCATGGATAATGGATTCGTAAGTTCCCTTCCTTCATCCTCTTCTTTTCTCTCATGTATCATATTATTTCCATACCAGTTGCGACATGATGGGTCTCGACGGCAAGCCAGTAACCCGTCTTCGGGCATCATATGGGCATGCCCAAAAGATGCGTGCCAGCATGACGCACTATTTTGGGCGTGTTCTGGGTCTTGGCTCCCAGGCATGGAGACAAAACACAAAGCAGGGCAGGACCCGTACGAAAGGCAATCCATCAATATCTGAAAAGGTGGCTACATATATGCTAAGCCTTCGACGCCGTAAAGTAAGTTTGGATCATTTATCTTATTCATTGAATTCATATTGACTTTAGCCCTTTATTTAGGTTCAGGCTGGTGAAACCGCCACGAGCGCACGAGCTATCACCCCGGTCAGTATATTTAGAGACAAGTGTGTTTGCATAAAGCTGATCAACATGTTCAGGCAATTTTGGAGGAACTTTATCACTTCAATAACGATCCTGAAGGCTGGCACCGGTCTCTCGGCACCTTGGAAGGTGCTCCTTCTCCAAGTTTCCATTCCTGGGCCGGCCTCGCCATCGACTCGAGCTGCAAGCAATTTACACGCTTGCCTTTGTGTGTCTACTGCATGTAGACGAGGTCCTGAAAATAAGATGGGAAACATCGACATCCAACTTCAGAACAAGAAGATGGTGTTGACTCTCCCATTCCGCAAGACTCACCAGTTCGGGGGTCAGTAATCCTTTATCCACTCTTTAAGCTTGCTAACTTTACATGTGAACAGAGATCAAACCCTTTCCAATACCTATGCTGTCAGAACACGAGGCCCACCTTTGCCCAGTACGTGCGATGGCAGCGTGGATCGACGCTTCTGAAATTACGTCCGGGTATATATTTCGACGAAGGGCTGCTGGCGATCGCGTGCAGGATAAAGATGCGGCTATGGTGAGTTGATCTTCTTGCGCCTGATAAAGTACCCTATTACTCATGCAGTCAATTGATCATCTAGACATCTGAACAATTTCTTGAATCGTTCAGAAACAACCTTGTCGACATTCAGGTTGAACCCTCACCTTATGGCACCCACTCGTTCCGGCGAGGCGGCTGTCAGTACTTTGCGTCAATGCGTCGATGGAAACTTCGCCGGATATGTGAGTGGGGGGGCTGGAGCACTGAATTTTCAAGTATGACTATTGTCAAGTATCTCATTTCATGGAATGATGAGCCTGAGGAGAGTAGGGACAATTTTCTGGACCCTGACCCAAAACCTAGCATACTATGTCATGTGTGTAAGAGATCTTGCCATTGCGCCTATTAGGTAGATGGTTCTCTTTTGTATTATCTTCGAATTACATCATTTTAAGCTAATATATGAGATATGATCCAATTTTGAACAATAGTAATGACAGTAAGCAATGTATGAGGGATGAATTAAAGCTAAGTAAAGTAAGAGATGTAGAGAGATGTAGACTACAAGATTTAAGCATTGTGAACAGAACCTTGCTGTTGGAGACTAATATAGCGCTTTGCAATGTCATGATCCTTCTTGAGGACATACTCCTTCCCGTTCTTATATCCGAACACCTCATTGAAGTTGTCAGTGTAGGTTGATTTCGCTATACCAGCTAAACGAGCGTCGGCCTGTCGACGATCCTCCTTCATTGTCTTGACAATGTTGGTGTACGAGAGTCTCTTGCCCGAGGACTCTGAGAACCTCCTCCAAAAGGCCTCCTCTGTGGGATACTCCCTCCAATTGTTTATAACAAGCTAAAAAAAGGATGTAATAGATTGAGTTAGAGACCATTGACTTAAGAATAAAGCAAGCTTACCTCCCATTCCGCCCAACTGCCTTTGATCAGGCTCCATTGCCCTGGCATCCACAAAGGGCCTGATAGCCGCTGTGTGTATACCTGCTTCCAATAGATGATCGGGATGGGGACACCTTTGATGACGAGTGCGACTCTCCGCCCCAATGCACTGAGGTGTCATCCCACATCCGGTTCAATCTGGGAAGGTCCTCCACAAAAGACAGAGCAGGTGGTGGACTGACATCACGCTCTGTAAACTCAACGGTCTTCCCGTGAGCAATGGTGATGGTTCTGGTGGGAGCAGGGGCCGTTGAGGCGGTTGTTGAAGGTGTACCCACCGCAAGGACGGCTTCAGTTGCAACCGGAGTCACAGCCGGCATGGGAGGTGGACTCGAGCCACATGGGGGTGATGGATGGGAGATAGGAATTGAGTTGGTGGGGGTGGACTGAGGGATGGGGATTGTGTTGGTAGTAGTTGGGGACTGAGCGGGGTTGGTGAGGCTGGACCAGAGCGCCAGAAGCTGCGCTAGCTGAGCACTGCGCTCCGGATGCTCCTGGACTGGGTTGGGCAGGCTGGATACGTTCTCAGGATGCTCGAACACCTATCGCAGGATTGATCTGTCAGTTGACGAACAATGGCACATAACACAGATACATACCATCGGTTTGGGGTCCTGGACCTCCTCTGGTGGGTTTCTTGAGCGCGTGCCTCTCGGGCACGTAAGGGTGAGCAGTGGTGATGGCTCGAGCCTAAGTTGGTTATCAGGAAATGAACGTTAATCAATGTTATGTAAATGTCACGTACCCATTCAAGCCTGGCTTTGTGCTCCGCAGCAGTTGGAGGCTTGGCCGGGGTTGGAAGCGTGTAGGGTAGGTGCGGGACAGGTGCCCCTGGACGGGTGGTGAAGACCTCGTTTGCCCTGCGAGTCGACTCCTTCTCCGTCTTTGCTCTCCCAGGCTTGCCTGACTTTGTTTTGGGGCCTCGATGCATCGGACGAGATGCCACATTCATGCTAGAAATTAATCAAAATGAAAAGACGTCAGTGAGAGCAATCGAAAGTTTATTGACACGACAAGAAACTTACACTTGTGCCCATTTGTCCCTGTCATTGCTAAAGTTCCTGAGCCGGCCATCCAGAGCGATCTTGTTGCCAGAGTGCGGGAGGCCAAAGCTCCTGCAGAGCTCCTTCAACCTGTCCTTGGACAGGTCAGTGTTTCTGCAAGAGAAAACAAGAGCCGAAGATCAGTAACAAGAACAGGAAGGAGAAAAAATGTCACTCACACAACGATGTACTGTTCGGGCTCTCCTCCTTTCCACTCGGGAAAGGAAGCCTGGGTTGACTGCCTCCAGGGCTGCACTCAGTGCTCATCTTGGGCTTTGAGGTTGGGCGACGTCGAGAGGCGAGGAACAAGAGGGCAAACGCGATGACGAAAGCACCTGCCAGCGTGGTGAAACCGACCAGGACGCGATCGGGGTCGATAGGGGGCTCATTTCCCCAAAAGGGAAAGCCCAACAGACGCCCGTTCGCATCGAGGAGGCTCAGGGGACGGTTAGGGGGACGGAGCTGGAGATGAGACAACGTTAGCGCTGGAAAACGAGGCGGAAGGGCAACGGGAGGCGACGGCTTGAGAGCCAAACAAATAGCGGCTGTGACCGGCACAGGGACCGTTGATGGTAAGCGGTCGCTTAGCAGTCCAGGTCGGCTCACACCCATTTGAGCCAGCACGTGATCCATCGGACTGCGCGGATCCCGAGAGAAGTCTGGGTGGATTGGATTCTGAAACCCACATAAAATCGTTTCAAGTACCTGCTCAATGGCGACACCGCTGTGATTTATATTACAATGGCCAGGCCATTTGGGGTGGGATTGTGCTGCATAGCAAGGATAAGTAGACGCCGCAGTGAGTATGCAACACTGATTCCAAGTGACAGGAGTCGGAGTTGGGGAAGAAGCGGGGTCTTAGTGATCCTTGGAGCGTTATGTATGTTTTCTGTCAATGGCGCTGGCGTTAATGCTCGTCCTAGATTAAAATGAGTAAAAAAAGGGAATGCTTCGTTAGTACCATGCCATGTCATAAAAAGAGATGTGGTAGAAAGAACAGGTAGGAAGAAGAAAATAGGAGAAAGAGAACGAAGAAAGTAGAGTGAAGAAGGAAATTGGGCAAGAAGAATAGTCTCCCTGCACTCACGCTTCACCCGCACAGCTCACTTTAATTCACCCCATTTCTTCGTGGGCTAGAGCTTGAATTTGGAGCCTGAACATTGAACCTCGACCTTGACTTTGATCTTGACCTTGAGGCATTTCATGGTGAACAAGGCGAACAAGGCGAACACTGCCAGTTCACGGTTCACCACATGTCCCTACGTCGTCCACGCCGGAGGCAGAGAATGCACCCGACAAAGCCGTGGGGTCCCTGCTCTCCTCGCTCCTGGCAGGACCATGCTCAACTCACCACCACGCTCAACTCACCACGTTATCACAGCAGGCAGCGACAAATGACTGCAACGGCATCACAAACGGGTACGACCATGTACCATACTAACTCCGCCCTCAGGTCCAACTCCTCCTTGCGCAAGGGACTAGTCAGCCTTTTCCTTCTGCCTCCGCCGCTTGTGTAGGTGCTGCTTGGGTTGAGGGGGTCGGGGAGTTAAACATCCAACTGTGACGCTGAGTAACCGAAGAGCGGCAGGCAGGTCTGGAGAAGCTGATGGGACATGCTTCGTCGTCATGGGTGAATATTTGAATGAGGACGCGAGAAGGCATGCAGTGAAAATTCGCCTGGGCCCATGTGGTTCAAACAAGAGCTGGGGTCGTACAGGCGATGGCTGGGGTGCGGGAGTGAGTAATTGGGGACGTGGTCCCAATTTTCGGACATTGATATTGAGATAAGAAATGTTCATGATGACGTTGCGGTGATGGTGAATGTGGAAGTCGAGGAATGTCAAGGAATGTGAAGAGAATCTTGAGCTTTATCAAAAGCTGAATAGGGTGGGGAAAAGGTAAAGCAGGCAGTGAGGAAGGAAGCGCGCCGCTGGTCGAGGTTGAGGAACAGGCTGGAATGACCTCGTTTTCTCCTTGTGCAGCTTTCCTAGAGGCAATATCAATTTGATCGTCAGGGCCTCAATGTTAACGTTCATCTGTTTGCCGTATCTCTTCTTTATCGCGCCAGAAATATTCAGAGTCATAAAAAGGGTGGTGGGGGACACCTTGACCCGCCAAACTGAGTTAATGAAGGAGCATGCCAGGACGGATGGACTACGTATATGGGCGGTGGTATGGCTGCAGTGCCAATGGATTACTGGATGAACCGATGGTTTGAAGCTGCAGAACACAGCAGCATATTAACACTATATATAGCAGCATAGGCGACCGCGAACCTACAAACACGTTAGCAGGAAGAACCAGAGGACACAGAGAACAGACGAACTCGGAGGATGAGGTGGGCGTAATAAGCAGTTTGCTGAGCTGGACAGCGTAACTCCATGTTCATCGACCCTATGAGTCAGGCCCACGGCCTAGTGAATCCAAGCCGAGCTGATAAACGCATTTCATGAGGGCGGGTCCGGTTCGTCCAGCTGGACGTCCAATCAAGCTCGAAACTCCGGCTCGGGGTGTGCGTGACCACCGTAGCGAGGTTCAATTCGAATCTGGCGGTGACGGTAATTAGCGCTAGCCTTTCGAAATCGGTCTAGAGAGGCGTAGCTGCTGGAATAAGTGGGTGTAAAAGGCGTAGTACTAGTAGAAGGAAAGAGGGGCGATATTTTTCACCCGACAAGATCCCGCCCTGGAGTCGTTTAGGGTTAAGGTCAGCTCCCGCTTGGCTCCCGCTCTCCCACATCCCTGAAGTGACTCTTAAGTATCTCTTGCTCATCTCTCCAACTTTATGCTCCTGTAGACTTCCACCCAGATCTGACCTTATTCGGTACTGAAACGCTGAAATACCCATATCTATCTTTACTGCGTATATACGTCACGCATGGTCCGTATTCGTTTGTGCACCCACTCCGTTTGAACTCGACTCGAACTCGACATCCCTTCCATGTTGAATGATAATATACTAGCAATTGGATATTAACATGCCAGATATTCCATTCCTCCTCCTCCCCCTTCTCTTCTTGTTCTTGTTCTTGTTCTTCAAGTTGACTCAACTACTTAGAACACTGTTTGAAGTGGAACGCCTTCGAATTCGAATCCGAAGAATCGTACTACCCATCACTTTTGCCTTCTCTCTTGCGTATCTTTTCTCTGGAACAGTAGATTGTCGATTCGGAGCAAGCCCGGCAAGGACCTGGTCAAAATTTGATCAATCGCGCTGAGTACGATGGTTCAGGAGATTGGTTTGCGTACTGAAGAGAAATATAGAAAACGCGAGCTGGACGACATTTAGGGGACTTGAAGGCTTTTATTCCTACATTTGTTTTGCTGATCTTTGATTGTCTCAATAATACAACATCGATAAATAGTCAAACATGCTTCGACACTATGCACCACTAGGTGCGCTAGCTTCCTCCGCCTTCTTGTTCTGCCATCCCTTGCTTAGTTATTTCATTCTAGTCCCAGATAAAAAAATTACTCACCGTTGCAGTCCAGTCATCCAATGGGTAAGTGTACTGCTCCTGTGTAATGAGGACCCGCCCGAACCCGTTAAGACCAGGATCTGGGTTGGCGCTCCGCACCGCATCACCATCGGACATGTACTCTTTCGAACTTTCGCTTCCGACGATCTTTGTGCGGCTGTTAAATACTACCATCATAGTCGTCGAATACATCTTTCCTAGGATTCCGGATGTCGTTTGGAAATAGGTTGGCTTTCCCGGAAGGAGGGATAGGATGAGGTTGATAATGGCGATTGTAGCTGCGGCGCGGTGTTGTTGATTTAGATACCCTGATATAAATACGCATGCGAGAACGTGGGCTTGCCTGTCAAGGTTCCGGTTTCAATGACCAGGCGGATGAGTTTCTGGACTACCTTTCTGGTCTGTTTCCACGAAGTCCTCTTCTGTGATAACTGATGGAAGGTGATTATAGTGAGATCCCAGGGAACCATCCAAAGAGAGGAAACGACTCGCATAGTATGTCATGCCTGCTGCAATGATCACGTCGCATAAGGCACTCCCACCGTTCCAGAGCTACACGGAGGATTATTTTATGGATATGTATACTGAGAAAACCAACTTACCCCAGTTGCGATGTACACCTTTGTGCCCAAGAACTGCGTGAATACCCTGGATTGGTGAGCTATGATTCCAGTTGCGATCCCTCCGCTGAGCTGAATGAAAGACAACTGGGATCATGTTTAGAGTCTTTGACAGATCTAAAACGGAAGATGCCTTACCAAAACGATGATGCTAGGTACTATATTGGACTGCGCCAAGATTCGTATGCGATATGCATAGAAAACCTGTACCACAGAGGCGACTTCAATAATGGGGATGAATTAGAGTAATGCTGTGTTTCGAGAATCAATAGAACGCACTTGCAGAGCTCATGATAGGGACTGAAAACCACAAATTTCCCTCTTCGTTGATAGCGTTCAAATTTCCAAAACCCTCGGCGAAGGAGGAAAACGCAGCTTGCGTAAGGAGGACGGTTTGTATGAACTCGGCGATGTACAGTCCATAGACTAGCATTTGCGTCCATCGAGGATCGTTTGGGAAAGCCAGAAAGTAGAGATCTAAAAATCACCGAGCCTGATCAGGGGAGACTGATATTTGACGTTCTACGTAGGTGACTCACAGACTTGCGTGGAGAGAGACCCAAACAGACCCCAATGAAGTAGATATGCTAAAAGCTACCCAGCTTTGGATTGGTGAGGGCTTTGAATTCAATTCTTTAGGCTCACCAGCGGGCCAACACTACGAGGGCAAGTGGTGATCAGTCTGTCTTCGAATTCAGCATACGCAGACTCACGTCCTTGCCACATCTGCAGGGATAGGTGGTACCGGATCCATTGAGATCGAGTAGAAAGGGGTGGAAGGCTCAGACGTCCAGAATTTGATGATGATGCTATCCTTTTAATTGGAAGTCATTAGAGTTCGTTTTAAAAATGGTCGTTCGTCTTCCATCAAGGTCGGCGTTGGATTTGGTGCAGCGTTCTTTTTTATCGCACGGTCTCCAAGTAAGCAACTGAGCTTCGATGAAATTCCCAGCCCCATCTTCCGAATCTCCACGATCCATGAAATGGTCAATCTGGGCACTTGGATTTCCCACTGCGTCACCAATCGATGATTAGAGGTTATTTGCAAATTCCGTTCAAACGAAAAAATGGAGCCTACCGGGTCTCTGATTGGCTGAAGGCCCCACTTTTTGCCTTATATTCCGCCATGAGGTTTCATCGATCATCTGTCGTCCTTCATCCGAACTCAACGTATCCTGTTGGGCAATGGGCTGGTACTGTTGCAACACATGTCATGGGATAGATGGCCGTGTACTCTGGACACTGGCTTTAGTAATCCAGGATCATCGGAACTAAACATTTATTTCCTGCGGCATCATTGAGGTCGTTCAATCCTATGTGCCTGTCTGACATCGTACGTGTCACTGAAGTAGAGGCCAGCACCTGTCAACCCTTAAGTGAGGCGGCGACTCTCAACCATCATAGTCAAGGTCAGCTGTGATTCAGAGGTATCATTGGAAGCGTACTATGGCTAATAAAAGGTGATTCTGATCCCTCAAGAGAACTTCAGACAGATGTAATATCGGTACCTCCATTGCGTAGAGATGCCGAACATCAAGGGTGCCAGTCTCAAATTGACTCTCAATGATTGTGATGTAGGCTAAGTATAAAGTACAACTTCTTCACCTTCTAGCCCTTTCACAGAGACCGTTGGGTGAAAGAAAAGCCTTTCTAGAGAAAAAGAAGCAGCGTTATATATGGATACAGTATTACAAATACGACCCGCTGGCTACGGGTTGAGGTGAAACGGGGAAAATTAGGAAGGTTTTTTTCTTTTGAACTGAATCTTCTGATCCTTTATTCTGTTGTTCAAGATACTTCCAGTGGTACAGTGTACCCATTATCCATGCTGCGTGTAGTTGAATTATTTTCTAAAGTGAGACGTTCAATGACAAGACATTGACATTGACACTGGGAAATCAACGGACATTTCACTATTTCGCCCAATCTGTCGGTGAGATATTCTTTAAGTGCGTGAGCATCTGATTTGGGACGTGAGATGTCCCAAGCTTGACGAGTCAGTAAGGCACTCAGTACTCATGTTATACTTTGCGCTAAACAAGTATGCAGCATGCGTGACGTATTTGACTCCGTCCAGGCAGCAGTTACAAGCAACTTTTGACAAGGCGAAAATACCTCTGACTGTGATAACGGCCTTTAATTAATGCATTGATGCTTATGGTATCGGAATCTGAAGCGGTGAGGTTCAAGGAACAAGCTGTCATGGAAAAGGAGTTCCAGGCGCCGGTGGGATAAATGGGTATATGGTTATGTTCCCCATCAGGCGCTATATCGCATGTAGACCTGCTATGGCAGTGTCTGTGCGCATCTTCAGTTACCACCCGTAGTACTGGTCCATATGGAGGTGATGATAGAGTTTAAGATGCACGATAAACGTTGTTGATATGGCTTGCTGACATACTCAGTGCATAATGATCTATTCGTAGTCATTCGTGGAAAGAAAAAGTAACTTGGGAGACTGAGTGATAAAATGAGCGAGAGGCTCGCGCCGGTGATCCTTATTTGAAAAATCCAAGTGACGCTTATGTTGATTTTTGACCAGCAAGGATTCCTATCACCCAGCTGGTCAGAATCTAATATTAGATCACAAGCCCGTGGTGCCCGCTCGCTTGTTGTAACCGTGTAAGTTGTACGCAGAGAATATAAAATAGAAGAAGCACATTTCATGGGAAGGAATATGAAATGGAAGCGCACTGAGGGATGGCGACTTCGAGTGCTGCAGGGTGCTGCATCCATAAGTACTAGGACTTCTGAAATTTTTTGATCAGACGTCTGATGAAGGTATGTATGTAGTTACAGCCAGTAATAAAGAGATTGCAGGAAGTTCTGGAACTTGGAAAGAAGAGGAAAAGAAGTGGGTCTCTTTGATAGATGGGTCAGAAATCAGGTCAGGTTGAGAGGAAACCTCAGTCCATTAAATGGTTATTCGGCGCTCGACGTCAATCAGGTTCGAAGAGGGTTTGATAACGAGTCTTGGTTAGGAAGATGTCTATTTACAATTTAATCACAATAAGAGAGAGAATCTGAAATGGTACAGCCTTGAGGTCGCCTTGGGTTCTGACATTGCATTGAAGGAAGTAGACACGACCATATGGTATAGCAAAGTGCGATGTACTTGCATTGAGAAGGACAGAACGTCCATGCAAGGTTCGCTCTATGTGATCCCATGAACAGCTGCCGGCTCCAGCCCTAAGGAAGTGCTGCATATGAGTGACCGCAGGAAGGTCTCCAAAATTGATATTGTCGTGTACCGTTTGCTTGCATAGTTACAGTTTGTCAAAGCCTGCGAATTTGTAGACTCAAGATCGAGAGGTCGTTGTGGCTCAGGGTTGGTAGACGTAGGGCTTTGAAACCCTGAAGGCAGCTCAGACGTTATTTTTCATATTGAAGCACGGTTGGACAACCATACCCCTTTTTCCACATGCTTAAAACCGTGCCCTGATTGCGCTCTATCCTTCTTTTGCAGCAATGCGCACTGGCAGGCTGTCAGGTCAAAGCATCAGGACGAGCCATCCCAATATGGTCTTAACAACCTTTCACAATGTCAAATGAATAAAGGCTTTCTGGAGCTCAGTCCGAGGCGTAATCCTTGGGGTAAGTCTTGCCTCAAAGCTGCATCCTCAAACGCTTTCCCGGTTCTACACAACCAATGGCTGGATTTCCGGAGGATGGTGGTGAAATGAGATTTCATTGGCAATTTGTCATTTCGCAATTCAATTTTAAAGTTCTGGACAAAGTCAATAATAATACTTACATCGAATTCCAAACACTGCAAGAGAACATAAAGCTACAGCAACATGGGAGAACAATTAAAACAATATCACTGAACACCAGAGCCCAGCAGACAATGTTGGGGGATGCCACAGTCAGAAGTATTAGGAACTTCCGACACATGCAAGAGGTTGGCATAACCACTTCACGAAAGGGATGAATCAGCTTTGTCTTGAAAGACCAGAAGAACTAATTTCTAGGCGTCAAGAAAAGAATTGAGAAGACGACCACATACAGAGAAGACGGGTGGTCAGCCAATTTCCAACAACGGAATACATAATTTTACCACAAAATACTCCAATGAAGGAACGAAGGACCATAAGAACATGTAATGGCCAAGGCAGAATCTTGCATGCCCTATGCGTAGTGTGAGTCAAAAATATCCGAGATTCATGTTTCATTCATCATAACGCAACCGGAAGTCGACGATGGAATAAATGTGCTGCAGACGTTGACCGCAACGCGGGGGCTGCGAACTCAGGAGGTACACACCTAAACAGTCGATACCCGGGAAACTGTAAATGGCGTCAATTACAATGACGGGCCTCCCTTGCGGAAGACCAGAGCCTAACTCGTCCGATGGCAGACACCGCGCTCAGATGGGCTCGGAAGCAGGAGGAGGGCGGTTCGCACGGCTTGGAGGTCTGGAGGCCATAGAGGACGTGGAGGGAAGAGGATGGTGGTGAGAGGAGCAGTTGGAGCATCGACCTGAGGAGGAGGATGAATCAATGAAGCTCATATGTGTAAAGAGAGTACTCGAACTCACCTACGAGCCTCCGGCGTAGGGGGGGGAGGGTAAACACCACAAGCTGACCTTAATATCCAGCACAGGAAGGATCTACTAACCCTCCTTCGCCTCCGGCTAGGGTGTTGTTCCAAAGTGCGGAGCGTAGGTCGTAGCAGGCGAAGACGATCCAAATTTCGAAAAGAGTGACGGAAAGAGTAACTAGTGACGCGTCGCATACACTGCCACTGCACAACCACCCACTTGGATGGTCAACAGCGCGTTGAGGGATGGAATTGTCACTTGTAAGGACAGGGAGCTTGGAAAGGTGGGTACAGGCGAGGGGTGTGGTTAGTTGTGTAAAAAACCCGTTCTGTGTGGGAACGGTATAAGACGAGGGGGGTTGGGTGAAGGACGGAACCATTCACAATTCCAGTCAAGTCCAGAAGTGGTGAGAACCCTCAGGATCACGGTCCTGAGCAAATCTTCGAGTAAGGGTGAGCCAGTTCCTTCTATTTAGAGCTGCTCTCGTGGCTAGCTGCAAGCTGAGGGAATTGTAGCTAGTACAGGCCTTTTATACCTAAGTAGCTAGTGAAATTTTACTCTAAAATTTTAGAAGGGATAAATATGAAAAGATAGAAATGACTCAGAGAGTCTTTTTTAAGTAGGGAGCTCGACAACGAGAGATCGACGAGCGCCTGTTAGTTGATGCACTAGATTTCTAAAAATAAAATGAATTGAGTGGAATAACTTGCCTGTGGTCGTCTAGCGACCATTTAATTCCTGGATCTTCATGCATCCGTTGTGAGCATGAAAATGACTAATTCCGTGCACAACCGGAGTGCAAGCTCCACAGTTGGAAGTATAAATCTGTAGGATACTGAAAAAATTACGAATAAAGGCGAAAAGGGATGAGGTGAGGGTGAAGGCGAAAAGGAGGTAGAGATAGAAGAATGCCAGTTTAATTCCACATAGAAAGTAGGCTGAGGGTGGTCATAGTCATCTTCCTTCTCCCGCGCAACTCTTTCAGCCAAGAAAACCGATTCTTCATAGTCAAAATTTTATTCCTGATGGCCATCCTCTTGCACAGCAGGATCTCGTCTTCATCGTCCCATATCTCTTCATGAGCTTCTCTACAGTCATGATGGGCTATGAGGACGATCACTACTGAACGAAACAAAATTAAAGCCGTAGCTGCATGTTGAAAAAAAAGGGCACTTGGAGGGTAAATTACGTGATGGTGTGTATAATGTCGACTGAGGCAAACATTTAGGTTCAGGATACGGAGGACCAGACAAGCAGTACCAACGCCTGGTGAGGAGGTACAGTTGATCGTTATCGCAGTCCTCCGTGAGGGCAGTGCGTGCAACTGGATTGTCTGCGACGTGCTTTGAGCTTGAGGTATGGCGACGAATCTCAAGGTCATCTGAGGCCGCATACGGCTACACCGAACTATATGGTGACCAGAATATCGGTACGAGAAAATAACGAAAAGCGACAAAAAGACAAAAAGACGGACCGAGAAAATGCGATTGAACCTCTATACAATCCGGTTTCCATATGAATTCATTCAACTCGTCAAATTGTACTCGCTCAAGGTGCTGGTGGTGCTCAAGTACAGAGACAACGAGCTAGAGTCAACGTCAACTAGGGTGGACCGGTGGTTGGGTTGGCCTGCCGTGATTCATGTGGTTCGTTCGGCGTCATTTGACATTCTATTCGGACTCCGAATAACTGTCATGCAAGGCCGTGCTGCAGCGACATTTTCTGGTAGAATTCTGCATATAAAAGGGCAGGCAGATAGAGTGATGAAGAGAACAGCCTGTCCTCCTCTCCTTGCTTTCACCAAACAAATTCCCGCGCTCGTTTCTAAATTAGGTTGAAGGTCCGACCTCCCCCGCTTGACCCTAAACTTTCTCGTTCTTCTCTGGTTCTTTCTGTCTCGCATGCTGATACCGTACGCGCTGTCAGGGTGATGCTAATTGCTGCTTTCTTATTGTCTCTGGAGCACATTATCTTGTTGTGGAGGACAATTTCTATCTCCATTGAATATTCGTGCGAAATCACTAACCACCAAGGAGACGACTCTGTTTGATTGTGTTCGAATTTTCTCTCCTCCTTCAACGTTTGACAGCAATCACACCTTCCTTCTTTCTACTCTTCGTTACTCTGCTGTCGAGACTCACGGGAGAATCACTATTCACTAAGTACTTGCTACACAATTCTTTTGTGGAGGCCCCGAACCTCTCTCGCGAAGGCCATAAACATCGATAATCCATAAACTGATTTGCTTATTTATGGATGTTTAATATATAATGCAGTACCCTTTCCACTCCTTCGTACCTATCTTGTGCTTCATCGCTATCGGGCTTGCAGTGTCTTGCTCGTGCTGGCGCCTTATCCACCCACGCCGTGCGCAATGCGGCCGTTCAGTCTTCAGATAATCTATCCAAGTAATTTCTGAATGGTTGACGTACATTGCCACATCTTTCGAGGTGACACTGTACCTCGATTACCATGATAGTAATCTCAAGAAACTGTACCCTTAGAAAGGCTCCTCTCAGTGGGACTGCAGGAAGATGATCCTTTCTTACTTCAGTACCTGGCGCGTACCAACCTCATCTAGCAAGGTCTGTACAGCAGACATCAAGAAATGTTCAGCAGTTCTTCCAAACTTGCTAATACCACTCCCATCCTTGTCGTCGTCTCTATAGGTCTTGCTCATGGAAGCGATTCCCTAATCACATAATATGCGATGCGATATTCAGGCGATTATGGGGTCTATCCCTGAATAATTTCTGCGTACTTGTCTTCCTTTGAGGCCGCGGTTTCGATGGAAGAGAAAACGAGAAATTTCTCCCTTTTTTCAACTTCAACCCGTACTTTGGTTTTTTACTGGTACCTCTATAAATCTATCATGGACTATTACCGTCAAGGTTACAGGCCTGGCTCGTAATGCAAACTCAAAAAATCCATGTGCAATATGGTAGGCCAGATGATTACCTGTCCTAAATCATTGTGTTTGGTAGGGTAAAGTTTATTGACAAGGGTGATGTTTATTGACAAGGGT
This sequence comes from Gymnopilus junonius, assembly GCA_015501075.1. NCBI lineage: Eukaryota > Fungi > Basidiomycota > Agaricomycetes > Agaricales > Galerinaceae > Gymnopilus > Gymnopilus junonius. The sequence goes on along the minus strand of JADNYJ010000132.1, from coordinate 71,170 downwards.
GATATCGCCTCTTGGACCCGCACATACCAAGCTATGTTCAAACGGAAAATTCCAAGCGTATTTACTGTACGCAATGTCTTTTTTCGCCCTCAACGAGTTTCCTGATCGCCATTGCAGGCTTACACTAGGGAGGAAGCTGAAGTAGAGGCTGTGCTGTTAAGTGGTGTCGGTATTGAATTGCATCCGGCGCTTCGTCCTGGGCCTAACCCATGGGGTACTATGCTCTGGAAGCCGGACCCCAGGAAACTGACAAGATTTTATGCGATAAATTCCTGGATTTCTGGAGGGTTTCGGTGAAGCATGGTTAGTTGAGACTCGGAAATAATAATGATGTCGCAGTGTTTAGCAGAATTTAATGATCGCCATTACGCGCGTTGTTCCAAGCGATAGTTTTAATACATTTTGACTAATCTGTAAATCTCAAATGATTTGGTATTCTGCACATTGAAATAAAACGAAGAGATTGTCCAGAGAAACCCCCAGGTATTTCGTACGTCCTCCGCTGGTGAATAAGTTGGTTGTAGTTGGGCGTCCTCGAGTTGTAAAGTTATATAGAGGAAAGATTGAAGACTGGGAATTGTGAGTACCAAACGTAAACCAATGAGATGACGACGACGAAAAGAGTAATAAAAGGAAAACGAAAGAAGAAAGAATGCGAAGTGCAAAGAAGGAACATAAATAAGGCAGTAAGGATGGAGGGAGGGATGGAAAAGAGGGATGGATGGATGGATGGAAAAAGATATGGTAGAAAACTTGCAAAGAACCCTGAAATTATCATACTAGCATTCTTCCTCTTCATCAGCGCCACCCGTATCCGATCCTTAGAATTACAGCACAGGGCAACCTTAACAGCGCAGTGGGCATCATGTGGACGACTACTTCTCTGTCCCCTTGACTTGGACCTGAGGTAGAGGTCGTGCTGACAAGGGCTCCAACACATCAAGCAAAACTAGAGGCCTAAGCATACGATAAGTGGGTTGCCGACGTCCAAGGAGGCAGAGGCCAATTATCATTTGCGAAGTTGGAAGTAAAATTGCGTGGCCTGCACCGCCACCTAACGGCACCGCCACCAGCCTTTCTAAGCATGTTATTTGAGAAAGGTCCCAATGCTGAAGACTCTACTTTGGGGAGATCGAAGAGGGCGCTAGAAGTTGTGAGCTGGAAGTGAAAGTTTCCACAGAGCTGAGGGGAATTGAGAATAGCAGGGGTGAGGGAAGTGAAGGTGACGACGTGGTGGAGGAGCGATACCGACCTGGACGTGGCTGAGAACCATTTCGCGTATCGGGAGGAAAATAGGCATAGAAAGAAGGGAAGGGTGGTGAGACAAAGTTAGACGAGGAAGTGGTACTTGAGGCCTTCAGGGCAGACGGAAGACGATGAAAGGTGCAAATTGCAGGCTGGGTGTTCTCTGTGTGTTTGCGATAGCTGGACGTTGTCGGCTCGTGACGCTAGACAGGGGATAGATAGTTCAGAACCGTCAGTACTATGCCACGAACCAATGGGAAACGAGGACGAAAAGGGGATATGGTATAGGTAAAAGAAAGGAGAAAGAATGCAAAGAAAGAAGGACGGAAAGATGGAAGAAAGGATGGAACTTACAAAAGGCCTTTGACTGCACCATCTTAGGAATCTTCCCCTCATCTTCCGCTTCGCTCCCACATGTCGAAATTCTACTCGTTCATGACGATCTTAGAGTATCACCGGTATTATCGTTACTGGTGGATGTTCGTTTCGTTTGAGCTCTGGATCAGGGGGTGACGTTGCAATGGCAAAAGCTCAAGCACATTAGCATGCACTCGTAGCCCACAAAGATTGTACGCATTGTCCACGCTAGAGGGGTTCATCGTCGATCACAAAGTTGAAAGTAGAATTCCGCCTGCACTACCACCTATTTGGTCTATTTAACATGCAGTCGTGGAGTAGAAGGTAGGAGAATTTGTCTGACGTCTGAGAGGGCGGGGAATGTGGGATGAAGAGAGAAGTTTGCTTAGAGCAATATGGGAACCGAGTGATGGGGGATAAGCGAAATGGGGGGCGAGGCGATGTGAAAGGTAGAAGGGCGCAAAACTGATGTGGAGACAAGCTGGAATTATACAAATAACGGGGATGACTGTTCGTGGTCGCCTTTCTCCGTATTTAGTGCCACTTAAGCTGTAGACGCATAATCTGGGTCGCCAAAAATCTTGAAGACCAAGCGGTCATCTTGCTGTGTTTCTTCTTCGTCAACCTAAGCCCTCACTGGCACACCACATGATGTTTGCGGTCGTAATAGTAGAGGTACAGATGCATTACCCCTATGGACTTCTACGTCGGCGCTGAGTAACGTAGAAAGGATTCATCATTATCCAAAAAATTGTAAGTGAGGTTGCGCTGGCCAGGAGCCTGCACCGCCACCTGGAGGCACTGCCACATACATTATGGGAGGATGAGGACGGGCGTTGAGTTGTAAGCAGGAGGTCTTAAGGGAAGTCTGGGAGAGCGGGGAGTAGGGAATGGAAAGGGAAGCTCGCCAAGAGCTAGATAGGAATCCGAATGATGATGGATAAGAGAGGGCGAGGCTACATTGAGAATCAAAATGGTCCTAGGTTGAAGGGGATTGAGCTGTAGTGATGGAACCAACGGGGATGACCGTTCGTGGTAGTCTTTAACCATATTCAGCGCGACGTCAGCTGCAGACGCTCATTTTTCATCTTGCAAGTTGTAGCGTTTCATTTTCATCGACCTAAGCCCTCACCGGCACACCACACGACGTTACGGTCGCAACGGCAGGGTACAGATGCACTACCTATAAGGGTTACTACGTATGCACTGAGCCCAGCGGAGAGGGTTCATCATCGTCCAAAGATTTGAAAGTGAAGTTGCGCTGGGTAGGAGCCTGCACCGCCACTTCGCAGCACTGCCACCTGCTTGTACCCCGTGCGATGTTCAACGATGGTCAGGGAGTTGTGGGACCCAGAACTTTTGGGGGACGTGAGAGAGGGCAGAGGGACGATGGGCTGAAAGTATAAGCTTGCATAGAGCTGGCTGGGATAGTGAAAACCGCGGTATAGAAGAGAAGGGGGTGTTAAAGGTGGAAAACAGTAACCGCCGTTGCCTGGGATTGAAATGGATAAATAATTAGCTAGAATATGCAGCGAGCCGGGGTGACTGCTTGTGGTTGTCTTCGTTTACACGCGCCGCTCCGTTAGGTCAAAGAAGCTTTTCCTACATCTTGAGGATGATTATCACCCGTTCGTCGACCAGCCCGCTGGATTTTATGTCCATCCGCCTAAACACCTTCGTGGCCTCGAATCTCAGGTAGCATGCATTACTCCGACGTGGTCCGTACCGTCATGGAACCCTAAACATAAATGAAAATTGACATTCAGACGAGGAGGGCATTGGACAGGCTGAATACGTACGTAGAGCCATGGGTAGGCGCAGCTTCGGCCAAAAGCAAGAAAAGAAACAGTAGCGCCATCAGTGGATGCGTTCCGATTCTTCGTCGGAGCAGCGCTGGCGACTGGTCATCCACGGCGGGATCTGCAATTACACGACTGCTCAAGTAAGGGTCGCAACTGATTCAGGGATGATTCTGCGAACCGAGAGCAGGTCAGCAAAAGGGCCAGTGAAAACATAATATGAGAGATATACCCAGAAAATGAGGGTCCAATTTGTATGATGAGACTGCGTAGCAAACGCTCCGGCTCGAATCCTGCGTTCATTCAACGGGTGCGTTGCTTTCAGGGAGGACAAAGGACTATGAGCGCAAGCTTAAGCCGGACTCAGGAAACGTGTTCCAAGAGCAGAGTTCGTTCTCTGGAGCCAATCGAATGGGGTCGAATCCAAATGATTGGGTTGGCGCGGTAGGTGTCTGGTTTGCCCCCGTGGTGTTGAAACCACACCCTGGTCGGAGCAGCCGTACAGGACCACCGTATAGCGAAACTTTCCGGTGTAGTTGGACGTGAAAGTAGTGCATTATTGAGTTATCGAAGTCGAGGTCAAGAGTTGACCTCTCCTGGTCCTGGTTTCACCGAACAGACCCCCCCGAACATTTCCGCGTCCTTCCTCCGCTTTTTCCCCTTCAGTCCAGATGTGCAGCTAGAGAGAGGATAGATAGTTCGTAACCGTTAGTACTAGGTCAAAACCCAATGATAAGGCGAAAATAGGGAGCAAAGGAAAAAGGAATGAAGAAAGAACACAAAGAAAGAAAGGAGGAAGTAAGCAGGCAAGCAAACTTACCAGGGCCCTTGAAAGACACCATCACATTACTCTTCCCCATCTTCCGCTTCGCTCCCGTGTCCAAATCCTATAATCTTACTCCTTCCTGACGACTTCAGAGCATCGCCAGCATTATCGTTGCTGGTGAACGTTTCGTTTCTCTTAAGCATTGCTTCTGGAGTTGCGGTTGCAACGATAAAAGTTCAAGCGCATCAGGAGGCACCCGTATCCCACAAAAATTGTACGCATGGGGCTCATCGTTCGATCACAAAGTTGAAAGCAAAAAATTCTGTCGGCACCGCCACCCGACAGCACTGCCACATACGTTATCCGAGGATAGGCGTTTGAATTGTAGGCAGTAGCACTTGCGGAGCATTGGAGGGGGGCGAGGAGCAGTGAATAGAGGTTAGAAGTTTTCCGATAGATAGAGGGGGATTGAATGATGGAGGAAGGAAAGGCAAAGCAACGTTGAGAGTCCCGAATGTGTACTCGGCTGAAGGGGGGGATGAACTGTAGTAATACAGTCGGCGCGGATGACTGTTCGTGACCACATTTCTCCGTATCAGTTGCAGACGGACGGTCTGGGTCGTCAAAAACCTTGAAGACCAAGAGTCCATCGTGCCGTGTTTCTTCTTTGTCGACCTACGCCCTCGACAGCATACCGCTTCACGGTGTGGTCGCAATATAGAGGTACAAGCGCATAAATCCTAGGGATACTATTGTACGCGTTGAGCCCAGAGGAGAGGGCTCATCGTCATCCAAAAAAGTTTGAAAGTGACGTTGCGCCAGGAGCCTGCACCGCCACCTGGCGGCACTGCCACAGGTGTTATGGGAGGATGAGGATGGGCGTTGAGTTGTGGGCAGGAGAACTTGAGCGAGGTCTGGGAGTGCTGGAGTGCGGAGTAGAAGGAGAAGTTTGCTGAGAGCCAGTTGTAAATTTGGAAGATGAATGATAGGCGAAGCGGGGGAAGCGAGGCGACGTTAGAGGTCGAGAAGGGCGCAAGGTTGAAGGGGAGACGAGCTCGAATCGTACAGGTAGCGAAGGTGACAGTTCATGGTCGTCTTCCTTCACAATCAGCGCTATTTCGCTGAAATCTCATCTTCATCACTGAGAACCTTGAAGACCAAACGTCCAGCTTCCCGTGTCTCTTCTTCATCGACATACGACCTCAACGGCATACCGCTCGCCGCTGGAGTCGCAAGGGCAGAGGTACAGGTACACTACCCATAAGGGTTACTATGTATTCGTTGAGCCCAACGGAGAGGGCTCATCGTCATCCAAAGATTTGAAAGTAAAGTGGGACTAGGAGGAACCTGCACCGCCACTTCGCAGCACTGCCACCTGCTTGTACTCCATGCGACATTTGACCATGGTCGGGGAGTTGTGGGCCCTAGAACGTAGGGGACGTCGGAGAGGAAAGGAAACGGCGGTCTTGAAGGAGGAGCTTGCCTAGAGCTGGGTGGGATTGTGAATTCCAGAGCAAAGGGGAGAGAAGGCGATGTTGAAGATGGGGATGGTAACTGCCGCTACGTGATATTGAAGGAGGGAAGCGATGTGCTGGAGCCGTATAGTGAGGAGGGGTAACTGTTCGTGGCCGTCTTCCATTACATACGCCCCTCCGTTAGGTCAAGGGAGTCTGTACTTCATCATCAAAAATCTCGGTCTTGGTGATCTCCCGTTCGTCGACCATTCTGCTGAATTTCACGTTCATCCTCCCAGACCTTTTCGTAACCTCAAACTTCAAGCTTCAGGCGTCAGACAGCCGTGGAGATAGTGGTCTGGACCATCATAAATTTTTAAACACAAACTGAAAATGGACATTCAGACGAGTACATGCGACGGGTGGAGTACGTACTATGAGTAGGATGCGCCATCGGCTAGCAAAAGGGGAAATCCAGAGAAAAAACAGTGACGCTGTCAGGAGATGCCTTCCGACTCTTCGTCAGAGCAGCGCTGGCGACTGGTTGCGGCGTAATCTGAAATTACACGGCTGAAGCATGCTGCTCAGGCGAGGGTCGCAACTGATTCAGGGATGATTCTGCAAAACCGGAAGCACGTCAGCAGAAGGACTAGTGAGAACATCTTAGAGAGATATACCCAGACAATGTGGTCCAATTTGCATGATAAAACTGCGTAGTAAACGTTCCGGCTCGAATCACCCATTGGTGGAGCTGCGTTCATTCAAGGGGGCATCACTGTCAGGGATAAATATTTAAATAACCATTAGCCTAAGCTTGAACTCGAAAAACGTGTCCCAAGAGCGTAGTTCATTCCCCGAATCCAATCGAACCGGGTCGAATTCGGGTGATTTGGTTGGCGCAGTAGGTAATTCGGTTTGCATCGTGCGATGTTAAAGCCCGGGCCTGGCTATACAAGAACGCCTAATAACGATACTTCCTGGCGCAGTTGGATATGAAAGCGAGGAATATTGAGTGATGGAATTCAAGTTCGAGAATTGACGTCCTTGGTGAACGGATCCCCCGAACGTTCCCGCGCCCTTCCTCCGCTTTCTCCGGCTGCCTCCCGCCTTTAATTACATAATCATCTTTGGCTTCAGTCCCTGATCAAGAGGCAAATGGTTTATAGGATTATTCTTTTAGAGTACTATGGAATGGTTGCTAATATAACATCCAAGACTTTCATGTGAATTAAACTTTGAGATTAGCGCAAGATGATCAGTTTTTCACAGACGATTTCCTGGTTTAAGGGTATGCTCTAATTTATTTCTACAGCCACTTGCTTTGAAAAGATTTTTCATGAGGAAATTCCACCGTTTGGTATCACTGAAGTCATTGAAAATACTTTAAATTATTTCACTAAGGTACATCATTGCCTTCCTGAAACTCGACCAAGCACTTAGCAGACGAACCAGTGGGGCACAGATCCACCGGGTCATAAATACGACAAAGCCAGAATGAGCTGAACACGTTTTTCTGGCTTGATTTATCGAACAATGAATCTTCGCATGAGGATTTCGGCGATTATACGTTTTTAAAGCCCCTCCCTCGTGAGAAGGTCGTGGAGTAGAAAATGACAGAATCATATGTACTATGGTAAAGACAAGGTCTCTTGGTCCCAAATCATTTCTACAAAGTACATTGTATCCTTTTCAGCGTGAATTTGCGTCCTGCATCACAAAAAAAACCAACTGAAGTAACACGCTGAGTCTGAATCGGTCAGGGGGGTAAAGAAGGAAAATTCCAACGTGATCGCATCAATGTTTTTTGGCTCGACTATTTTGTATTCGCATCCCTCCTCTTCCTTGGTATTACACTACTCTCCTAGATGTCTTCGGATGTTCCTTCAGATGCCCCTCCAGAGGCCTCCTCGGATGCCTACTCAGATGTTTCCTCAGATGCTTCTTCAAATGCTCCTTCAAATTCTTCTTCAGATTCACGCTCCATGGATCATAGACGCGTTCCACCAATCCTTGTTAATCTTGGTCTAGCTTGCTTCTATTGTTTAAGTGGAAGAAGTGCCGAAAACTCCCTTTCACAGTGCGGATGTCGTCACCTTTGGTTTTGTGACCAAGGTAAGCCTTTTAAATCTCATCGAGCGTTCAAAATTCTAATCAAATGGTAATCAGAGTGTCAGATGGTATTATTTTATCATACATATACTCTTTTACTACTTTCCTCACACTAAAGTACAGGCGCAGTGGCCCGATCACCAGGAGTTTTGCACCGCGTACCAGGCTGTGGAGAGGAAATATGGACCCGACCTCCTGAAGCCGTACTCATTCGTTCGTAAAAACCCATACACTCATCATTTCATAAACGAGGAAGAGGTGGAGGAATGTCTCGACAGTGTCGGGTGTCTCGTCATGGATAAGTTGGAGGAGGAACTACAGAGGACACTCCTCAATCACGAGTGTAATGTGTTGGGTTGGGAACCGCATTGCCTTGCATGGTACGCCTTCCTACATTGGGACAACAAACCAGAGCCTAATTTGATAATTACGCAGTGGCCGATCGGATGCGATCTTTCGCATTGAAGCGAGACTTGCAAACCAGAATACTTCTCCATCAGTTTTAAAACCATGTCCTGGTTGCGCGCTCTCTTTTTTCTGCTGCGATCTGCACTGGCTGTCTATGAAATCCAAGCACCAAGACGAACCATCCAAATACAGTCGCGAAAATCTTTCACATTGCGAGATGAATAGACGATGTTTTGACGACATGAGATGCTCCCAAATCTTATTACCAGGCTCCAACGTCGGGGAATTCAATTGGGTGCCGGAGCGTACTGTGCCGTCGTGGTCTTCTCTTCAAGATAGCGACTGGACCCATTATTTATCTGACTTGGCTAACACACTAAGCTCTCATTCTTCTAAAGGCCATGATTTCTTGGAGGCGGCACTCCGTGCAGTCAGTGAAAACCTATCAATGCCTATGACCATCTTATGGGGCCTGGAAATTCTGAACGGTGATGATGACTCATGGACCATGAAGGAGGTGCTCAATATCCATGTAGGTCCTCCTTAATCCTCTCTCATCATTATTAATGCGATATACAAGGTGATCGGCGCAGCGGAAGTCGAAATCATGAACGACGAAATATTTGAGGAGATCTTGCATCGTCTGCCTTTAGTGAAAACTTTGATGGTACTTTCTCTTCATTTCCTCCTTTACAACTCATATAACTAGAGGTTCTCAGATGACATTCGTTGGACCAGACTTGGACGATTTGACTGGAGAAGATCCTATAATCAATGAGATCGAAATTTGCGCGTATGTCTCTTTGAATAATATTTTGGGTGATGCGATATTTATTATTCAAATCCAGTCAATGTGAAAGCAATGGGCGGATGATGATTCACGACCACCATCCAAAGTACGCCATCCTATTCAGGGGTTATAATTTGTATGCCTGATTTGATTTTCGATATAGGACATACCATGAATACATCGCTGACCAAGGAAGCGGCTTTGTCAAACCCGACCTAGCTATCGCCTTCAACTCTGTATGTTGCAAGGGTGATATCGCATCTTGGACCAGAACATACCATGCTATGTTTCGACAACATATTCCTAGTTTGTTCACGGTAAGCAATGCGTTTCTTGCCTCAACTCTTTTGCCGATTGTTATTTCCTAAGGCTTACAACGAGGCGGAAGCTATAAGAGAGTCTATACTATTCAAGGGTGCTGGTATTACCTTTCATCCAGAGCTCAGTCCTAGGCGTAATCCATGGGGCAGTCTTCTCTCAAAGATGGAACCTAAAACGCTTACCCGATTCTATGAATTTAACGGCTGGATCTCTGGGGGATGGAAGTGATAGGAACAGATCTACATGAACTTTTAGGGTCGCTAGAATTGATCGCGTTATTGAATAACGTCCGACGAAATAGACACTGTCTACGGTACGAGCTGATATGCCGTTAAAAGCTTTATAGTTCATTACGGTACAGGCTTGATGTACGTTGTCCATATCCATATGACATAGATTGATATTGTCTGCTCTGACATCGTTCCGGTTCTCGTTCGTCAATAAAGCAAAAAGCGTCATTCATCGGTGCCGAATTCATCTTGCTCGATATTCCCCTGAAGGTTTTAACAATGTGAATTTAAGTTCGAGGTTAGAACAACCAAGTGACTTACATCGAAGATCTATCAGATTTAGGCTTATTCCCGTATACCCCTCTGGCGTGTTGACCTGCGCTTGAACGGAAGGTCCTGCCAGTTGCGTGCCCTGAGCCATATGATTCTGAGGAAGAGGCAAAGTGACCTTGAACTTGTGAACGGGTATCCTGTGTCAAGAAGAAGCAGGAGTGTCACTCATATTCATACTTAAGAATACAAGCGACTCACGTTGAACGTTTCCTTCTTCTCTTCTTCCCATGGCTTTGAATGATTGTAAGAGGGCGGGGTGGCGGTTTGTGTTGAGGATGTTTAACGAAAGATTGCTTGGCGGAGGATTGCTTGACGGAGGATTGTTTGAGGGAGGATTTCTTGAGGGAAGATTGCTTCATCTTAGACGCAGCAGTGGATGCTCTGATTGACTTCTTCTTATTAATAGGCGACCGCTTCCACATTCTGGCTTTATATCCAAGGCGCCTTAACCCACGAGTCATGGCGAGGGCAATTAGGATCATTCGAGTGTGTCTCGGTGTGGGTCGATATCGATCGTTGGAAATGAAACGCCTTGGTAGTGTTTGAAGAGGAGGGCTGAGAAGAGAAGCGGAGGAGGTAAACATAAACTGAACATTACACCAAAATGGATCTTACAGAGTAAGCCCAAAAGCGACATGGAGTTGGTGGGTGGGAAGAGGAAGGACGATGAAATTTGGCAAGGATGAGCGCCGGCGTTCACGTTTCTAAAAGTTTAACATTTGTCACATAAAGCTAGGCAAGAGGTGATCGTTGTCATACCTTCCGGTCATTGCTAATAGTAGGTCGAAGATGGAACCATCTTGATTTGGTGTCACTGGTAACGGAAGGCGTCTTCGAGAATATAGGCACCTGATAGTCCGCGGAATAGACCATTGAAGGAGAAAGAGTGAACGTCGTGGAGCGGATGCAAGGGCAATGAAGAATGAGTCGGGGATATAATATATGGGTATATTGATTACTAGGGGAGACGTTTTTATATTCAGGGCGCTCCCAGAGCCAACACCTCTGCGATCAGAGCAATGTACCAACGATAATAAGGCAATGAAAGGCAAGCTCCGAAGTGGGTGTTTTAGAATAAGGAATTTACCCGATATCACACTCAGCGATGTTGTCATTCTGGTGCCTCCATATTTCAACGCCAGAGTTACTATACATCCGAAATTGAAGCTGAAGAAATGCTGAAAAGATATCGTATGTGATCTGGGGCTTGCTGGCCCGTCTAATTCCACGCAACGGTGGGAACTGAACGCTGTTACCAAGCCCATGCATGAGAATGGGTAGGGGTCATTTAGTCGCAAGAGACCAATTTATCACCTTAAGGAGATGAGTGTCAGCTTTTTTTGATTAACGGCGATGCTCCTCAACATTCACACTCCGACTCTACTTCGGCTTATAAAATCGGCCGTTCTCTTTGATCTCCACGAACTGTACTATCAGGCAGAAAACGAAAGTAGGCACGCGTCGGACCAAACGACGATAATTTCGGAGTGCTACGCAATTCATTTCTCGGGATTCGATTTGAAAAGCTTGCATGTCGCTTAATATAAGTGGGGAAAGCCGAGATATGAAGTTGTAAATAGAAAAGCCTAAGAGAAATCAAAGAGATGCGACTTGTTACTTGTCACTTGCCACTCAATATGCCATGATACCTTTTTCATCCTTATCACCGGGGCCAGAAATTTTCGTTCGGACACACCTTCCCGATGTACACAGTCCACACTGTCATCATTCTTAGCTTTGAGCTGACTTCTCTTCAATGACGAGCGTGGTCGTGCTGCCAGTGTGTGCGGGCTACCAATAGGTACCGGTACATCGGCAAGGGCTGGGAAAACTACGAAACCCGGAAGCGAACTATTGAAGCAGTGAGTCTTCCGACTGACTCGACATGGTGGTGAAAGTAATGATGGGGTTGCGCTGCGTGTACTGGGGCGATTTATGTTCTAAAACACCGCAGCGCCCTTTTAGGCAGGCTGTGGATCCTTCAGAAAAAACTTCGGATCAAGGGCATTCGGCAATTGCCTTGCACGCAGGTGGTTCCAAGGGCTTCTATTTATTTGGATGAACTCCTAACAGCCGATTGGGGACAAGGGGAAGCCTTAGCTGGGTTAAATAAAATTTACGAGTCCAGGTCATTGCAATTCAAGTTCTGTACAAGACGCTAGAGCTTGATGGCGAACGAAAATAAGAAAATGAAAAAATCGGGAGCAATCAGAAGTGCAAGGGGAAGAGATCAGGGGAGCGAAAAGTGGAGTTCATTACAGATCTCCGGAGTCCACTGTCCAGATGTAATCGGGCCGGTGATTTACGGACCGAACTTTTGGGCACGCTCGTTGGCCTCTTTGATGAGCTTGACGAAGTACATGACGATGTAGCGGGGATATCTAACTGAATGCTACTAGGAAGCTGTTCGTGTTCTGCAACGCTCAGGAAAATAATAGGGAGGGAATGAGAGTGAGAGCGAGAGTGAGAGTTGAAAGAATAGTGCTCATCGACGTCACATCCTCAATAGTTGATTGCTAGCAGCAGCGCTTTACATTTTGTGCATGCACGCAAGATCGATATTGAGAAAGTGAAGGCAACTCTGAAAGGGTCATACCAGTAATCTTCCGCCTCATCCACGTCACTCCCTCATATCCAAATCCTACGTTTTCGTGCTAGTCCCAAAGTACCACCAGCACCACTGTTTGCAGCAGACATCGCAGGGACCGGGGTTTCTCCTGCAGTTCGACCTGGAGTTGGATTATTAATGGTAAGAGTTAAGACTCGCCCATCAGCACCCGTAGGCCATACGTATTGCATATGGTGTCCACATCGAAGAAGGTTCATCGTCGATGACAAAATTGCAAGCAAACTGCGCCGCCTGCACCGCCACCTGCCTGCATCACCACTTTCTGCGGGTCAGCGATGTGCGTACAGTTGTCAACCTAGACCTTGCGGGGTGTTGAAGAGGGTGGAAAGAATAGTGAACTGGGAGTAGAAGTTCGCTGAGAATTGGACGAGCTTTAGAAATAGTGGGGAAAAGAATTAAAGGCGATGCTGAACGTGACACTCCGCCGCCACTTGAGGTTGAAGTTGCAAGACAGTGAGCTGGTGGTGTATTCGTAGTCTATGAATGTTGTATACATCGTATCGGAGAAGGGTACCATCCAAAATTTCGAAAGTAGTAGTTGATATTGCGCGGCCTGCACCGCCACCTAACGGCACTGCCACCCGTTTATCCCATGTAAAATTAGAGGATGGACGTTCAAACATTCCCCTGTGGAGCCCTAAACTTTGTGGGATGTTGTAAAGGTGGGGATCATAAATTGGGAGTGGAATTGTTCTGAGAGCTGGATGAGAACCCGAACATTAGGGAATAGGGGAGTGAAAACGACGATGTAGGTGAGAGTGATACGAGGCTGACGTGGAGATGAGCTGGAGCTGTACATCCAGCGAGGGGACTGTTCATGGTCGTCTTCTTTGACATGGGGTATAAGGTCAGCTCATAACACCCGTTCTCCATCGCCAAAATCTTGATCGCCGAACGTTCGTCTTTCTGAGTTTCATCTTGGTCGACTTGGGACGACTTCAATAGTAACGCCAGGGATCCAGGAGCTCAGCGACTAAAAACCGTGGCTTATGGGCATTGTTCGAGTTGTCCACATCGGAGAAGGTTCTTCATTGTCCAAAAACTTGCAAATAAAATTTGGGTTGGCTGCACTGCCACCTGCTGATATACCTATGCGCCATTTGACGATGGTTGTAGTCAGAAGAACTCGTGGAATAATGGGGACAGTGGGTGGTGGTGGTGGACAAGAAGTACAAGCCTGCAGAGACAAGATAGGATTGTGTACATCGAAGCATAGAGGAGAAGAGATGGTATTGAAGGTACGCCTCCGCCGCTGCTTGATTGGAGCAAAGAAACGGCGAGAAACAACGATACAGATAGCGGGGGCGGCGGTAGGCGTCGTCTTCCTTTACATGCGCCGCTCTGCCAGCTAAAGACACCCATCCTTCCGCATCAAAATCTTGATCTTGATAGTCAAAAATCCGTCGGTCATCCTGCTGGGATCATCTTCATCGGGATAGACCTCTGGATGACCTCATATCTCAGGCTTCATGTCGACCACCCTGACTACCATCACTGTCTAAACCCGAAGAATTGAAATCGCGATTCCAAGGGGGAGCGTTCAGCAGCACTAGCGTTGTTGGTAGAAGCGTTCTAATAGCCGTGCTTGTGACTGGTCGTCCGCGGCGTCGTCTGAGATTCGAATTGAGGCATAGGGTGTGAAGTCGGTGTCAGGACGACTTTAGGCATGGTTCTTCAGGAGTAACAAACGATGAGCATGTCACTAGCGGGACTTAGAGAGAACAGGCCGACCTAGGGAATGTATTCCGCTCCGGCTGATATTAAGAAATCATATTACTGCGTTCATTGATCATCTTTAGAGCCAGTGGCTTATAAAGCTAGGCTTATGCCATCCCCTAGGGTCGATAAACATGTCTAAAGAGCATGGTTCGTCTGAAGTGGTTCACATTCAATCTGAGTTGATTTGGTTCAATGATTAATTCAGTGAACAAGTTGACTCACGTACGTCGGTTTGAATCTGAGTGCGCTGATACCGTAGCCGGACTCGAGTGCTTAAGCGCTTAGTAGCAGAGAGTTACCACTTTTTAGCAATGTCTAGCTGTGTCGTTGAGTAACTGTACAAAGGGCGTAGGATAAAGTCAAGACTCCCTCCTTGGTTTTCGCCAAGCTAACTCCCCGGACATTCCCGCGCCCCGTCACTTGCGGTGTGACCTCTGATCTCTCCCGCTTCGACCGACCATTGACTCTTGCTTGACTGCTCCTTCAATATTTAATCCTGCTTTACTCATTTGACGCTATATTAACTTTTGACTTCGAACTTGGAACGAACCAGGTCATAAACTGACAAAACCAGAGTGAACTGTAAACGTGAAACCTAAAAATAGGGGAGGAGCAAGGCGAGAGTTGATTTGGATATCTGCCTGTGCGATAACGTCCTTTTGCTTGATTTATCGAACAATGCCTCCAGGCATATGGACTCAATGCTGGACTGTGGCGATTATATGGCATTTGAAGTCCTTCAGCTGTATGGTATGGACTCTCGTGAGAACGTCATGGAGTAGAAGACAATAGAATCATACGGAAACGACAGGTCCTCCTTCAGACGGATCGCATTCTCGATTTCGGATCAAGATACAATCGGCGCATATTAATCACGGTTTCCTTCCGAAGTTCGTATGATATTGTGTCAAAAGTTTATCGCTTTGCTTTCAGCTAAATGTCTTCCCGCCCTGCTAATGCTCCTAATGCTTCTGAAGATTCTGATGTGGACCCAAGACGCTCCCCCCCAGTTACTGCTAACCTTGGGCAGGCGTGTTATTTTTGCCTAGCGGAAGGCAGCCCTCAAAATCCTCTTTCAAGGTGTGGCTGTCTCCATGTTTGGTATTGCAATGCTGGTACGTTTTCTACACCTCATTTAAGAAAAAATGACTGAAAATATGGTACAAGAATGCCAGAAGGTACATCGGTACTTTGGCAATTAGCTTTTTTTCGCTTGTACAAGCTAAAAAAGGTAAAAAAAGGGACGAAAAGCTGGCCATCAGAATCCGGGCCCGGATTCCCGAAAAGCGCAGACTTTGTACCAAACGTTCAGCAAGGCCAGAGCTGAAGAGGACCAGGAAATCGATTCTCTGTATCACGAATCGTGGCACAGGAGATGAAACGATGCGAAACTTTGCCATTATTGACCATACGACATACTAAATTTTCGAGGAATTGGCCGAAAAAGCGGAAAAGCTAAAAAGTAAATTGCCGACTTGCTGATGTAGGCTTTGCCATAGTCTGTTCTTTCGATTTCTAAATATTACACACCATAGGCGCAGCTGTCCCTACACAGAAAATTCTGCTCAGCGTACAAAGCAGTGGAAAAGAATTACGGCCGCGAAATCTTGAGACCATTTGCGTTTGTTGCCAAAGATCCGGTGTCCTACATTGTGACAAATGGCGAGGATCTGGACGAATGCCTTGACCATGTCACCACATTCATCACCAGTAAATTGGAAGAAGAATTAGGGAGACCACTTCGCAGCGCTGAGCGCAATATAGTGGGATGGGAACCTCGTTGCCTTGCATGGTGCGTTGCTGATTTGTGAACAAAAAGAAAACGAGCTCATTCTTGTGGTAGTGGTCTCTCTGAGATGATTTTCCGTATCATGGCGCAATCGAGGAACGAAGGCCCCCCTTATCCAAAATTGAAACCCTGTCCTGATTGCGCTCTCTCTTTCTACTGCTCTGATGAACACTGGGCTGCCGTTAAGCATATACATCAGAATCGCCCTTGCCGAGACGGGTACGCAGGTATCTCGCAATGTCAACTGAACAAATTTTGCTCCCTGGATGCCAAATTCTCTCAGGTTATGAAGCCAGGTTCCAACGTCGGAGAATTTTGTTGGGTTCCGAGGCGAATTCTACCCGCCTGGTCGTCGTTGCGAGACCTCACTTGGTCCGATTACCAATCTGATCTAGCCCAAGCTTTTAGCTCTTATTCTTCATACGGACATCCATTTTTGAACGCACTGGTCCGCGCTGCCAGTGAAACTTTATCGATGCCAATGACCATACTATGGGCCCTGGAAATCATGAATCTCGGTGATATCTCGTGGACACAGAAGGACGTTCTGAACATCCATGTGGGTTCTCTGCATTCGACTTCTGCTTTGTACATAGGACTAACTGGTGCTGAACTTAAGGTACTCGGAGCGGCAGGTCTGGAATTGTTGCACATTGAAGTATTTGAAGAGATTTTGCACCGCGTTCCTTTAGTGCAAACTTTGAAGGTTAATTTTCTAGATTTGTTTCGCTCTTAAATGTGACTCAACCCGATTTCCAGTTGACATTCATTGGTCCGGCATTGTTGACGCTGACTGGAGAGCATCCAATCATGAATGAAATGGAAATATGCTCGTACGTCTTCTTAAATTTCGTTGGATAAGAGTATTCGAGAATTGATCGTTAAATAAAGGCAGTGTACGCGTACTGGGCGAAAAGTCATTTTTGACAGTTATGCAACGTGTGTAGCCTACTCATAATTCCGTCTTTAATTTTCAACTTGCCAAATAGAACCTACCACAACTATATTAATGACCAAGGAAGCCAGTTTGAACGTCCCGACTTGGCTGTCGCTTTCAACTCCGTTTGTGGCCTTGCAGACATAGAATCGTGGACGAGATCATACCACGCTCTATGGCTACGTGGAATCCCCAGCATATTTACGGTGGGCGATGCTTGCCATTGTTTATGTCTAAAATTTATGTTCTGATTTATTTACGAAGGCCTACAATTTTGAGGAAGCTGAATTAGAGTCTGTACTTTTCAAGGGCGCCGGTATCCAACTGATATCGGAATTTGGTCCTAGGCCAAATCCCTGGGGAAGTCAGCTATCAAAGATCGAACCAAGTGCGATGGCTTTATTTTTTTCAGTGAACCGCTGGATTTCCGGCGGGTTTCGTGGACGTAGAACTTAATTACTATGATACGTTGTAAATTCACGAGACCTGAGATCTCCCTCCAGAAAAAATACCTTTGCAGAGTCCGAGCCAAATGTCAATTAGTTGTGTTTTAAAAAATGCCAAGTGTGACGCTTAACTTTCGTAATATATGGTTCAACTTGAAAGTGTCGCGAATATCTCTGTGAATAAATCTACAAGGTATTTGAATTTCAAATGGAAGTCGGAAATCTCGTACTGGGGTCAAACTGGGGTCAATATTTTTAGTAATGAATTTGTCAAGAATTTGCTGTTGGAGTACCTGGGACAACGTGACTGTGTGAATCAGTGTGATTATCGACGACTACAAGACGACGACGACGTCCAAACGACCTCTCTTATCAGTGTCACTACCGATTCTACATCACATCAACGTCCGCTACGATGGCATACTTAGGTTCTCTGGCTTCGCGGGAGGTCGACACGTAACGCATGTTCTTCATCAGCCACGCTGATATTGACCACAAGTTCCCCCTGGATCACGTCACCCTATACCAGCGGACCTCACGAAACGGCCAATTTAACGAGGTTTCGCCTTCGGAACCGATAGCGTTCTGGCCATTTATAAAAGATTCAGATTTCTCTCTTTAAAAAGTTTGCTAGATCACCCCCTTCGATGCAATGCATGGAGTAGGATTCCTTTCGCTTTTGTCGCTTGCCAGCCCCATCATTGCAACGCCGTCCGGCAATGGTTTAGGCGTAAGGTGTCCTCTCTTGTTCGATGGGAGGGCACCACAGAACTTGTCACCGGCCGACTTCGACAGGAACTCAAGTATATTCGATCATCAATTTGTGCATGGCGAAAGTGAGTGCCAAGTAACTATTCATACTTTTGAGGTAAAACTTCGCCACCCTAACTAAAACTCTGATAGCAACCAGTCGATTTTCCTTCCTGGAGAAGACCCTCCCTTGCCACAATTTGGATTTCACCGTTCCGAACTTATACCTGCTGCCAACAACGGCACCAATATCACTGTCCAAGGCACCACCACGTTTCACTGGTCGATTCATAATGACCCTCTGCGACCGCTGAACTTCTCACATGAATATCATGTATATAAGCTTATTTTTTTTATGCGTTATTTTGCTCATTTATGACTACTAGCCGGCTTGGCATGAGACGGCTGATTTTAGTACCTCTGAGATTACCTTTCTAACAAGGACGCCGTTCAACCGCTCCTTTGACCCAACAGTCCACGATCCGAAAACGACGTCCACGTTTCTAAGAGTTCAAAATCTGTCGCATAAATCTGGACAAAAAGTAATGATCACCATACCTTCCTGTCATTGCTAATAGTAGGTCGAAGGTGGAACCATCTGGATTCCGTGTCACTGGTAACAGAAGGTGTTTTCGAGAGTGTGGATCCTGACGATACCGGGGAAGATATCACGAAAGAAGGACGCACAAGGAAAAAGAGTGTACTGCGTGGAGTGGATTCAAGGGCGATGAAAGAAAGAAACCTACGAGGGTTATCGCAGGCGATGTGAAAATGTTGTTACCGTCACGGCTCTCCTAGAACCACGACATTTACAACCGAAACAATTTGCCAATTGAGAATGAGGAATGAAAAGCAAGACCCGAAGTAGACGTTGTGGATGAGATGATTTACCCGAAATCACGACCCACTGATCTTGTCACTCTTGTAGACTACCTCCATCCCGAACTAAAGCTGTACAAGTTATCGTATGTAATATGAACCTCGCCAACCCTTCTAGGTCAACACAAGGTCGAAATATGAGAAATTCTACCAACCCGTGCCTGAGGAAAGGTACAGTAAATGCCAGGTTCTTCTGATTAACAGCCACGCTACTGCATCGGAATTCTAGTTTGGCTTGTAAAATTGGCCCTTCCGTTATATCTCCATGAATTTTGATGTCGAGAAGAGGTACCATCGGAGCCAAAAGGCGATAATTTCGGAGTGGTAAGAAATTTGATTCCTGAGAATATTTAATTTGACAAGTTTTCCCTCCGACAAGCCATGGGGAAAAGGCCGGGCAATGTATCAAATGGAATAATCTAGAAGGTACAGAAAGATGGAACTTGTTTATGCTAACTTGAGCGACAAATCATGATACTCTTTTCGTCCTTACCTCCGAGTGCAAAATTTTCGTTCGGCAAAGTACCGTTTCCCCCCTACTCCACTGACATCTTTCATTGCCCTCCATTCCATCTCCCTCTCTTCAAGGATGGGTATAATCCTGCTGTTAGGGCTTGCTCGATTGAGCTCGGGTGTCTGAGGTGTAGTCGATTTAATGAGCACCAATTCATCAGCGAGTGCTGGAGCCTGGGAGAACAAGACCCTGTGAGTAGAGTTTGACGTGATGTTGGCCCCACTTGAGGGGATGAGAGTTACCAACGTGTTCAAGGGAAGAAATTACGTGCGCCAAACTGGCGAATACTGATTTGGGATGACGGGCTAGGAATGGTGACTTGTGTGCGCTGCTGATATCATCGTGTCACATGGTGCTCGGCGTTATCTAGCGTGTTCTGGACTTCTATCTGGACAAATTAAAGGCAACAACCGGGGGGGGTTATTTTAGGGACATGGGGAAGCCCCAACGGGGTAAGTTAAATTTGAGGTCGTTATGATCAAGATACGCGAAAGCCTGAAACGACAGGCGAGCACTCCCGAATCGCCGAGGATTAAGAGCGAGGGGGTGAAACGAAGAGAAGGCATGGGGCTTTTTGTACGCCGGCCTTTTTGGCGAGCGTGATGTATATACCTGAGAGGCATGTCTGGATGGGAAGTGGACGCGGACACGGAGGGGCCGATGGTGAGAGTGATAGCGGGAGCTGGATGAGTAGTTGTTGGTAGAGGAAAATGGAAAACAGTGGTTCTGTAATTATTTGGGTGTGCAGGTAGTTAGTGGTCATTTTCCACTTAAAAAAATAGGTATAAAAAGATTCTGGGAATCA
The DNA here is from genome assembly GCA_015501075.1 of Gymnopilus junonius. Classification (NCBI taxonomy): domain Eukaryota; kingdom Fungi; phylum Basidiomycota; class Agaricomycetes; order Agaricales; family Galerinaceae; genus Gymnopilus; species Gymnopilus junonius. The sequence goes on along the minus strand of JADNYJ010000132.1, from coordinate 50,890 downwards.
CGTCAGAGACCAATGGGAGAAAGAGAGCGAAAAACAGGAAGGAAAGAAAGAAAAGAAAGGGCGGAAGGAAAACAGGAAACTTACAAAGAACTCTGGAGGCATCATACTACTATACTCTTCTCCCTCATGCCCGTTACTACCTCATATCCAAATCCCACTTCTTCATGAACATCGCAGGGACGATACTTCTCTTGAAACTCGGCTTGAAGGAGTTGAGGTTGCGAAGGTAATGCTCAAACGCGTCAATCGGAATCCACAGCCCATAGCCTCGTATACGTTGTTCACGTCGGAGGAAGCTCATCGTCGATCGTAAAACTGAAAGCAAAATTGGGCGGGAAGGGACCAAGGGTGACGTTGAAAGTAAGAAAGGTGCTCAGCCGCCATTTTGTAAGTCCTCGCTGTTTAAGGCTGAAGTCGAGAAACAGAGAGCTGGTGTACCAGTGACTTATAGACATTGTACACATGTTCATGCGGAAGAAGGTTCACCGTCATCTTAAATGTCGAAGGTGACATTGCGTCGCCTGCACCGCCACCCGACGGCACTGCCACCACCTGCCTAGTTCCCTGTGTGATAGTTGAGGAGTTGTGTAGGCCCTAGGGTTTGTGGGGCGTCGGAAAGGGCGGGGTAGGAGGGACTGGAGGTAAGGGTTTTCTAAGTGTTGGATGGTATTTCGAATGTTGGCATATGGAGTTAAGACAATGTTGAAGGTTGAAATTGATACGAGGCTGAAGTAGAAATAAGCTGGAATCATAAAGCCGGGTGCAGAACTGTTCATGGCCGTCTTCCTTTACACGGGGAGCTATGTCAACTGAAGACATGCGTTCTTCATCGCCAAAATCTTGGTGATCAAACGTCCCTCCTTCTCAAGTTCTGATTTTCCTCTTGATCGACTTTGGGTGACTTGAATAGCGTACCAGCCAAGGATTATGGGAACATAAGCTAGTTTCAGTGTCCTGTTCGCTCTGTAAGCGTTTCCCAAATCCAAGGAGGCTCATCATCATCCGCAAAGTCGAAAGTAAATTCGCGCTGCCTGCACCGCCACCGTCTTGCACTGCCACCCGCCCGTTGGACGATGGTCGTATTCCCTACGATTTCTTGCCTTGGGGGATATCAAGCAGTGTGAGGATGGAGGTGATCCGGGAGTAGAAGTGGATTGAGAGCAGGGAGTGATGGGCTGGGGGGACGGAAGAGTCAGAGAAGGAACACCAGCGTCGTCGACGGAGTTGGAGATACGACCATCTTGGATATCCTGGTCCTTTAGGAGCGACGGCGACTATGGGTGTTTTCGGTGTAAGGTAATTTACTGACATTGAAAGCACCAGACCATTTCGCAGATGGTTCTAAAGTCTGTCAGGAGGAAAAACTAGAGAGAGAAGAAAGGAGAAGCGGACCTCTGGAAGGTTCTATCTACTTAGGTCTCCCCATGTGTCCAATCAATCCAAGTTGACTCCAGGTAGTTGGGTTGGTTTTACTGTTCCACCGTCCAAATCTCTTCAAAATCCTGATGAGGGTAACGATGAGTAGCATAAATGCCCAACCCGAAATCGAGACCTCCACTCAAAAACTCAAAGGATGGTTTTAGCGGGCAAATTACAGGGTGGGCGGATGGGGCGTAGTGTTAATGAATGAGAGGATTGGTTAGGGCGAAGATGGAGATAAGCAACAGTAGCAGCGCTGCTGCAGAGGTAAAGGGAACGCAGATAGTCTATAAGTATAACCCATCCCTTTGTGAGAGCGGTGCTGGATCGTCTGCGACATTTTTTGAGTTTGAGCTTGGCTTGAGCTTGAGGCATGGTGAGACCATCAAGATCTTTATCCATTCATAGAGCTAATATCAAACAAAAGGAATATTAGCACGAAGAATAAAAGTAATAAAGCAGAGACGAACCTAGAGAACTTGATTGAATCTGCTTATGCTCCGGCCGCAATTACGAACCATGTTGTCTTTGAAATTTTTTGTCAACGTGGGTGATGTTTTCGGAGCCAGAGACCTACGACACTAATCTTCTGCTAGAGGCGAGAACTGTACGTAGAGAGCGTGGTTCGTCCGCAATCGATCCGAGTCGACTCCAGGCGGTTGAGTTGGCCAAGTAGGTGGTTTGGTTTGCATCGTGCAGTCACAATAGTAACCCCGCAAAGTCGCACCGTCGTAACACCTGGCCACGGTATAAAAGGCGCACATAGGATATGATAACGGAGGTAATGAAGTCAAGTCTCAAGGAAATGCCCTCCTGGAGCACATCTCCCGAAAATTGCCGCGCCCTTTACTTATGTAAGGTCTGATGTCTCCTTCTTCGACCGCCCAGTGACTCCCATTACTCTTGTTTCGCCGTTCATCCTGGCTCCTGCGACATGAGTTGTATGTTGCTTCTTTTCTGCTTTGTACCTCCTATTATTATTGACCTGAACTTCAGAGCCCTTGTTCATACCGGACTGCTCTTGGCAGTCCATTCCTTTGTCCACTAATGCAGGGCGATTTTGACAACTCTATTGCCTCAACATGAAGTAATAACACCCGCTGTCGGTCCCATTTTTATGCTTTACTATGCCAAGCCTACAAGCATTTCTCGAGCCACCATACCCAATGCGGTGCTTACTGGTATTCGCTGATGGACAGCTCTTCCTAGTTCAATCCTCTAGATTTGACCGCTCCAGAATCCCTTTACCATCCTATATCCCATATATGCCATTCCTCTCGAGTTTGCAGGCCTAGCTCGTGCCGACAACTCAAATAATCTATGTACGATTTGAAAGTTCAGACAACCATTTGTCCTGAATTATGCATTTCGTATCTGGTCGACAAAAGACGTTACTGCTAGGAGCAAGGCCTTTGTCTCGATTAAAAATGGGTAGCTTTGTACAAACCACTTCAAGCTCGCTTTAATTTGTTGCCAGTAACTTAGAACCGTGGTCTCGTACGACAATCGTTGAATATAATGTAAATCTGATCGATTGAAAAAGGATTGCTGAGGTATTACATTACTCCCTTCCTTTAATTTGAAGAAATTCGGAGAAATTTAATTGTAAAAGAAGTAAACGAACGAACCAGGTCATGAAGGACCTAAAGATAGGATTTGGATATCTGCCTCAGTGATAACGTCCTATTTCTTGATTTATCGAACAATGCGTCCAAGCTTAAGGGCTCGATGACGGATTGTGGCGATTATACGGCATTTGAAGTTCTTTTTCTATACCGTAGGACTCTCGTGAGAACGTCATGAAGTAGAAGGTGGCATCGTACGGTGATGAAGTCTCTCGGTCCTGCATCCCCTTTCTACGATGTACATTGTCCATTACAAATTGGAACTTTGGAGGACATTGTTCTCTGGAAGCAGTATTAGAGGGACATTCTGCCACGTTAAATGTCTTCTTCGAAAGATTTGGTAGTCTGACCAAAGTCTGAGGCTTTCAATGGCATTTCATGCCAGTTCTACAGATTCAAGATACTGCTCGGTGCGGCCAATTGCCGAATACCGGTGTTAGCAATCAATGTTGCCACCCGCTGCAAACACGCAGCAGTCACAGCTTGCTCCTTGACAACCTGTCCACACTTTCAGGACGCCTATAACAAATATGGAGTCTGTGTACCACTTGGTCTCCATCGATCACACCACTCTCAGATTCTCTTGGTCTTCCGCTGTCGCATTCTAAAATCGGACAGTCTATTGTCTGGTCCTCAGCTTCAAGTCGATTCATCTCTTTCTTGGACGTCCCAGCCACGAGTTGTACTCATGTTTGCTATCGGTCTAACGTTTTTGTTCTCAAACCTTTTATCAGTTGTGCTTGCGACGTCGCTTTGTCCCCGCATCCATTTCTCCTCCAAGTATTGCGCCACGAACTTACCTGGTACTTAGATGGCTGCCAATATCATCGTTCCTAAAGATATTCCTCCAATATTTTCCGTTCTTGGACTGGCTTGCTATCACTGCTTGAAAGAGAGAAGTGCAACCAGTCCTCTTTTACAGTGTGGATGTCGCCACGTTTGGTATTGCGGACCTGGTATGTTCACCGCATGTAACTCAAAGATAAAATGGTTGATTAAATACGTTGTCAGAATGTCAAAAGGTGGGTTGTTGCGTCATACAATTTTACGTTCTCGTCGCGACGTGGCATAGGCCCAGTGGCCCCAACACAAGCACCTTTGTTATGCTTTCAGAGCTATGGAAATGAAGTACGCCAAGGAACTCTTGGACCACTACAAATTGGTTCGGGAAGATCCAGTTACGCACATTGCAGAAGACGAGAGAGAATTGGAAGAATGCCTCGACAAAGTGGGGTGCCTCGCTATGGATAAGTTGGAAGAGTTACTGAAGAGGGGACTGAGCAGTGACGAGTGTAATGTTGTTGCATGGGAGCCACACTGCCTCGCGTGGTACGCTGTTTTACTTCCGGTTTTCAGAACGTCATCTCAAATTTTTGTTCCAGTGGTCGGTCAGATGCGATCTTTCGTATAGAAGCATACCTAGGAAATCACGAGCCTAGGTCACCAGGATTAAAACCCTGTCCCGATTGTGGTTTCTCCTTCTTTTGTTCTGACCTACATTGGCACACTGTGATGTCCAAGCACCAGGTTGAACCATGCAGATATGGCCGAGAAAATCTAACGCAATGTGAAATGAACAAAATTAGCCTTCAAGACGCAAGGCTTTCCCAAGTTGTGACACCAGGCGACAATGTTGGAAATTTCCTTTGGCTTCCGGAGCGCACCGTCACTTCTTGGACTTCTTTGCGAAGCATCAATTGGATTGACTACGAATCTGACCTGGCTAAAGCTTACAGTTCTCATTCTTGGCGGGGATTGAGCTTCTTAAAAGCGTTGGTTCGCGCTGCCACTGAAAACCTCTCGATGCCTATGACCATCCTCTGGAGTCTGGAAGTTCTTAACGACTATAACGATGCGTGGACTAGAAAAGATGTTCTCAACATTCATGTGTGTTTGTTTTATTCCGCCCTTCGTGTTACTGAGACGGTTGATAAGGTAATTGGAGCGTCTTCTGTGGAAATTTTGGGCGCAAGGGTGTTTGAAGAGATATTGCATCGCGTACCCTTGTTAAAAACTTTGAAGGTAAACTTCTTCCGTTTACCTCCTGTTCACCGTATCTTATTTCCAGCTATTAGTTGACGTTCATTGGACCTGATTTGAAATTTTTAACCGGACCGAACCCCACAGTGACTGAAATGAAGACTTGCTCGTATGTCGCCTTGATTCTTCAGAGGGTAATGTCACTTATACAGTCTGAAATAGACAATGCTCGTGTTTTGATCGGAGAATGATCCATGATCATCATCCAAAGTATCCATTTAATCTATCGTTTCCTTCTTGTCCCCCAATTCCTTCCTCTAGGACATATCACGAGTTCATCGCTGAGCAAGGAAACCGCTTCATTAAGCCCGACCTGGCCATCGCCTTTGACTCCGTCTGCTGCAAGGGTCATATCGCATCTTGGACCCACACATACCAAGCTATGTTTCAACGCAAAATCCCCAGTATATTTACGGTGAGTATCCTTTTTTCCCGTGAACACGTTTGCTAATCACAACTTCAAGGCTTATAACAAGGAAGAAGCTGAAACAGAGGCTGTGCTATTCAGTGGGGTCGGTATTAATTTGCATCCGGCGCTTGGTCCGAGGGCCAATCCATGGGGTAGTTGGATCTGGAAGCCTGACGCCAGGAAACTTACCCGATTTTATGCAGTAAATTCCTGGATTTCTGGAGGATTTCGCTGAGATATACTTCGATTAGTGCACAAGAATGTCACCTTAATAGTATGGATCGAACGGGACCACAATGAGTACTGAGTTCCTATGCATTTACTCATCGACTCAGTATTTGTAAACGAGCTACGCAGTATGCTGCTATGACCGATCTGAACTATTTCTGTTCATTGTCCGTCTTGCCTCCGTCGACAACTTTTTAATTTTCGCTATGTGTCTTCTATGGCTCCATGTGCAATTCGCCACGTCGAAAATATATTTTGGTCCTTGGGGACTCACAGACCTGAGTTCAAGAATAGTCACAAGTTTCTCTACTTACCGCAGGATTTCTCACAAGGCGACTAATTCAACGAGGTTTTGCCATCGGGGGAAATAAATATCTCTGTATAAAATGCTTAGGATCTTCCCACTTCCAAGGTCGGTTATTCGTCCTGTTCGTCATAATGAAGAAGGTCGTTTTCTTTGCACTTTCGCTCCTTGGTAGTCCTGCCCTTGCTACTCAATTCGGTGATAGCTTGGGCATTAGATGCCCTGTGTTGTTTGACGGAAGGGTACCAAAGAGTATGACGCCGCCCGACTTCGATAAAAATTCGAGCATATTCGATCACCAATTTGTGCACGGTCAAAGTAAGCAAACTTTATTGTGATGAAAATCACTTCCCTTTAATGAGATTCCGGCAGATCAAACGTGGGCAGAAATCATCAAGTTCACAGGAGTACCTGAATCGCTGGTGAGTGACTAACAAGGGGAGACATTGAAGCAAGCTGCGTTCTGAAAGACTTCATTTTGAACAAGTTCGATATTCCAAAAAATGCAAAGCCCGTCGAAGTTACTATCAGGTAAGCAAGTATCGCCGTAGGGTACTTACTCTACTTGACGACTGGAACCTCTCGTAGCAACCAATCCATTTTCCTTCCTGGGGGAGACCCTCCTATGCCACAATTTGGTTTTCGCCGTTCCGAACTAATCCCGGCTACCAACAACGGTACCGATATCACCGTTCAAGGCACCACACTTTCCATTGGTCATTCGTAATGACCCCCTCCGCCCACTCAATTTCTCTCACGAATATCACGTATGCTAAACTCTTGAGTGATAATCGTTCTTCGGCCATTCTCATTATAATCCCCAGCCGGCTTGGCACGAAACGGCTGATTTTAGTACATCTGAAATCACCTTCCTTACTGGAAAGCCTTTCAATCAGTCTTTCGACCCAACTGTTCACGACCCCAAAACGCTTCGCCTGGCCGGTAGGCAATCGAACAGTCCGGAGACAACGTTCTTTCAAACTCCTTTCGATTTTGATATATGGCATAATTTCGCGGTAACACTTGGTTGGACTACGAAGTGAGTTAAAATTAGTGTTTCTCTCCAATCGCAGCAGGATAAGCAATTTAACGCTATCCATCATCCTTTTTAGTAAACTCACTGTGTATTACTCAAAAGGATTTGCTCCGCTGAAAAGAGTAGCAGGTCCAACTTTCAATGACAACTCAGGCGGGGGGCAATTCCACGCTGGAGTTTTTAAACTACCTACAGGACCGTTGGGTATAGATGTCAATCATCAAGGATTTCAGGAGGCCCCGATAGACGAAGGGCTAATTTTTGGGGGGATTTTTATTGAGGATAGTTCGAAGGGATGCGTTACAACCTTTCCAGCATGATCAATAATGTGGTGCATTATGACGATGAATGTGCAGGTTCTCTTCATAATAAAATACTGAATGTTCAACGAATATTACTCCTTACAAGCACCATGCCATATCATATTTTCATCATAACACATAGGCATGGAGAGGTACAGGACGATCACTTCTTGAATTGATAGTGTATGATCTGCAACTCTTTTGGCGCAGGCGGTGTGACTGGAGACACTGGACGCACCCAAGGACGGAATTCGAATATTCGGCCTTGGGTTGGCGTACTGGTAACGAGCCTGAGCGCTTTCAGTCGGAGTTCGAGTTTCCGAAGAGAAAGAAAGAAACTTACGTTGAATTTGCATCACTGTGGGTGTTTCTCACGTCCAAATTGTTCTGCACAGGCTCATGAATGATATTCGATGCTGGGAGCTGGGAGCTTTGAGTCGGTGCATGAGTCGGTGCATGAGTCGGGCGAAGCGAGGAGTTCTTCAACTTGAACTTGTGAATGGGGAAACTGTCATTGCTTAGAGTTCGAGTGATGTGAGCTAAAGTTCAAGTTGCGAATTAAGGCATGACTCACGTTTGTTTATTACGTTTCCCCTTTCTCCCTCCTTTCCGTCCATCCTGATGGGATCGGGAATTCTTGGCCCTCAATTGTGTCCTATTTTCTCTGGGGATAATTGAAGGCGGATCCCTCCTGGTGACTTGAAACGCAGTGCAGATCACCCTGGACAGTGATTTGGGAAAGAGAGACTGCATGTGGGCGCAAATCGAGTCGAGTACTTTGCTGTGTCCTTTGAGTGGCAGTCTAAATCTTGATGATTGTCAACGTAGAGTATCATAGGGAAGGAATGGAAAGAAACCGTTTGTCAGTTCATAGACACGGCACTGGTTTGGAATGATACTTACGTGGGAGTTCTGACCTGCAGGGGACCGGGGAAGGGAGGGTCGATCTTCTGTGGAGTTGATACATCCATAAAGACGCCACGGGCACAGCGAATTTGGGTCCATCTATAACTAAGGTCGGCACCAGCGGAAGTAACCGTAAGAACTGGGGTGCAGGAGGTGCAGTGAGGAGTCCCATAGACGGTGCAGATGAAGCCTTGAGGATGTGAAAAAAGCAACGAAAGGAGTGAATGTTATTATTTCTGTGGAGGGCATTTTATAGCCAGGACCATTTCAGAGTCTTGGCTTATTGGGAATCAGGGAAGAAAAGGAACCGACCGAAGTTGAACGTTGTGGACGAAAAGATCTAGCCGAAATCAAGGTCCGTTAATATCGTTGTTTTTCGGCCTCTCCTTATAAAAAGTAGGGCGCTGGCATCAGATGTACACCAATAGGAGCTCCGGCTCTATAAAGCCTCTTCTAACTACATGAAGGGAGGAAAAAGAGGTCGCCAACGCGTGCATAGCATAGATCGTTGGGATGAGCGAGTTCGGATTGCCTTTTCGGGCTCGAATAACAAATGGTCATGTTTGTCTCTTTACGGTCACCCACCCAAGTTTAGCGGATGGGATCAGCCGTTTTATGATATTTAAATTCTCCTCGGTTCATGATAATTGAAATTAAAGACCAGAAGGTACAAGGGCATGGGCCAAAATGAGAGCTTCGTATCAAGAGTGCCGTGCCAATCGACATTTGGCAATGGGTCAGGGATGGGTACATATTACCAGGACGCAATCTCTGGAGTGTTATAACGGTTAGATAGAATATTATAGAATAGTCCAGAAGGGTACCAACCCCAGCGCGTGTTCCCTGTGACTCGGTCGACACCATTTGCCTTTTTGGTCCTGACGTCCGAGAGTGAAAATTTCATCCGGTACTAATTGACCCACCTCTATGTGAGACGTTGTAATCTGCTGGAGGGTATTCGAGCTGAGCTCTCTCAATGAGCGGATAAGATCGTGCTATCATTGCCAGCATCTGCGAGTCGACGCGATGGGGCTAGGAGCATGCATTATCAGCGGGGACCGATGTATCAGTAGGGGCTGGGTGAGTAACAAGACCCGGCATTGATGCGAGTTCATTTTACTCACCCTCGACTGGCTCAACATGACGGGAAGAAGATAACAGCCGGGTTACTCACCGGGTGGTACGAGGGGGTATATATTCCAAAACAGCTAAAAGCTCCAAGTGGGGAAATAACCATACAGACGTAGACTGAACGTGACCACGCCGCTCAGTGCACCTCGGATCAACCACGCATTCGGCCGTTGCCTTGCACGTTCTAGAATTTTGTGTAGATTGGCGAGGCTCCCAAGGACCGAAGGTAATGTACATAGGGAAGCCCTAACTGGGTAAGATAAATTTTGATGAGTCGTACAGGTCGTTAATAATTCAAATCGTGAATAAGATACGCGAAAGCATGAAAAAACATGAGAGCGAGATGAAGAATAAGGGCAAGATTGTCCATGAGCTCAAAATGAGAGAAATGCAGCGCACGTAGTTCCACCGTTCAGCGATCCTGAGTAGCCTTCAGCTCCTCCCAAGGCGGCATCTCGAACCACGTAGGCAATAACGTCCACACTTCCTTTCGTCCCTCCAAGTGCCGTTGCTGGCAGTAAGCAATGCAGGCTGAACAGACGTTCAAGTTATCCCACGCGTCGTACCCCCTAAGAGGATGAGCGGAGCCGTGCTTCTCGAGCTCGTGCCATTCAGCGTGGGGACTGCGCGCATGGGCGCATAGCGCTGACTGACATAACGGCGACCGCTGGAAGAGAAGTAAAAATTGGTGGGACAAACTCATCTGCGCCCACCATAACCTTTCCCTGCCAATCAGGACGATCATTTTGTCCTTCCATGGGATGTCGTCAGGTCGGTCTTTAAGGAATCGTTTATGCGGGAATCGGGAGAGGCAGTAATAGGCGTAGGGAATCACTTCTGGCACGTTAGCTTCCTTGGCGAGCTTGATGGAGCGCATGACGGTGTCGGAGCGATATCGATCCGAGTGCGGTGATGTGGACTTGGCTTCGTACCCTGAAAATGTAGTGGGGAGTTTGGCGATGAGGAGGGAGATGCAGCGTTGGCGGAGATAACGTATCAGATATTTGGTGCTGAGACGAAGGATGCCGCTGACGAAGGTGAGAATTGAATCCAGGTCCGACTCGGAAGAGCATTGATCAAAATGGCTAATTAATCGATCACAAATCAGTCTGAATTTAGAATGCGAGAAAAAGAAACGCACTCCGGAATATAGATCGCCTTCAGAAGATCCTCAAAATCTTTTGCTGAGTCTTGTAAACGAACGAGATGACACCCCTCCACCATCCTTTCCCCTTCCGGTTGTGGTACTGTGAATAAATCGGCGAAAACTTCCGAATGATTGGCAAGGATGGTTTTGTGAACACGAAATAGCGTGTTTTCTACGTGGAGAATAATAGAACCGTCGTAAGGAAGAATTCTGAATGTCGCACAGGTGGCGGAAGCAAAGGAACATGAGAAGAGCTCGATGTCATGGTAGAGGGGCTGGATGAAGCTGCGCCTGCGTAATAAGGAGTTAAATCACCTTCCACCGTCCATATAGTCGAGCGGTGATTAGAGGTGTCGTATGACGCGTCGATGGGGGATCTAGACTGGGGCATGGTGCTGGGCGTGGGTGGACTCAGACGCGAAGAACTTGAAAGTGGCTTTCGACGTGGTGGTGGTGGCGGTGGTGACATGGGTGTGGATGGGCCAGCATTGTTGGAATCCTGAGTTGAATTAGCACACATTGTGGCCTTTACACGATCAGAATCCTCTGGCAAAGGAGGAAGAGAGACCATGCCCAGCTTGCGTAGAAAATTCGCTCACGGTGGTGCAGAAGAAAGAAAGAGCCAGCTCCTTTCGGCAAATACGGCCTACTTGCTGGCTAGAGCTCACGACCGCCGGCAGAATCACGTTAGAGAACCACGTCCACCCGCATCGCCCGAAACATTCCTCGATATGCCGCAAAAACAGAGCGCTACATGCATTCTATGGGCGAAGTGTTATGCATTACAAGGTACGGCGGATGGAAAGACCGAGTGAAGAAGATGGTGCGAATGATCAAAAATTTCGGCGTGGAAGTTCGGCTGCACATTCGCACCGGGTTACCGGAAAGTTACCGGAGGGCTTTCATTGGCTGGGACGCTGCGTAGTGGGCCTCCCTCCATTTCTTATCTATCAATAAACATGCAAGGCGTTTTTTTTTTGCGCAGATGGTGAATGGATGCTCCTCGGAAAGACAGGGTAAATGTGTCGGGGAGTGAAAAAATTTCCTCCTTTTTTCCGCATCCCCGCATCCTAGGAATAGCCAAATCAAGTAAGTCACGGGGTACGTTTTACACGTGAATGATGTGGTCATGTCATGCGGACGTAAAAATTTATCGGAAATTCGCGAACATGCATTTTCCAGCCTTACACTCTCCCCAAATCCCCCACCAGTCTTACGCTGAATCATTTCCCTATGTTCGGAGAGACATGTCGAACTCTTCCTTTCTCTCGCATTCGATCCTTACTTTGACTGGTATCACTCCACTTGTCTGTCATGCATGACACTGGATCCTCGACAAAAATCAGTCGCCATTTTTCCTCCCCGTTAAAACCTGAATTCGGATCAGCTTCGACACCCTTGTCACCACTAGCGTCATGACCCTTGTCGACGTGTCTCTGTCGCATTACATCGTTGTGCGTTCAGTACTCGCCCGTCGAGTACCTAATAATAACTGCGCGGCTCACTGTATTACATCGCCGCAATACATCATGTCATGAATGTTTTGACTTAGCGCACTGCACCACTGCACTTCGTCTGACCTAAACCCTTCTTGTTCGCCTGCTACATTCCACGCGCCATACCGTAGGCCACCCTTCCTCGCCTCCTCTTTCTTTCATTCCGCCATTCCGCCCGGTGACTATGAGCGCTTCACCACCACATTCCGTGTCATCTCAGCTCCCAGAGTCCAAGAATGCGTCCGATGCACAGCTGAATGTATCGGAAGTCGAGTCTGACAGTGATTTAGCCCCAGTGGTGGATAAGTTTCCTCAGAAGAAGCCCAAGTTACTCGCTCGTCCACGAGTTATTGCGTTGATTGCTTTGGTTGTTCTGATTATCGTCTTCCTCGGCATCTTCCTTCCTGTATTCTTTGTCGTCGTTCGGAAGCCCACCAACAAGTCGACCTTAAGCACAACTGGAGTATCAGGAGGAGGGGAGAGCACAAGCGCTAGTGCGAAGCCTCCGCAAGCTACTCCATCTTCAGTCCCTATAGTAAGTAACACTACGCTACTCTTTCCTGCTCTCGAACTCAAATTGTTGTCGCTGTTATAGACAGGAGGCAACGGCTCCCTCGTCAAGCTCGAAAACGGCACAGAATTCACGTACAAAAACCAATTCGGAGGATTTTGTAAGCAGAACACGTTTTCCTCACTACTTGCGCCCATTATTTATACCATTGATATAGGGGTTCAGGATCCGGCAAATCCGTTCAATAATAATGCCCAACCGAACTCATGGACTCCGCCTCTGAACACCAGCTGGCGATGGGGCGTGGACCGCATCTATGGCGTCAACCTCGGAGGGTGGCTTGTAATGGAGCCCTTTATCACCCCTTCATTGTATCAGAAGTACCCGACGGCTGTTGACGAGTTCACTCTCAGTCAGGCGTTGGCGGCGGATACGGCCAGTGGCGGGTTGCAGCAACTGGAAGATCATTACGCCACATTCATAGTGAGTAGATCTTTTTCTCATGCCGATAATTGTTTATCTTACTTCTTCACTTCGACAGACTGAATTGGATATTGCTCAAATAGCAGGTACATTGAACTTTTGTTGAAGCTCTTACATCCAGAGCTAATATTGAACGATAACTTTACTAGGAGCCGGTCTAAATTTCGTACGAGTACCTCTGGCATTTTGGGCCATTGAAACTTGGCCAGGTGAACCCTATCTAGCAAAGACGTCTTGGAAGTAAGTATGATCGGATCATATCTTCTCACCAACTTAAACGCTTCTGTATAGGTATTTCGTGAAACTTTTGAACTGGGCGCGCAAGTACGGCGTGCGCGTCTGCCTGGATCTCCATGCAGTACCAGGTTCACAGAACGGTACGCAAAAACATGTCGAATACTATTCTTGATCACTGATGAAGTGACGACGCAGGTTTCAACCACTCAGGAAAGTGAGCCTCTTTCTCTCATTTTCTTCTTTCTGGGGAAAAGGAAGCTCAGACGGTTCCTAGGTCAGGAGCTATCAATTTCTTGCAAGGCAACATGGGTCTAGCAAATGCGGAAAGGACACTTTATTACATTCGCATCCTGACCGAGTTCATATCACAACCGGAATACCGCGATGTCGTCCCTCTATTCGGTATCATCAACGAAGCCACCGTCAGCCAGGAAGCCTTGACGAGCTTTTACCTCCAGGCGCATACCATGATCCGCAATATCACTGGGTTAGGGGAAGGACATGGACCCGTAAGTCAATATTCAGTTTAACGCAGCTCAATTTCCTCACTCCTTGATTCTTCAGTACATTGTCATCCATGACGCGTTCAATCTCGGAGGATGGAGTACTTTTCTTCGGGGATCTGACCGTGTCATTCTCGATACGCACCCTTATTTCTCCTTCTCAACTATCTCGACAGCCCCCATTGCTGTGGAAGGAGCTGGCGGTATCCAAGGCGGTGAATGGCCTACGGATGTATGTACCGGGTGGGGACCTGGCCTCAACAATAGGTAAGTCCTTTTCCAGTTCTTATTTGTCGTCTCATTAACGTCTTTCTTCTTCATGAAGTCGGTCAACTTTTGGTGTCACTATCGCCGGAGAATTCGCGGGAACTCCAAACAATTGTGGACTGTTCTTGCTGGGAGTCAATACTCCATCGACTGATCCTCAGTGTCCGGAATATGATGCTTGGGAAACGTACAACAGCACGATGAAGCAGGGTATTCAAGAGTTTATCATGTCGAGTATGGATGCGCTTGGCGACTGGTTCTTTTGGACTTGGAAGGTTGGTTTCCTCATCTTTCCACGAAGCTAAAAGTCCATACGTTGATCGCCAATGACAGATCGGACCATCTCAAGCCGGACGAGTCGAATCTCCTCTCTGGTCCTACCAATTGGGTCTTGAAAACGGCTGGATACCCGCTGATCCTCGAACCGCATCAGGTCTATGTGGCCAGATTGGTGCTGCTCTCCAGCCTTTCGACGGTACATACCTACCATGGCAAACCGGGACGCCGTCGTCCATTCCAGCTTCCTCAACTGCCCAATATCCCTGGCCTCCTCCCACTATCAGTGGCGCCGACGTCCCTGTTAGTCTCCTGCCCACGTATACCGGTACAGCGCCGGTTATCACGCTTCCTCCTGCGACATTTACTGTCGCTGCTGCTTCAGTTACAAAGCCAGCTGATGGATGGTTCAATACGCAGGATACGGTTGGGGGTGTTACTGCTGTTGCTGGGTGTTCATATCCCAATGAGTACGATGGCGTATTTGCTGTGATACCCACGGCTCCATGTACAGGGTCGGGAGCTGCTGCTACTGCGGCATGAACGTTTGGATGTGATGGCGTGTTTTCATTTCGTTCTGGCTTGTGGTGGTGTGGGTCTTACGAATTGCTGACGATTTCCATGATACGTTTCTTTGCATCTGGGACTATTTGGATTTACCTTGTAGTTTAGATACATCTTTTCTCTGGACTGGACTGATTCGTTCGCAGTGACGATAGGCTCAGATAAACAACTTGGCATTCTAGTTGCGGAATATCCCTCTTTAATGTGACATAGTTCGTCATTACTCCAATAGTGGTCTTGACTACCGAGAACAGAACAAGGGACGTTCTGAATCTGCCTTAGCGGTGGTTCGGTCCTCATCATTGTTCAATAATTTCCCGCCGCCATCTTAGCATGGCAATCCAATGGCAATCAGCTATGCAGTCAGTAACCGGGGTCCTTGTATTCCGTCGCCGACTTCTGTCAATGTATGTAACGACTTTGTCAACAGTCATCTACGTAAGCAGCCTTGTTTTTTATTTTTATCAGTTACGACTGGGGCTTACGTGTAATATTATAACATGGAGTTAAACTGACGTTCTGCACCTGAGGATTCGAATACAAGGACAATGTATAGGATCGCTAAAGTATGTGATAATGTGAAGACAAGGCGCTTCGCGGAGTTACATTTGGTACCGACAAAATCCGGTCAAGTCAGTGTATAGCTATTGGAGGAAAAACTCGAGACCCTAACATTACCCCAAATACTTCAACAAATTTAAGGCTCAGAATTAGATGGAATACTTGTTCCTGCAACAAAAAACTGGGATAAGGGGCCGGCTTCGAACTCCAGTTGCTCATACAAATTGAATTGATGTAAAGAAAATCCTTGTCGATTGCTTGTCGACCTGTCAGGCCGGCACCGGTTGTGCCCACGGTAATCCGTACTTTTACGTACGGACAGCATGGTGGCGTACCTTGTTTATAGTTAATATAAAACTTGAGGCCGCTTCGTCGTTCTCCAACACCACTTCCTTTCCTTCCTACCTGTCACTCTTTTTAGCATTGTTGATCAATGGACACCTCTAGCAAGGACAATCTACTGAAACACGAGTGCGGGCATTCACAAAACGGCAGGAATCTCGTTCTTTTCATCGACGGTACTTCAAATCAATTTGGCGAAAATGTATGACGTCCTTCTACTTTATCCTCGTCTGTCCTTCTTTTACTAACCCTTTATACACAGAACACGAACGTTGTCGAGCTTCATAATCTGGTACTAAAGGAGATTGGGGATAACCAGCTTACGTGGTATCAAAGCGGCATTGGGACATATGCCCAGCCTTCTTGGAAGTCGTGGAAATACTTTGAGCAAGTCCTGGATAATAAGGTCGACTTAGCAATTGCCTGGTGAGTGTAAATATCATTTCTCGATGTGTGTTCTCCAACTTTCATTCCAGGAACTTCCAGGGCACCGTCCACGACGCTTACGAATGGTTGACGGATAATTACCAGGCTGGTGATTGCATATTTTTATTCGGTTCGTCGCTACTTGTCCTACACCGCTATGTTCGCATTTGAGTCGACTCCATATCCAGGATTTTCTCGAGGGGCATATCAAGTCCGTGTGTTAGCAGGCATGATCGACAAAGTTCACTTGTTCCTTCCCACGTCAGATTCCAATTAATTTATTATCCTTTAGGTCGGCCTTCTCCACAAAGGAAACAAAAAACAGATAGAATTGTGAGTATTCTGCTATGTTCCCTCAAGCGTTATTCAGTGGCCATGTCTAGCGCATTTGAAATTTACGAAGACTCCAAATCCGACGAGGTGAAAGAGGGAGCGGAACATGGAATATCGAGCGCTGAACACTTCAAGCGTGGATTCTCTCACAAGAACGTCAGGGTTCATTTCGTCGGTGCTTGGTATGTACATATTTATATTCTTTCATTGTTCAAGTTGACTGAAAAATGTTAGGGATACTGTCTCGTCAATTGGTCTCGTACGTGGAAAGCGGATGCTCCCCCGAACAGTTGACGGGATGAAACACGTTTGCTACTTCCGTCACGCATTAGCGCTTGACGAACGTCGAGTTAAATTCCTCCCTGAATACGCCTACGGAGGAGATACAGTCGTACACAATACAGCTCATGAAGGAAATGGTGAACTTCCGGACGAGCATTTTTCATATAGGAGTGGCACGCCGACGACTATGAGCTCTCATACTGTAACAAACGAAACCAATCGCCATACCAAAGAGGTTTGGTTTGCTGGTACACACTCAGATATGTACGTCCTGGGCTGTTTAACTTGATTTTACATTTTTAACCATTTAAACATTTTTACACTTTTTAGCGGAGGCGGGAATGTCGAAAATGAGGCAATGGATAGAGGGAGACCGCCTTTGAGATGGATGGCGTCTGAGGCAGCAGAGGCAGGGCTTCGTCTAGAGAAGTTTGATCGAGAACTCTCTCTGAAAGAACAAGTCGAAGTCAGAGAATCTTTGACCTTCCCTTGGCGTCTCCTCGAGGTGTTGCCCTTGAAACGTCTTACATTCGATGGTGATAAAAGAGGAAAAACGACAACACATATGTATGCCTTCTTTACCTCTGATCTTTTGATAATGCTCATTGAATACGTATAGGCCGCATTTAGGAGCAAGTCGAAAAATAAAGTATGGTCAGAAAATTCATAGTTCCGTCTTGCTCGCCGATACAGATATAAAGTATACCCCGAAGGCGAAGCCACCTGGCAAGGTTAATCCAGAAAAATTCTGGGATAGTCTTCGTGAGGGAAAAGAGGCATTCGAGGAGTGGGTTGAGGCCGACATGCAAGTATTTATGAACCATCTCGTCAAGGTGCTCTTGCGGAACACAAGAACCCCTGGCTCGAGAACTTATTAATCCCCGCTTCGAGTATGAACACGCGCTCTCAAGTGTCCTTTTTACTAATCAACCTCTCAATTTTTAGCGCGTGGCCGCCAGGGTTTATACAAGACAGTGGTTGATGCCTTAGGAAACTCAGACGCGGTCCCTAGCGTGCACGTCAAGAATCAACTTCTGATTACTCTGATGCATATACTCAGAAAGACGTCCTCAGTCGACAAATTACAGTTTGTTCCATCTGTAAACGTTGCCCCTCTGGTATCCGACCTCCTAATGAGCAGTGACCAAGAGTATCAATTAACAGCAAAAACGTTCCTGGGCAAATTTACAGATCGTAAGTGAGTCATACAGATAACTGTAAACTAAGATACTGAAATGAAGTTTCAATCGGTAGCATGTGTTCACGTAATACAGGAAGAAGAAAAGGAACTGCTGTCGGTTATTTACTCTCCTGACGGGAAGTGGATAGTTTCAGCCCCGGACTCCATAGTCAAAGTCAGAGACGCTGAAATATTCAACTCGGTGCAGGAGCCATTTAGAGCACACAAAAGCGCCATTAGGTCCCTCGCATTCTCGCCCACAGGCAAGCTCTTTGCCTCGGGATCTGCGGATAAAACTATCCGGATATGGGACCCGCAGGCTGAAGTACCAGCCAAGGCAACGATTGACGCCCATGACGACTCAGTTGAGGGTGTCGCATTTTCTCCAGATGGCAAGTACATAATCTCAGGTTCCCAAGACAAGACGGTCAAGTTATGGGATACGGAAAAAGGGACGTTGGTCGGAGATCCATTTCGAGGCCACACCGATCGGGTTGCATGCGTCCATTCTCTCCCGATGGCACGTCTTGGCCTCGGGATCGGCTGACAAGACAGTTCGAATTTGGGATACAACAAGTAGAAACACGATAGCAGAACTAACTCATACGGACACCATTTGGTCTGTGGCATTCTCCCCTGACAGTCGCCGCCTTGTTTCAGGCTCACGGGATGGAATCGTCCGAGTTTGGGATCTCAAGACAAAGAAAGTAATTCTCAAAGACAAGGAACACAAAGGATCTGTTGCTGCCGTTGCATTCTCGCCAGATGGAGTCTACACAGCGTCCGGGTCATATGACAAAACCATAAGAATCTTTGAAGCAGAGACAGGAAAGCAGGTTCGACCACCGTTGGAAGGGCATACTTCTGAAGTTCAAACGCTCGCATTTTCGCCTGATGGCAAGCGCCTTATTTCTGGCGCAAATAACGCAATTAGGGTTTGGGATATCGAGATGCTGAAGCTATTATACCGTGGATGACTGTCATGAGGATGCCCAAGTTCACAAGTGTCGGCATTAGTATAGTTTAACATACGTGTTGATATTTATGCAAGTAAGTAGGAGTCAGTTGCCATTTAATTGAAATTTCAGGTTTGCAAGTTGATACTGGTGCGACCCTCTAACTAAGCTTACAGTGGTCAATAAATTCACATCAGGTGATGTGACGCGTCGCGATTGTTTGACGCTGTATGGCTACAACATCGGACTTGGCATGTCATTGTTCAATTCCAGTGCCAGTCCATTCTCTCCATCTGCATCAATACTATTGCCCAAGAACCAAGGGAGAGCTAATACGGCACCGAAAACTTTATCGACTTTCTGAATCTCAAAATGGATGCTTCCCCAGAGCCAAAATCGACTGCTGAAGTGGCACCTTCGAGTCAGGCAGACGGACAGGCGGATGGAAGGAAGCTCACTCCAGAAGTTATAGGTAAGGAGTTACATTCACATCAGAAATGTCTATGGAAACTGAATGTTTGTATTATGATTCAGCGCAACTGCAAGGCATAGTAAAGAAAATGGGCGAAGAATCACAGAAACGGCACGAAGTAATGAAGAAATACAACGAAGAAATGGTGAAAGAAGTTAACGAAGAAATGAAGAAATCTAACGAAGAAATGACGAAATACAACGAAGAAATGAAGAAATCTAACGAAGAAATGAAGAAATCCACCGAAGAAGTAATGAATAAAATAGAGAGATTGGATGAACAAATCGATAAATCCAACGAAGAAGTGAAGAAATCAACCGAAGAAGTGATGAATAAAATAGAGAAATTGAATGAACAAATGCATGAATCCGTCAAGGAACTCCGAATGCCTTTGATAATCTAGGCAACATATTCCAGCGTCCAGTGTATGAACAGCCTACGGTATGTCCTGCCTTTCTTCGTCGAAATGAGCTATCCTTCCTGATAAAACCTCCCTCTGAATTATGATATGATTCTATTACAGTTGTTCGCTCATATTACCGAGGTTGACGAACTTTCAATCGAGGCCGGAACTGAGAGTACTGAGGATCCTACGAGGCTGCTGTTGCTTGATGGGAAGGCTGACGACTGAAGTGCTGACGCCCGGTACTACTATCTTCCGTCGACAACGAGGTCATCAGCAGAGCTTGTTGCTGTGGGAGTACCGAACGCTGACTAGGAACAAGCTGGAGGATGACGGTTTCATTTGTGAGGACTATACACACGGATGTATGCAGTACGACTTGTATTGGTATCGGTATCATGATCATTATATATTGTTTCCACACCTTCATAAGTAGGCGCAGCAGGTTATGGCCAGAGAGTGCCATATACCACGAGCGTATGCTCCATCCGCCGCAGCTGGCAAGCCATGGATAATGAGGCGCCGCATGCCATGACCATGAGATGGACGATTCGTAAGTTAAAATTAAATACAAGGGGATAAATTAATCATGGACGCCTTATGCTACATGATGGTTGATAAAGAAATACATAAGTCTAAAAAGACGCGTGAATAATTTGGAGAGAGGGTTGGATTTGTTACCGACCTTGACTTTATGAGTGATACGGCATTCAATGCCTATAACACAGCAGAGTTAGCCCTGAACGCAAAGTTTCGTCACCATGATAGAAATATTCAATTGGTCGAGAAAGCTTACCGAGAACAGCATAACGTGAATAGTACTAGTGGTGACCAGAGAGAGAAGGCGAAAGGCGCAGTTTCTTCATAAAGCGGTTGACGTGACGAGCTTGGATACTGCTTTGGGAAGAAGTCGTCTTCACGGCTCGGCAACTCTTAGATGAAGATGGAGCGTTCGTAGGAGAAGGAAGACCGGCTCCAGAATTAGGAGAAGCAGAGGGCGCCGCCGATTGGGGAGCTGTCGAATTTCCGCCACTACTAGAAGAAGAAGATTGAGAGCCACCCATACTCGCCGAGTCACTGGTAATGAAGCTAGCGATAGCAGGACCAGGAAAGGTGTAAGTAAAGCCTGGATTGTAGACGTCTGGTGTGTAAATGCCAGGGTCGGTGTCGCTATAGGCACCTGGAAGGCTGACGAGGTCGCTTGCTTGAGGGGCGCCAGTCTGAGAACCACCCACGCGGAGCTGGGCACAGGCAGGATAGAACTCGGCTCCACCTATGCTGACCGCGATCTGGAGTGCGATAATTTCATGGCGCATGAGGTAGTTGCCGGGTGCGAGGTTGGATGGAATGGACGAGTTTGCGACTTGACCTGCGGCTGAAGAATGGGGGGTGAATGAGAAAGAAGGAAAATTAGGAGGGAGTGAGCATGATACATACCGATGTCGGCCAGGTACCAGGAATTCGCGTCTTTCATGCCAAGTTGTTGAATTTTGAACCATTTGGCCTGAGTGATGTCGAATTTGTCGCAAGTCGTTGATCCGCAGTTGGCCATGTAGGTGAGCATCGGGCCTGTACTATGCGGCCACTGGAGGTATGCATTGTATCAAAAACAGTATCGTGCATGGAAGATACAGAAAAAAAGGTACGTTGCTAAGATCAGCATCCCGCCAATCAAGCGTGATAGCATCCCCAGGGTTCACATCCGCAACAAGAGAGCCGGCTGTCGAGTTCATGCCGCAGGTTAAGGATGGATTACTGGCGCCTTTCACAGGATCCTGGGTGCTGATCTCCCGGATGACACTCGGCGCTGGGGTCGCACCGGGCAAATTGCCAGTGTAGGTCTGGGTGTTGACGCCAAGCTTGTAGAGGAAGCCATGCGCGGATACATAGGTAGCTGCGAAAAGAGGGAGAATCAAGGACGTCTTCATCGTCATTGAGATTGAGATTTGTAAGGAAGTAACTCGAAATCTGGAAAGCGAGTCAGACAAGCAGGTTGACAAGCAGAGTAAAGAGGTACGTACGCTTGTAAGGGGGGTATCTTATACACAAGATACAGCGTCAACCTTCAGGCAAGCCTTGACTACAACTGCTGGACAGAGGAGACTTGAAGCTTGAACGAGGATATCATTCATCTACCGGTTCGCGCCTCATGTTATCCCAACCGTGAATGCGTGTCAAGCCCCACATCTATTATAAGTCAGGTTCCAAGTACGCTTAAACATTCATGTCGAGAATTACTCACTCCCGCAGGTCAAAAAAGACTGCCCAATACCCAAAGTCTCAAAATGAATGTTCGCGAGCGTTGAAACGTTGGAGGAGGAGGAGTTGGGAGTCGCGACAGGAAAAGGTCGACGCCTGTTCCAGTTTTAGACGGATTATCTAAGTTACTTCACGTGTTTTCCGGCCTTGCCCGTTGCCGTGAATGCTCGGAACTCGGATCGGGAATTGAAACCCTGACCACCATTAGCGTCGCTGCATTAGTCAAAACATTTATCTACATGGACATGCTTCAGCGGTAAGAAAACTCACTTTAGAATACGTTTACGCGCAACAATTGGCTGATTTTCCGGTCTGTAAACAATTGTTAGGATTGGACATGGTGGCCTTGGGAATGTTTATTGCAGTCCAGCAGTATGTACATCGTACTCTCCTTCACAAATAGTCTTTTCTTATACGAAAAAAATCCCAGAGGTCATTAAGAAGTCCCATTCCAGCGATAAATGTGGTGCGTTAGCAAAAGAATTTCAGCAGTTACAAACTGTCAGCGCTGCTCTTCAAGCACCATTTTATCCCCAACTCCCCTCGAGTTTTTCGACCACAACAATACCAAATTCTGGTCTGAATCGGGTCTAGCATTTCTGGAAAATGACTCTTGAGTTAACGTGCGCGTATTGCATGACGCGTATCTATCCTGTTCCCCTTTCTCTGAAGGCGAAACTCATCGATCTTGTCTGTCCGCCCGCCCTACGCAAAAGCTCGATCTGCCTCACTGGCTCGAAAAGGGATTCATGCATTCCGTCTTTTACTTGGATGTGAGGACTCGGACCGGGATGCCGTCGTTTCTGAGAGGTATTTGAATTTGTATGATTTCCTTTGACATGCCACAGAGCAGAATGGCTTGGTCTCGACGTCATGAAGTTATCCGCCGAGATGGGATGCATGTTGGCGCAGCTGCATATGTCCGATGGGAATGACGCTGGTGGGATCAGAATTGTCCTACGAGCGGATGTTACAGGCCCCATCTCCAATTCACGCGCAGCCCGACCTTGGGTGATTAGGTTTGATCAGGTCAAGGCATTTGATTTTACAGAGAGTCAGGTCCCTCGACTAGTAACGGCGTTTCTAGCCAATGATGCATATTTTCCTCGGCCGCGGGCAGGCGATCCTCTTTATAAAGTTTTCTCTGATGCTTACCTGGAAGAGTGCAGTAAGATCGGAGAGGCTGCAAGGATTCTAGCCAGAAATTTATCTCGGCATTAGAATTTAAATGAGCGGAACAAGGAGCAGAGACGGAAGAGCCCCATGTGAACTGAATTTCTCATACTTCTTCTCCAGTTTGCAGGAGGAAATCCAGGCTAATCCCTTTGTGTCGCCCATCCGACATCCGTTACATGTTACGAGCTTTTTTATTATTAGGTTTCTTCACACATTTTTATTCCGTTTGGCCACCAAATTATATCTGAATGTGTAGACCTCAGATTTTTTTGCTGTCTTCAATTTTGCTTTAGTGTGTTACCTGTATGTCATCTCTGCGGCTCGCGTTGCTTATCTTCGCCATCAACGACAAGGAAACTTTTTTCTTTGATGGAACATTATCTTGTAGTCCTTTTTAAGCGCTCTACGTAGCACAATGACATGATACACAAATGTAGCTCTCTCATTGCCATAGAGAATATAAAGCATAAATGAAGCCTCCGCATTAACATTTGGCGTTCCAGAGCGGTTCATCGCCTTCAATTTGATCCTTGCAATTCAATGACAGGATTGTGCCTGCTTAATCACCATTGCGAACGGCTTATTACACTCCTCGTTTGATTACTACTATCTGCGATAAGATGTATTAATGTCCAACAATAGTTGATCTATATTTCTCCAGCGAATTTTGAAGTGTAGTATTTGCACCTGTCGGCCGAAGTCCTCTCGGCAATCCGGCAGTACAAGCAATTCTGGTTGCGTTGGTCTCTCGCCGTCATTTTTCAACCTTCTGCGAACATAGAAACCCTTCCTCCTCATTTATCGACTCTTTTCAACGAAATGGCTCATATTCCATGATTCCAATCATCTTTTCCTCAACCGAGGATATTTCATCTCTCCAACGTATGTCACCTGAGCTTATCTCACGAACGCCATCTCGCACCATAGTAGCTTCCTCTTTGCAAAGCTCGCGCCTGACATATCGTATATGAACCTCATACCTCTGAATCATGACCAAGCTCTTTCATTACCAGAATACCAGTACCACTCATGGCTGCTACTCTCGTCGCCCGTATCACTGACCAGTTCAGTTCTAAACTTGACCTTTCGTCTGCACCCACGGCCGAGCCGCTTTCTACCACCAAGGTCGAAGACAAAGCGCCAAAGCAACCTGACATCCAATACCACCCCGAAGAAGCGAAATGGAAGGCCAGGACAGCGCGTCGCCTCGCTGAAGATCCGACACTACCTAAGACGCCACTTCCTGCTGGGTTCCCGCAGAAGCTGGATTCGCCGCTCGTGTGGGAGGCCAAGGACTGGACAAATCCTGCGCAGTGGGAGTATGTGCTTAACGAAGAACAGCTGAAGGAGGTTGATGACGCTGTTAAGCACTTCCATGGTACGCCCTATTTATTTGTGGTGGAATGTAATATTTCTTAATTACGGTTCTAGCTCTGGATAAGCCATTCGGTCACATTGCTCCTGAGACTTTCCCTTTGCCCACTCTCGGTCCTGTCCTGAAAGATTTATCTCACCAACTCCATACTGGTCGTGGTTTCTTCGTGCTTAAGACTATTCCTGTCGATTCATATTCTCGTGAGGACAACATCCTCATTTACGCTGGTCTCTCATCCTACGTCGGCAACAAGAGAGGTGTGCAGGACATCGACGACTCCGTCCTCGCTCACATCAAGGACCTGACGCAGACGCACCCGCTCAAAACTATCGGAGCTCCGGCTTATACGACCGATAAGCAAGTTTTCCATACGGATATTGGGGATATCATCTCCCTTTTCGTGTTGGAGACAGCTGCTGAAGGTGGTGTGTCGAGGATCAGCAGTAGCTGGAAGGTCTACAACGAATTGGCCGAGACGCGACCTGATCTTATCAAGACGCTCTCTGAGCCCTGGCCGTTGGACAAGTAAGTATCTTCATTTTAATCCCATCAAAGGGGTCGTTCTTGATCTTTATTTATTTATGACATAATTCGTTTAGCTTTGGTCGCAACCCTCCTTATACGACTCGCCCCTTGCTCTTTTACGAAGATGAGAAAATTATCATCCAATACGCCCGCCGCATCTTCACAGGTTTCCTTGGCCTGCCGCGCTCAGAAGGGATACCCCCGATTACCGAGGCTCAAGCAGAAGCCCTGGACACGATCCATTACCTAGCTGAGAAATACGCCTTGGGACTGAGTTTCGAGAAGGGTGACGTACAATACATCAACAACCTGAGCATTTTCCATGGAAGGGACGGCTATGTCGATGGTGCTGAGAAGACGTACGCGTTTGACCATTTATTTTCATCTGGCGTTGTGCTCATCTTGTTTTCCAGCCGTCATCTTCTTCGTCTGTGGCTCCGCAATGACGAGTTGGCGTGGAAATTACCTGCTGACCTTGAGCCTACGTGGAAGAAGCTTTATTCTTCGGCGACTCCAGATAGTGAGCGATTCCCTCCTGAACCGGAAATTAGGAATGCGTCCAAGGGAGGGGCAAATTATACTTCACAGTAATGCTTTTCGTAGTTTGATCGCCCTCTGAGATTCATGAGAAAGGTATTAGTTTGATCTGTCATGTACATTTATTTCATTCTATCATTCTGTTGTATACAATTTCAAACGTGAATGAACGTTCCCATTCATTAGCTCAGTGGTCGTGATATAGTGTAATCGCGCCTACGGAGGATGGTGAAGTACGATGTCGATATCCATTTCACAGATATCGTTCAATGGCGCTCTTATTGTCTATCAAGAAATGTATGCATGGTCAAGCTTACAAACAAGTACATATTACAAAAAAAATTTTGTTTTATTATGAAGAGTTCGATCTAGACGAACACCATCCGCAAGAACACATCAACCCTTCGGCAACCCATTTATATCCGATCAGGTCAAGGGCGGTAGGACGTTCCTCGGATTTGTACTTCAGACAGGCCTTGATTATCAAGGCGGTCTTTTTCGCGTCTTCCGCTGACATGGCATTCGTGGCTGCAATCGCAGTCTCAGCACCATCAACGACTTCTTCTACCTTCTCAAGAGTTAACGGCCCTGACGAGCTTTCGAATGGAGGATGGCCGATGCTTAAGGTGTAAATCTACAATGAGGATTAAAGGAGGACGCGTCAAGGAAAAGAGGAACGGTAATACGTACGGTGCAGCCTAACATCCAAATATCTGCCCTTGCGTTGATTTTCGCACCATTGACTGAAGATTCTGGAGGTAAGAAAGCTGAAGGGGCGTCTAGCGGGACGTTGTCAGATAGTATCCGCGCTAAATATTCATCGTTTTCAGAGCTCGCTAGGGGAAAATACGAAATAGGATTGACTTACCATGCGAGTAGTTAATCAGGTACATGCCAAAGTTCGCAAAGTCCGCTGCAGTACTTTGACGGCTGAGCCCAGAGGTGGTGAGAGGCTGGGATTTGATAATATGATGAAGTTTTCCTTGGCCATCCTTCACGTCTTCCCCGGGAATC
Organism: Gymnopilus junonius; assembly: GCA_015501075.1. Classification (NCBI taxonomy): domain Eukaryota; kingdom Fungi; phylum Basidiomycota; class Agaricomycetes; order Agaricales; family Galerinaceae; genus Gymnopilus; species Gymnopilus junonius. The sequence goes on along the minus strand of JADNYJ010000132.1, from coordinate 24,165 downwards.
GAGGGGTTCTTTGACAAATAATTTCGAATATCAGGTCCTTGTTGAGATGCAGACAACAGGATGTGGTCAGGGGTGACAGCTTTTAGAGAGTGGTCAATCAATATGCAACGACCCATATAATTATTAAACGAACCTCCGTGAATAATGCCCTTCTCGTGTAAAGAGCACAGAACTTCTACTACCTCCCCAATGGCGTTCTTGGCTATATGAAGCGGCAGATAACTGCCTTGAGGCGTATCGTTGTCAAGAAATGATAGAATACTAGGGCCAAGAGTATGATGAACGAGACATAAATGACGCCCAACCTCACTCTCCTCGTAAAAGTTATTCCTTTGTACAGGAACGCTCGAAATGATCTGGAAATCCCACAATGTTTGGAGGATATCACGTTCATTCGTCGATCTAGGCTCCTTCGTTGCAGCTGCTGTGTAGATTTTGATCGCCTCGATGTTGTCAAGATTTTTAGAATCGACAGCGAGCCAGCAAGATGAATGAGAGCCCCATCCGAGTTTGCGTAGGATCGTCCAGCATCCGTTGTTGAGCGTTTGGTTGAGTCGGCCAGGAAAGTATCCTGAGGGAGAGTCGAGGGGTTCTTCCGGGAAGTGAGACATGGTGAGAGGGGTAGAAGGGTTTTGGTTGGGTGGTCGATGGGGTACGGGGAAAATGGTGAAGCGGGTTTTATGTATGCTGGGTGGGTAGCCGCCTAGTATCGTTTGAGTCAGGCCTCATCGTCGTCGCACGGCTTGTGTACAGCCTTGAGTTTCATGATCAGAAGGGGGTTGCGCGTTGGCGCTGATGCGAATTGATACGATTGTCGATCATGCGTCAGGACGGGAATTCCGTGAGCCGCTGCTATCGGATCAGTTCCAGAAGCCCCCCTGAGTTCTCGAGCATTTCTTTCTGGATTAGGGAGCCGGAAGATGCCAAGGACAAGGCGGGAAGGGAGAAAGGAGAGTTCCAAAGGTTGAGAAATAAAAGCGGAGGTATGACAGGCAAAGCGGCGCACAGAAAAGCCCAAGAACAAAACCAACAAGGAAGGCAAAAAAGGCTGTGGATGGGTACGATGTAAGTCGAACAGTAATATCCAAGGATACGGGGAGGCTGGCGGGAGTGCAAATGGTCTCATTATTCGTTCCACTTATACCATTTTAGAACAGAAGTTGGGATCATATTCTAGAGTAAACAAATGCGCTGAGCGTTATATTTTCAGAATGGGTCTGTGAATACGAAAGCAGCTGTAAAATTGAAGTCAAAGATTTGTCACGAAGATAATTTCTGCGCCCTTACTTGTTAGGTCGGTCACAGTGGTACTACCCACAAGAGCACATATTTCCTTCTCTCACCCAGCTCCCTTAAGTGATAGTGATACTGATAGTACGTCTCTGCAAAATGATTTACAGGACCAAACAGAAAAGAGGCAAAAAACGTCGGGAACCAGGTATCAAATATTGAGGACGCTACTCAAACTTGAAATAATCGTTGTCATCCAGCTCTTCGTAACCATGCTGCATCTGGTCGTAAGTGAAAGAGGAGTCAGTAAGGCTCCAAGCGATCATGTGGCGAAACCTACCCAATGTGTGATAATGGCAGAAATTAGGGAGGCTGACGCTTCTACAACTTCTGACGAAAGTCCGAGGAGTGAGAGTGGCTTTGATTCGAGTAGCGGCCGCCATTTCCGTCGCTGTTGAGTTTCAAGATGAGGAAGATCCAACTATGTCCATTCGTCAAAACACCGCGGATTGTGGTTGTCCTGGGTATTTACATAATCATGGACAGAGCGGAGACATTGGTAATTTTTGGTGTGCTCACCCCAAACGATTCGCGCTGGCATACATCTCACCGACGGCCTGAGGGACGTGGCTTTCGAGCTGCTGGTCGGGACCCTTGGCTTCCGAAACAAACAACGCGGAATCGTCTGCCTTGAGGAGTGTAGGGTTCCGCAAGAGCCGCACTGCGTAGACTTGAGAATAAGTGTTAAGACGACAAATAAAGGAGACGAACTGGCTTGGATCGGAGTAGTCGCTATGGCGGTGAAGTTGACGTATCCGGGGACTGTTCTCTCAGGGTATAGGACCATCTTCAAGCCACTCGGCATCATGGTAGAAACACGATAAAAGAAAGCGTCGATCCATAACCGATTCGCAGCTTCGTTCTATACGACGGCCGTGTGGTGAACATCCCAGACGACCTTGAGATTTAGCATGGACCAGAGCTTACTGTGCGGGGCACTAGTTCTTCCAAAGTACAAAGATGGCGAAAGAGCCCCTTCGAAGACCAAAGCTCGTCTTCACCAATAGAGTCGGTACCGATCGCACGAGTAATTGCATCGGGTTTCAATTCCAGGAAGTCCGGGCCCGAGAATTCCGTCTTCCGCAAATGCTCAAAAGACAAGTTCTATAAGGAACATATCTGAATCAGTCTGCCAGATAGCTATATTCACAATGGCAATTGCACACACCTGACTTGGAGGGCCATCGAGTTTCGTTTGCAGTATTTGAAGAACTTCATTCAGCTGCATGAACTCTGTCTCGATCCCACTGGGGACCTTTTCAACGTCGTACCCCTGTTCCGGTTCCAACTTCTCCATCAAAAGTTCGAGGGCATTCACTGTCCGGGAAAGCTGGCTACCGCTTGGTCCGGGTATCCTCTGTCGTTTGGTAGGCTTCATTGTTGAAGAAAATATCGCGATGTGGTGGTAAGCATCAGAAAGGTCAGACGCAGACTTGGCGTGACTTGACCATGACCACACCAGGTCACACCAAGTCACCCAACCTCTGAGACCGCCAATTCAAAGCACGGATTGAACGTTGAACGTCGACCTCTGATACTTACTTGGTTCTCGTGCAGACTTATTTCAGTTCCCTATGTCTATTTTACGCTGTCGATTTAAACCATCCTCTAGTGTGCATACCGACATATTGAATAGGCAATAAATAGAATACATTTTCAGACTGTTGTGATACAGTAGGCGTTCTCCAGCAAGCGCATCCGATTGCTTGCAGATCCTTGTTCTTGATCGGTGGCGAGAATTTTAATAAGAAAGCGGAAAGGTCAAGAAGGGAACAGGGGTAACAAGGTTCAGAGTCACACAGAGTTCCTCGCGTAAGGAGACAGAATTGAGTGAGGTGCGCAGCTGAAGGCAGGCCAGAGGCGAGTTGGAAGTGAGTGTCATAGATGGGTGCTGGGAGAGCGGGAGAGCGGGAGAGAAAGGCACCTGACCTAATCAGGAGGCGCGGGAATTTCAACTCGTCGGGACTCGGGAGGGCACCAGAACGCATTGCTTGACCTGCTGCAACTTTTCCCCTACGCTACACCTGTTATACCCAGCCGCCCCAACCGTTATGCCCCCTCTGGTGTGACCTGATGCGGCTTGTGTGACTTGATCATCGCTTTCAGCTCAAACCACGCCGCGCCACGCCCACGCAGTTCGATTCGAGTTTGATTGGACCCCTTGGATGAACGACCCTCTCTGAACGCGTCTATCGGCTTAGGTTGGGCTCATTAGGCTCGGAGAAGGGCTTATACGTTGGATTAACGCGACATTAGCATGTTCTCTGCTTCAGAGGACTAATTGTTGGGGCAACTGCAAGACTTGGTATGTTTTTCCGTTCAATTGAACACTGGTTCCTTGTGCTCATGCTTATATTCTCTGAATTCATAGCTGTTGCGCGTAGACGAAATAGCGGCATTAGTTACAGCAGCAGAGCGCCTGCGTGCGACATATTGGGAGGTTTGGTGTTGGAACGTTGTTGCCATCGTCGGCAGCTGGACCCCTATCATCGGAGAAGACTGTCCTCGACTTTACTCTCCGCCATGGTCACCCGCGACAGGAGCTGCAGCCGTTGTCTCGTTCAACTAGGAGAGGACGAAGGGCGAAGGTGAGGCAGATTAATCATCTGAGGCAAACGGTGCTACAGGAAGCTGTCCTTAACCGTTCAGCTTAGTCTTGAGATTATTGGTAAGTTTTCTCCCTTCTTTCCGCTTTGTTTCCCTCGTTCATTCATTCCTTGTTATAGCATAGACCCAAGTCAGAAACGACCATCTTCAACCCTTCAACTCACCCTGGCACTGCCGCTGGTACTGCCTTCACCAAATCAAGCATTTGCTCGACGATAACCACTCCACTCCCTGTATGTCCCGCTCTGCTTCACTCTTTCCCTTCTTGCTTCCTTCTCTCTATGCCTCTTTGGCCTCTTCTTGCCTTTTCTGCCTACCTCGCCTACCTCACCTCCCTCCCCTTCTTCCGCCCTACCATGTCTATCCTGCCACGTTGGTGAGTTCGATGATTATGACCACTATTCGCTTTACCATATGAGTTTGTGACGCATGGGGTTATTTATTCATCGTAATGATGATCCCCATGACGTCGGCGTCGACGATGAGCTGAATTACTGGATTGGATGAGAATCTCTTCTTGGCATAGACATAGGCGTGGGCGTGGGCGCGTGGTATACTAGAGTGCCCTTAGGCCACGTTGGTAAAATGCTTGAACACACGTCGATAATCTTTTGGCTTTCAATTGCGTTTCTTTACCGAGTGTCGGATGTTTGGTTTCTATTTCTATTTCTATTTCTATTTTTTTTGTGTGTTTCTATTTCTATTTCTTATCTATTTCCATCTCCATCTTATCTACACGCTAACCGCAATTGACCTGCCTCTCCCTTTTTCGTTTTTTTTTTCTCCTTCTAGAACACAAGGGGATTTTTGGATGGTATGCTGGGAGGTAATCTTGTGTTTTTCCAGGTTCGTCCTTTTCATTCCTCCGGATTCTGCGATTAAGGATGGGATTTTTCAGTTCCTATAGCTCTATACTTCTACACTCCATCTTGTCGATTTATTCCATTTCACTGCACTATTTACAATTTCCAATTAAAATTCTAGATGAAAATATCCTCAGTTCGCGCAGGAGGACGATGAAGTGTTATTTCGTTATCATTCTCTCCATAAACCTTTTGTCATTTCACGATGTACATTTCATTACGAAGCTATATGCCCCATACCAAGTACAAAAATTTCCGAACTTGCATGAAAGTCTTACATATTATATTACTATCACTATTACAAGAAAACTTCCCCTCTTACGACGCCTTGGCCGAACACCACCCACAAGAACACATATTCCCCTCCTCGACCCACTGATACCCCACCAAATCCATCGCCGTAGGCCGCTCCGCCGCTCTAAATTTCAAACACGCCTTGATAATCCCCGTCGTATTCTTCGCATCCTGCGCGGACATGGCCTTGGTGTCTAATATATCAGCTTCGGCGTTAGACACCACTTTCTCCACTTTTTGAGCGGTTAAAGAGTCTGGTGCGTCTTTGAATGGATGGTGTCCGATGATTAGGGTGTAGATCTGTAGTTTGTGGTTTGAGGCGAGTCAGAGGGGCCGCATAGAAGAAAAAGAGGGTGCGTACAGTGCATCCTAGCATCCAGATGTCGGCTTTTGTGTTCACTTTCGCGCTGGCATTGGAAGCTTCCGGGGGGAGGAATGCTGCTGGTCCGTCAAGTGGGATATTCTGCGATCGGATGCGGGCTAAATGTACGTTCATTTCGTCATCAAACTTTGGAAGAAATAGGAATGCTTACCATGCGAATAATTGCTTAGGTACATGCTGAAATCCGCAAATTCAACAGCGGTACTTTGGCGGCTTAGCCCAGAGGTGCTGAGAGGCTGTGATTGGACGACGTGGTAGGTTTTTCCTTGAGTATCTGTTACTTCCTTCCCTGGGACTGAGGGGTGCTCTGATATGAATTCACGAATGGCTGGGCCTTGTTGATCGGAAGACAATAGTATGTTGTCAGGCGTCACGGCTGTAGTAGAAGGCGTAGTTAGTACTTGCATCACGAAAAGGAAAAAGAGAAGAGCCAAAAAGAAGGTCGGAAAGGAAGAGACGAACCTCCATGAATAATTCCTTTTTCATATAAATTGCACAACGCCTCTACAATCTCCGCAACAGCCTTCTTCACAATATGCAGTGGCAAAAAGGGTATCCCTGGTTCCAACAAGGACACAACGCTCGGCCCAAGAACGTGCAGAACCAGACACAAGTGCCGCCCGACCTCACTTTCCTCGTAGAAGCTGTCCCGCTGGACGGGCACGTTGAAGGTGATATCCGAATCCCACATCTTCTTCAGAATATCGCGTTCGTTCGTCGCCGCGGAGTGGTTGACAGGGGTCTCGGTGGTGGACGAGGCGACGGTGTAGATCTTGATCGCTTCGATATTGTTCCGCTCTTTCGTGTCGACTGCGAGCCAGCAGGAGGAGTGTGGTCCCCAGCCGAGTTTGCGGATGATTTTCCACCGGCCTTTGTTGAGTTTTTGGTTTAGCTTGCCGGGGAAGTAGCCTTGGGGAGAGTCGAGGGGTTCTTCTGGGAAGAGAGCCATGGTGAATTTTCGATGGAGAGTTTGGGATGGTGTTGTTGTTGTTGTTGATAACCGACGAAAAAGTATAGTAGTAGGTAGGGTTTGAACGAAGAAGCCAAGTGGTGTGGATTTTATCATGACACAAGGTGTGCACTGCCTTCGTATGCGGGTCGGGGATATGAGCGTTGGTGTCATGGGCTTTAATTTATTGAGTTCCACCCCTTTCTAGTCGCCCTAACACAGCTTTCGATCGCGTTTTGTTACCATCGAGATTTTCTGTTCAGATATGATTGATTCCATCCGGATCGGCGCAAAGAGCGACCCCGGATAATTTAAATTACTGGACTACTTGGATTTCGAAAGGCAGGCTGTAGAGGTAATGATTATGTATCGAGAACACTGGATACGACTACATGCTACACGATAACTCATATGAGAAATACTAGTTCAACTTGATGAAAGAATACCAGGGAGGCCTTGTAAATTCGACCGCCAGTCGCGATCGAGTGAGTTAACGGTCTTTGCGAATCGCCGAACTAACGAGGCACCTTGATTTAAAACAGTGCCTACGAGTCATAAACGCTATGAAGACGTTGATGTGTGTCGAAGGGTCCAGAAAAAAAAGATACCGTTGATATGATTATGATTGACTCGACCATTTCCGTTAGGGGTACCTGTCTTTTGATACAAAGGTCAAGAGCCATCTATCATTTGTGACTCAATTGGAGGGATAGACTTTGACAAGACTTTGAGACTTGGGAACGCGCCATAAACTGAAGTCAAACTCGAATGACAGAAGGACAAAGAACCAATGTACCCGCCATGGTATCAAATCAACACGGATAATCGAGAAGAAATAAAATAATTGACATAAAATCCAGATGCCCAGAAGGAATCGAATCTGTATTTAATTATGACTTTATTTCTGCCGTATTCATGTTGAATCCTTGTTTTCTCATTCAAAATTTGACCTTTGTTTGACCTCTGTGTTTGTCTGAACAGTGGATTCCTACTTTTTGTTCTTCCACAGAGGTGCTCTTGACGTTTTTTATCTGCCTAGGTCGTGTCAGGATCGCTTTATCCAATCATCGACCATGTCTCATATAATTCGAAATTCGAAGCAAGATTCAAGGTATGCCACTCGTTGTTAAGTGACGAGGAAAGCCTGTATTTCCAGTGATTTCTACAGCTTGACGTTTGGACCAGCTATTGCTCCATTCTTTGAAGCGAATGGAATTCCCGAGTCTATCAATGTCGGCTTCGATGCGCTACTGCTGTAAGTCATGCTCTCCAGTATGTGTTCTGTATATTGGGTGAATTCACGACCGAGCTACAGTGCCTACTGTTTCTTTCCTTACTTCGAACATTTGCATATCATTCTATATGAGATGTGAGTACTCCGGACATCCAGCACATATTTTTGACGCACTTAAAACCAGCTGGAGTATCATTTTTCCTTTGATGGAAGGACCAGGAAGGTCAGGCTGTGTGGCTGGAAAGGCACTGCTTCCAGTGCATGTGCGTACATGTGCACTATGATGGCTATTCCTAGGAACCGGTTTGCAATTTAACTGGCGATTTTAAAAGCTGATCCTGTAAATCATTTTTCAGATGACCAGGAAGCGCCATATCGGAAAATCCGGACGGAATTATCCTGATCAATGCTGTGCGCAAACGGGATTAAATAACTACTCGAGGGGAGAAAGGGAGTTTCAAAGGATCGAGGACGTCGATGACTCTGTTTGATGCGGTGCTGGTGGTGCTGGCAACGGAGATGGAGGTGGAGGTAATACTGGACGAGTGTTCGTGACAAAAATACTGCTCAAGTGTGGTGTGGTGTGGTGGGAGTAGGTACGCCGCATCTTGAGGACAGGGAAAGCATGAGGAATACAACGGCCATTACCCTTGACATTTTCAATTTCTTGCACATTGTAGGTAATTATATTTCCTTTCTTCCGCCTCGAGTCATAGGATCCGTCCCTCCGGGTGGTCTTTCAATTGCAAATTATACGTATTGTTTCTTGATGTAAGAAAGCAATCGTTTTCTCTTGTTATCCCCCTTTCCTTTCGGTAAAATCCATCGATAGAGTACTTGATTGGGCGACTGTCACGATGATGAATCTCCGTTACTGACCAGAAATTTTGTATCAAATCATCCAGCATGCCAGTCGAAATGTCAGCAGGTATCATCAGCCATATCTAATGCGCATATCACTCAAGGACATGATAGTGGGTTTAAATGACTACCATAGATTCTAAAGTATATACGATGCCAATGAAACAAGAGAATGCGCACATGAAGTACGCATGATATAACCAATTCCGCTGCAAGACGCCCCTCATCAGCTGGTCAATAACGATTTGGCAGTACAGCCTGGCGTGACTCTGGCACAGACGGTAACGCGGGTGATACCTGGCCTCCTTCATTCGCCCTGAGATAAACCTTGCTCTCTCTTTCTTTGAGAATACTTTTTGGCGTCGGACCAAATTCGTCGTCGTGCGCGGCTGCTATGAACATGAGGAGTGTGCTGAAGAGAACGACGGTTCATGAATTGACGAGATATTAGAGTATAAAAAGGTAAGAAAAAGTGAAAATGATGTACCTGGCAACTGTAAACGCGAATGCAACCCAGAGAAGGACGATCCAAGCGATGTTGACCGCCCATGTTCGGTACACTGATGAATGGATACTTTTCAGAAGGAGGATGATTGGGATATGAACCAAAATGACGCACCGAGAGGAGGACGGAAGTAGACCCGGATGAGGGCAGCTGCAGCGTCATCGCTTACACCGGTTATGAACGCTTGTCTTGTCGAAATTACGACCTACGTTCCATCAGAATCAATGAAACAAGTCAAAAAAAAAATAAGTAATAGACGTACCGTACTAATGATCGCCGCAACGCCAACACCAGCAGTGATCACCATTGCTAAGGCCTTCTTTGTCACGTTATACCACCCGGGATACATCCTCTCGGGCCAGAACACCAGGAAGAAAAAGTCTGCTCCAAATACGGTGGCTACGAGCACGCAGAAGACGATGGTGGTGATGGCGGAGTCGATGATGTCGTTGTTGTGGAGTGAGGCATGAGGCGACGGAGAGGGCGGTGAGAATGCGGTCGAGTATTTTTGGACGTTGGTTTGGAGGGAGTCGTACTTGGAGAGCGAGTACGTCGCTGTGCACTGAGGAAAGGGAGGAAAGTGAGTAAGTGAGACATTCGAGGTGAAGAAGATGGGAAAGGACCTCGGCAGCGAGAGCGATTAGCATGGCCAACTAAAATCAAAATGAGTGAGCGTTATTCGAACAACCAGAGTGTGGCTCATTACTTGATAAACGACTAGAAGAGGGGGTCGTTAACGTATCCATGATTGTTGTGATAGCCACGTACTGAATCGCTCTTTTCTCATATACCACCTGCCATCAAACATTCTCTTCGACCCAAAGGCGCCCCACGACATTTCGGAAAGGTTGAAGCCCCAGATCACGGTCATCGTGTAGAGAGACGAGAGGGAGACAGAAAATCGGACCTAGAAAGTAGGAAGAGAGACGAATAGGAGACTCCTCAGTGAGTAGTCGGGAACGAGATATGAATAAGCGAAGGGTGGGTAGGTGTCTCATATTTCCCCCTCCTTGTGGCTCATTTTTGTTCAGGGGCGCATAAAAGGAAAGACTGGCGTAATCGTCATCCCGGGGACAAGACAGGCTCCAAGGGAGTCTAATGATGCTTTGTTAGAGCTGAAGGGTCGTGGTGGCGAGTCATACAGCTAGTCAAACTCTATTCCGGACAGCGTCATTCCATCTTCCTCACGCTCCAATCCTATCACGATGCCCGTTTGTCGAGAACGCCTTCCATCTCTTGAATATGTCCATCCGATAAAACGTGTCGCGACACCGGTCGGGTGGTGCGGAGGTGCCAGTAGGGGCCTTGAAGGAGCCTGATGTGAGTCGATGAACGCATTCAACTTTATGGAGGGTCGTCCAGGACATCCAACCAAAATGGGTCGATTTGTTGGAGTCAGAGGGAGTGCGTGACGTGTGCGTGTTAACCTTAATATTATGATGAGAATCAATTCAGCAGTACGAGCAAGCGCAAAGGGTGTAGCATAGCGTAAAAGTCTGGACGGTCCCGGTGACCTAGACACCCGAGTCCCGAAAATTGAAATTCCCGCGCCCGGTTACTTACATAAGGTTGAGCTTTCGCTCTCTTCCGCTCTCCACCAACCTCATGTGCCGCTGCGTATAACTCTCACCTCCGCCTCACCCCCTGGAGTGTTTCCTGTAGGATCTCGAGTATGTTATGTTGCTGTTCTCTTTGCGTTCTCGGTGGCTCTTACCCTGAACCTAAAGCGCTTTCATCTGCTTTTGATCTTCGCTCTCTCCTTTATGATTCTCTCAGCTCCTTTATTCGACCTATAACCCATTACTCAGTGTTGGTGGCGCATGTGGCTACTTGTATTTTGATTTAACTACAGGAAAGCCTCGCGAGCTCGCCCATCATGGCGGGATGATGGGACTCTCTGCGCTTTGTGTCTGACTAAAAGAACGCTTGGGTCCTTTGCAGATAGGGTTCTTTGTTCGTCGACGACAAACGAGCTACACTACGATGTCGACAGGAAATTCCTCAATACTCATTCCCCTCGGTTCGTTGAACATGTCAGAGAATACCATTTTCTCTCACGATAGCATGTCGACCTTCGATGGGTTGATAACCATGAAAAATCTCAAGAATGTGGTCTTCCATCCCGAATCGTTTAGGTGTACTCCTGTAGATCTTCTAGATATGGACCATGGTGTGACCTTCCGACTCACGATCAGGTAGGCCTTCAATTTAAAATGAACCATCATTTGGCCCACTGCATTTTCCTTCGTTTTACACGATTATTTATGCTCCTGATTCAGCGGGCCCGTCAATCTGCGGTTTCCGCCATTGCTCTGAAGCGACCATCTATTCGCGTTCCAATAGCTGCATCCGCCACCGGTGTGTGGTGGCATGGCGTTTTATATTTTACAGAATTATGTTCGCTGGAAAGCTAACAACGAACTACTGCTGCTCTACTGTAAGTACCTGTTCCTAAAATTACCCATAGTGCTTCTTCGACAGGGGATAAAAGAGACTTGGTCGTAATGGGGGCGATTCTCGCGAAGTTCAAGGACATCGTTACTGATCTTCGTCAGTTGAAGTTTATGACACTATCACTTACACTGCTGGCACTGACTAGTGTTTCCTTAAGAAACAGTAGCTAGGAAACACGTCATATGACTTCCAATAAATGTTTATTTAGAAAACAAGAAAAGTATTTCTTTAGGAAAAAACAAGGGAAACTGAATTCGTGTTTCTGTCCTTTTTCTCATGTAATTACCTTTCTTTATCCTGTGGTGTTTTCTTTAGAAACAGTACAGAATAGATAATATTTTTCCTCCTGTTCCCTTTGTAAAAATTGGAAACTGTTTCTCAAGGTGTAGTCTCAAGAAATATCAACTATGTTTATTAGCCCTGTATCCTAAGTAAGTATTATTCCTGTATCTAAAATAAACAGAGAACATGTTTCCAAGGGAAACAACAAGGTAATTAACAGCCAGGGCTGTTTTCTGTTTTTTTTTCTAAAGTAAATAGTCATCAACTCGCTCGTGACTCGATCATCGTGTCACTGAGTGAGTCGATTTACACGATAAATGAGTCGACGAGCGGGTCGACGACGACGCGCTCAGAGGCACGCGTAATGATGCGAAGATAGATGCATCGACTCGACTTACGAACATGATGAATGCGTAAATTCGGATGCCGAAAGTCAATATGTGGAAAAGAATGTGTCAAGACGAAAAAAATCTATTTTTCTTCAAGATTACAAACACCCGGACATTTTCCCTGCTAACCGCCCATCGACAATGCTCTGAAATGCAGCTTAAGGCATATAGGGAGGTGGAGGGGTCACGAATCGCCCTAAAATCCGTGAATTTCATGGACAAAAAAGAAAGATGGCTCTGATAACTCACCAGCACATCTCCTAATGTTCCCTTCTCCTCCTGCCTCAAGCTCTATCCCCTCCAGATCCTCCTCCTCCATCCTAGTTCTTCTAGCTGGGCTGTAGTAGTAAAGCCCCAAAAGTATAGCTAAGGAAGCTACAGGATTCTGTGAGATTTTAGTACCCAAGAATGTTTAAAGACTCACCACAAACAAGCAGTACTATGATAGTTGAAATGAGAGCTTTCACAGAGAGTTGCATGGTAGGAATGGCTTGTGTGTAAGCAGAGGGTGTAGTAGTATTGGTGTAGTGGTTGATGAAGTTTGTAAATGAAGACAAACATTGTAGTCTGGTCTTGACATTAATAGTCGGCACAGGGTTGGATGTGTTCAGCGGGATGCAGAGGTGTTTTAGGTTTGGCGAAAGCTGAGTGAGTGTTACGACGTTGATGACAGAACCTAATCTGATAAGATAAGGTCTGGCGTAGTAGTCATAGAGGTTGTTCGATGAAGTCCGCTAAGGTATTGTCTTCGACAGAAGAATGCCTTAGTGGTTCAAGTTCGCTCTGGTTGTTACAAGAGTGTATATTCTCAAGAACAAGCTAAAGTACATGGTATCTTGCTACAGTTTATATACTATTTGGGTGTGATAATAATGTATACGAAACAAGAATGAAACAAGGGGAATTGGAAAGGAGTGATCATCATCGGGGCAATGCAGGGGATGATGATCAAAAGGGAAAGATTGTCTGCATACGCGTAAGAAAGTGAATGATCATCTTTGCGAGCAAAGATGATCAAAAGGAAACTATAAATAATAAATCATCCGATAAATGATAACGAGAAAGGAAATGGGGTGTGCGATAAGATAAGAGAGAAAAGAGAATCGTAACATTACCCCCCTACTAAGAATTGAAGCCCCTGGCTTCAATAATGGGGCTCACCGGTCATGTTTGTTTTGCCTCCTCTCCCTGCCAGGAGTTGTGCGCTGCATCATACCAGTCATTTGGTGAGTTGTCGATGTCATCGACGTTCATCAACTGTTCTTCTGTGAATTCGTAGGCTACGCCTACGAATTCCCCGTCACTTCGTCGGATCGGTCGTCGACTACAATTGATCGAGTTGTGGCCTGGTTGATACTGACGGCAGTGACGGCAGCGGTAGCTGCGGCAGTCAGCCTGCCAGTGATTCGCGCTGTTGCAAAATGAAGCAGTGTCATCAAGGACTTGGTCGGGGTTCATCGGGGTACGAGCAGGTCGGAAGGAGTCTGGGGTCGGGGTGTATCGGAGGAGGTAAGGCATAGGCAGGAGGGTCGTTACGGGCAGCGTTCTAGGCAGAGGTCATCTGCATGGTAGTGAGTGGGTGTCTTCGGGAAGTGGTGACGGGCAGCGTGGTTGGGGGTGGTGCACGGGAGCATGCCGGAAGGGGTCCTGGGGAGTGGTCTCGACGGAGACGGTGTTGAAGAATCATTTGTCGCGAGGAGGAAGGGCGAGTGGGTCTGCAGGGCGATGTCATAAGAGGAAGAGGAAGGAAGGGTTCCTCTTCGGACCTGATAGCAGATGTGGCAGTAGGAGGGCATTCTCCTCATCGTCTGCTACTGACGAGGAGGGGGTTGATGACTCTTTCAAGTCGGAAGCGCATGAGGGTCTCGAACAGTTGCAGTGACTTCGTTCGAGATGCCTTCACTACTTCACGGTGGCGTGCGGTTCGGTCGGTTTCGTGCTTGAATTGTCAGAGTGTATCCCTAAGGAAGGGGTCTGACTGAAGGACTTCGAGGTGGTGGAGTATCGGCAGGGGTGACTAAGGAACTGTTCCAGTTCCTTATGCATTAGTTGCTGGAAGTCGACGAAGTCAAGTAAGTTGAGGAAGTCCTCAACAGATCGAACAGGAGCATGTACCGTGGGGATACGAGGGGGATACGTGGTATAAGGAGCGTCGTTCGGGTTGGGCAAGTCGGAGGAGGAGTCCATCTGAGAAAGACGGACTTCGATTCTAGTACGAGAGGATGAGGGGGCGGGGGTCAGTTCGAGCGAGGGTGCATTTGCTTGGGCCAAGCGAGTGCGTATTGCTGAGGGAGACGAGTTGGGGGCAGAGGCAGCAGCGCGGGTTCGAGAAGAAAGATGAGGCATTGTAGTAGTCAATGATAGAAGGACTGAGGAGTACTGGATGGGCTGGTTCACCTTCTTATAGGTATTCCAAGTACTCTTCAAGGACCGTCCGCAGTTTCTGGATCAGGCGCCTTGAGGCTTTCTCCTTAGCAGGGGTGATTGTTTCAGCTTCCCATCTGTCATTTTCTCGATCAATCATTCTGGTGGTCACGATGGCCTTCCATTCTTGCTCGCTTTTCCAGGTTATATTATTGGGTATCAGTGCGGGAGGTTCTTGTGTGAACTTCCATTCCCAATAGGTGATCTTCATCTGTTCAGGTGTGGGTGGTGGTTTTGGGAAGGTAAGGGTGTCGACGGTAAATGTATCATTCTGGTGAGAGAGAGGCGCAGTGTTCGGGTTTACAGTAAAGAGGTCGGCCATGAACGTGTTGTTGTAATAAGAAGGGGACGCAGCGTTTGAGTTCATGGTTGGTATGGTGGAAGCGAGTGAAGATGTTGGTATTCTTCAAGCTTTTCCGGTGCATTGGCAAGATTTGATCTGGGTTCCCACGAAGCTTCGGTTATCGGATAACCGGCCCACTTGACGTAGTATTGATATCGTCCATTTCTGTACTTTCGATGGTTAAGAATCATTTCAATTTCATATTCGGATTCTCCATCAATCGTTTCAGGGGGTGGTTGTGTGAAGTTCTGGCCATGAACTAGTGTTTCCGTGTAGGGCATCAGCAACGTTGCATGGAAGATGTCGTGAATTTTCCATGTCTTTGGCAATTGTAGCTGATACGTGAGAGGTCCTAGGACACGTTTGATTTTGAATGGTCCTTCTCTTCTCAGTGCCAGTTTCTTATTGTACCGTGTCTTCAGGTTCCTGGAGTCTAGCCATACCTTTTGTCCTTCTTTGAATGGTATGAAGTTGGATTTTCGTTGATCGGCCATTCTTGCTCTAGCCAGTTCATGCACGGCGAGAGCTTCTTTTCTGTCTGAGATGAGGTTCTTTAGTTTCTCCTCTACAGAGGGAAACTTCGTGTTTTCAAACGTGGTGGGAATCACGACAGGATTAGTACCAAACATGAGTTCGAATGGGGTTTTCTGCCTGTCAGTGTGTCTTCGATCATTATGGACGAATTCCAGGGTGCCAACGTGTTGTTTCCAGGTGGTCGGGTTCGAGGAACAATAGATAGCGAGGTACACTTCTATTTCCTGATTGAATCGTTCCGTGGTACCATCTGACTGAGGATGATATGCCTGTTGACAGTTTCGACTTGATTCCAAGAAGTTTGAGCAGTTCTTGGAAGGTTCTAGCAGCGAATTGGGGTCCTCTATCGGAAATGATACTATCCGGTAGACCAAATCGCTTGAAAAGATTATCCTGGAGGAGTAATGCCACTCCTTCTTGCGAAAGAGTTTTTGAGCAAGGCATGATAATTACCCCCTTTGTAAGTCCATGATCGACCACGATCAATAAAGAATCAAATCCGTCAATGCTGGGGAGGTCTGTGATCATGTCCATGGAGCATTGTGCGAATGGTCTCATGGATTTGGCTCCTTCAATCGGGTGCAAGGAGGGATTCGCCGGGTTTCAGTTGATCTTGAATTGTTGGCATTGTCTGCACCCTTTGACGTAATTCTTGATGAACGTTCACATTCCGGGCCACCAGTACAGTTGTCGTACAGCGTTGTACGTTTCCAGTTCTCCGGGGTGTCCTGCGGTGACCGAGTCATGGTACATCACAACAATTTTCCTGCGTAGTTCCTGGTCATCGGGAATATAGTTCTTTTTCTTGTAAAAGATCAATTCGCCGATGCCTTCCATCTGCATTGTTTCCCAGTCATCTAAGTCTTTTGCAAGACTTCGAGGTCCTTCTTGAGTGAGAAGTTTTAATGCATCCACCACGTCCTTGTCCTGTTTCCTAGATTGGGTGATTTCCATTTGGAGATCAGCGTCAATCAAATTTATAAATAGACTCTCCGGAAGGAGAATCTTGTCTTCGTTGTCATGATCCTCATCGGGGATCATGTCCGGTCTTCGTGAGAGGGCATCCGATTGAACCATTTTGCTCCTGGGGAGGTGGACCAGTTGTATGTCATATTCCGAGAGGAATAGAGACCATCTTGCTTGGCGTCTATTCAGTTTTTGAGTACTTCTGAAGTACATCAAATTCTTGTGATCGGAATAGATGATCATTGTGAATGTCGATCCTTGAATGTAGTGTCTCCATTCTTTGAGGGATCGGATCATCGCCAATAGTTCTCTGTCATAAATCTCGTAGTTTCTCTCAGTGGGAGAGAACGTCTTCGAGATGAATGCCACTGGGTGTCGGTCTCCGTTGCTGTCCAACTGTGTCAAGACTGCTCCAGATGCGTACTTTGATGCATCGCATTCAATCTGGAATTGTTTTGCGGTGTCTGGCATGGTCAAGACGGGTTCTTCCGTGAATTTTCGTTTTAGTAGTTCAAATGATTTCTTGGCGTCTTCATTCCATTCGAAGCTACGGTCCTTTTTTAATAGCTCGTTAAGCGCGTGAGCTATTTCCAAATATTTCCTGATAAATCGCCTGTAAAAGTTTCCGAATCCTAAGAAGGATCGGACCTGTTTTATGTTCTTCGGTTCTGGCCAGTCAGCTATACCACTGAGTTTCGAAGGGTCCATCGAGATTTTTCCTTCTTGGATGATCATTCCAAGATAGTTGATTTTTGTTTGGGCAAAAGCACATTTTTCTGGTTTCAAATACAAGTCGTTGTCCTGGAGTATTTGAAGCACTTCTTTCATTATCTGTTCCAGTTTCTTCTTGTCTTTGTGGAAGATAAGAATATCGTCCATGTAGATGATAACGAAACCTTGATGGACGACGTCTTTAAACATCGAATCCATCATTGACTGGAAGGTCGCCGGAGAGTTGCACATGCCGAAAAACATGACCGTCGGTTCGAATAGTCCTTTGTTTGTTTTGAACACCGCTTTCCATTGGTCACCATCCTTGATCCAAATATTGTTATAGCCCCATCGGACGTCAAGTTTAGTGAAATACTTGGCTCCTTTGAGTTTGTCCATGAGTTCGGGGATCAGAGGAAGTGGATAGGCATTCTTGACAGTCCATTCATTCAGGTACTGGTAATCTTGACAGGGTCGAAGCTTCCCATCCTTTTTAGATACGAAAAAGAAGGGGGAAGCCATGGGTGATTTCGATGGTCGAATATATCCTTTCTTTAGGTTTTCCTCCAGGAATTTGTCCAATTCGGTATCCTCCGAGGGCGTCAGGGGATACGTCTTGAACACCTTGGGTTGAAAACCTTCTTTGAGTTCGATCTTATGATCCCAAGATCGAGACTCAGGGAATCGGTTGGCGGTGTCCTTATCGAAGATGTCCAGGTATTCGTGGTATTCCGGTGGGATCATTTCTTTGAGCGGCTTTTCTTCCTTCTTCACATCGTGCTTCTGAGCGAAGATTTGCGAGGAAGTTAGTTTCGCATTGATCCAGATTTCGTTGTCGTCCTCAGGGATATTCCAAATCTCCTTTGTTTCCGGAAGGGGTTCGTTACCTAAAAAGGAAATGATTAAGTCTGAAGAGTCATCCAGCTGATTGACCTGTTGGATTTCCTCGTCGGGTACTTCTTCTACTTCGGAAGTAGTAGTAAGCTCCCTATTGAGTTTGACGTGTCCATTTTTCCAGTTGATGTCCAGGTTATTTTCTTCAAACCAGGGGAAACCAAGAATGATCTTCTGTTTTCCGAGGCCGGTGACCAGTAATTGTTCCGTTCGGGGTTGTCCGTCGATGTCGAGCTTTAGATCTACGTAGCGTTTGATGGTTCCCTTTTTGTTTGGGGTTCCGTCTACATTGTAAACTCGGATTTCATTTTCCAATGCCTTTGTTATCAGGTTGTGTTTCTTCGTGAAGTTCTGGTCGATGAACTTCCCTTTTGCTCCAGTGTCTCCTAGAGCGGATCCAATGATTTTCGTTCTGTTCTCGGTCTCGAATGAAAAGGGCAATTGGAGTGATTTATTTTCAATTCGAGCCAAGACTACAGAATAAATATCTAGAGAAGGAGTTGCATACGTTGGTCTCATGCATCTCCTTATTGAAAACCCTCTTGGTCTCCCATTTCGTACACTTCTTCGCGTTCTTCTTCGGTGAGGTCCTGCATGAGGGACCTGATGTGCGCATGGAGCGCTCTTCCCTTGAGGGGGTTCTTCTTTGGCGGAGGGTTCCTCCTGTCCTTGCCCTTCTCGGGGCAGTTTCTTGAGACATGCCCGGGCTTCTTGCATTGGAAGCAGAGCCCCTTTCTCATGAGCTCGCTTCGTTCTTCCTGGGTCATGGCGTTGATGTCGATCTTGTCAACGTCCATGGTGTTTGGGTCTCGGTGGTTCATTCGGGTGCCAGGGCATGGTAGTGTGGGTGGGGTTTCCTCTGGCTATATTAGCCCACCAAGTCTTTTGTTCATTGGCGCCTGGGTGGTGGTCTTGCCCAAAAGGCGCGCTAAATTCATTCGATGGGTGTCGTACTCGACTGCCTTCCTCTGCCAGGCGGCGAGCATGGTAGGAAGTATGTCGAGTCCCATAATCTTCTCTTGAAGCCAATTGTTCAAGGCGTTCATATAGTAGTCGATCAAGACACTCTCATTCCCGGTAGTGGGAATCTTGGCGGTCTTCACCAGTTCGTTGAACTTGGTGTTCAATTCGGCGGCTGAAGCTTTTCCCTGCTTCAGGTTTTCAGAGTTCAAAGAATGCTTGGTCCTTTGTCTCGTCGGTTTGAAGGCTTCATTAAAAGCCCTTTCGAAATCTAAGGTCGAACCGTAGTTTTTGGTGATAGCTCCGGTTGGTACGCCTGCGGCGTTTTGACCTCTTCGGTGTGGTCTTCTCTCCAAGCCTTCTTCCAGGCTTCTGCTTCTCCTCCTTTGAGAAGTCCAAGGGTAAATACGATCTTCTTGGCGTCGGTGTTGTACAGGTCGCCGTTTAGTTCGAAATAGTCGCCCAAGTCTTGGACGAAGGTTTTGACCTTGGAGCGGTCTCCGGAGAAGGGTGTAGGAATGATTCCTATTCCTTTTCCATTGGAGGAGGTGGGAGCGGTGGGGGCAGTGTCAGAAGTTCCTTCTGGAATTTCGGGTTCGTTCGTTGGGTAAAAGATGGGTTGAAATCTGAGTAGGGTATCTAGCAAAGATTCAAAGTCAGGTCGTAATAGCCGGGTTCTTGGACGGTAGATCCAAAGAAAGTCGATCTGGTTAGAGGAGATTCGTCTCCTTCAGGTGGTGTTTCAAAGTTGTCGGATGCGCCTGCATCAGAGGTTTGGTCGGTGTTCGGGTCAGAGAATTCTTCATCACTAAAGCTAGCAGTGAATCGTCCTCTTCTTCGAGCCGTAATGTCGGCGGATAACGCTTGCTAGGCAGAAGCATTGAATGAGGTAGTAGCTTGTTCTTTTGTTACGACGTTGACGACAGAACCTAATCTGATAAGATAAGGTCTGGCATAGTAGTCGTAGAGGTCGTTCAATGAAGTCCGCTAAGGTATTGTCTTCGACAGAAGAATGCCTTAGTGGTTCAAGTTCGCTCTGGTTGTTACAAGAGTGTATATTCTCAAGAACAAGCTAAAGTACATGGTAGTCTTGCTAGGTTTATATACTATTTGGGTGTGATAATAATGTATACGAAACAGAATGAAACAAGGGGAATTGGAAAGGAGTGATCATCATCGGGGCAATGCAGGGGATGATGATCAAAAGGGAAAGATTGTCCGCATATGCGTAAGAAAGTGAATGATCATCTTTGCGAGCAAAGATGATCAAAAGGAAACTATAAATAATAAATTGTCTGATAAATGATAACGAGAAAGGAAATGGGGTGTGGATAAGATAAGAGAAAAGAGAATCGTAACAGTGAGGATATGCAAAGAGAAAATGGAAGGTCAGGGTTGACCTGGAGGAATGAAAGGGAGAAGGAGATCCATCATCTTCAGCCAGGCTGTTGCAAAACCCATCACGTCCTCATCCCTCCAGCTTTAGATACGTCAGCTTCTTCAAAGGCAGAAGTGGTGCCAGTGCATCCATGCTTAGTAGCTCCATGTCCGGCAGTGCACCTCCTGTGCCTCCAGCATCCACTTGTACCTGCTGATGCACTAGTTCTACCCAGCGGAGTGTCTCTCCCCACCGCTCCACGACCTCTTCCAAGAACTCTTTCTTGTTAGATGGTGGCTGGGACGGACACATGGCCCCAAGGGATTCCAGAGCGGTAGTCGAGATTTTCGGCAGGAATGACCTGGTGAAAGGTAGAGGCACAGTGACTGTCAGGCTCTTCAAATCCTTCAGCCCGATGTCCTTCTCCAAAGTCAGGACAATGGTTGATTCTGTGAAGTCCAGTGTAAGGCTGACCAATGAAGGCAGGGCACCAATACACTCTAGTACATCTATATCCAATGCTTCGCCCATCCCTACAAGCTCCAGCACCCTCAGATGCTCAAACTTTGCTACCATCGAGACCGTATCGAGGCTTAGGCCTCTCCCTATGAGGATGATCTTCTCCATTTCTGCGCCGTCGCAGAAGAGGGTGTGCAGCATTGTGCCACAGAGTTTGTCCTCTACATTTGAAATGCCATTGAACTCGCAAAATTGTCTTTGCGACCAGCAGCATCATGATTTTACAACTTAAAGTAGGCGGCTTCTTGGTTGGGGTTATCATACCTTATGGTAACTTCGTCGGGTCTGGTCTGAAGACTAATTTGGGTTTCTCGACCTGAACCTTGTGAATTCTCAATACTTGAAATAATGACATGATCCTCCTAGTTGAAGCCCGCCTCTCTCGATCCCGTCCTCATTCCTCATCACACTTATATTCAACACCACAACCCCTGCATCTTATCTTCAAGCTTTTGCCTGAGGCCTCGTCGATCAGCATCTGCATTGACATAACATCAGCTCCTAGACATATAAACAAATGGGAAAAGGAAGCTCAAGGCAATGCCGGGTGTAAAGATCCCCCATGGCGTGGTCACAGGGAGGTACCAATCGCGTGGACCTGGTGAAGCCATGGTGAGATGAGGGCAAGGTGTACATTGCTTCGCAAATTTCAATGTGGCATTTTGTCAATTGTTGATGCTATTGACACGGCCATATGATCGTGATGTTCAGTCCAGGAGGATACAGTTCGATTCCAATGCACTAAATGATTAGCTTAACAGGATGACCAGAAGTTGAAGCATGGCCGATACTTCAAAGAGAGAGGCGAGCAGTTGTTGTCCTACATATGGAAGAGGCACAGGGACGTATGTAGTCAGCTTGAGGCTAAATTGAATGGGCGACAATATGGAAAGTGACACCAGGACTTTCAACTCGGAGGATTCAAGCAACTCTCCAGCATTGGAAGGAATTGATTTCAGGGGGACGACAGAGTGCCTGCAGAATCAGAGTAAGCACCCAGGAACCAGGCGAAAAGATGAGTATGCTTACTCCGTGGTAGATTCGTATTGAGCATGGAGCTACGAATGCAACAACGCGTGATGGGAATAATCCCATCATCCCATTCCTTTGAACGCGACTGAGTTCCTGATAGTTTGTGTCAGACAGAGGCATTGACAATTATCCAGTTCTTGTTATCATCGTGGTGGGGGTAGAGGGTGATTTGTTGTTCTGCAGGAGAAGGGTTAAAAATAGGGCTCGTTTGCTTCCACCTGGACAGTTGTGTGGATGTGAGTGCAGGTAACCTCCTTGAGTGTTGACATGACGAATTGATATAGTTGACCCCACAGCAACATCTACACCCAAGTTAGAGGAGTGAAAGGAATAGGGAACAAATTGAATTGCACAAACCAGCAAATGTATCCTCCATTCTGCGTCCACCAAGGGTATGCTGGAATTCTGAGCTCATGAACCCATCTCCTTCACCCGAGTTCTTGAGCAACAAGAAATGAAGCTGGAACATGAAAATGTAAAATACAATAGGCACCATGATCAGACACAGCACTCTCGCCATGAAATGCCACATGAATAATCGTGGAGAGACCCAAAGGTCGCCCGGCAAGTTCCACAGCTGGTAAATTGTGCTAACACACACAGTAGCAATCGTGAACAGGCCGACCCATTTACAGCTCATGACCGCACCGAGGCTGAGGCCGGAAAGCAGCAGCCAGGTCCACCAGGACTGGGTAAATGGCTCGTGTTTGTCCTCATTGCAGAAGCCACACCAGAGGAAGACAGTGAAAGCAGTGAAGAAGATAAGTCGAGAGTCAAGAAGGATGTGCCTAGATTGGGCAACCATGCTGTTTTCAAAGGTGATGAACATGGAGGCGAGGAGGGCAGTGGTGACACGGCAGTCGAGGGCTTGGAGGGTGAGGTAGGCTTGATGTGTTCAAGTTCGAGTTTGCAGCTGGATTGAGGACTGCAGTGAGAAGAGACCAGGATGAGCTACTGGACGTGCTCGAGTTTTTCATGCGGAGTCAACGGCTGGGGGGAGAAGGACCGAAGTTAGAATGGGCCCGTGCTAATATAGGGAAAGTGGTTGGTAAGTATCTAAGGGAAAATATGATAGATGAATAAACATACGAAATTCAAGCAGGCCTTCTGCATGCCAATGTACAACTTGAGCAGC
The DNA here is from genome assembly GCA_015501075.1 of Gymnopilus junonius. NCBI lineage: Eukaryota > Fungi > Basidiomycota > Agaricomycetes > Agaricales > Galerinaceae > Gymnopilus > Gymnopilus junonius. The sequence continues at coordinate 1,159 of JADNYJ010000132.1, read as the reverse complement.
AAGGAGCGATGGAGAACAATAACATCTCCATACGTCTCGGGATCAAAGAACAGAACATCCTAGTACAAAGATTTCTCGACGTGCAGGACCTTGTTGGGTTTAAGGGCCATGGCCTGTCCTGGCCTCCAACCCATCCGCCTCTCTTTTCCAGCTTGGCTCTCAATTCCGACTGTACCCTCCAATCAAACAAAACTTTGGTGAAGCACTTATTGTCAATGCCCCGAAAGGCTCAGAAGAAGTCTGTTGAAACAAATGAGTAAATATATGACAACCTCTCTTACAACAAGGACAGCGAGAACCATAGTATACCTGGCAGATAGCAAGAAATTTTATTAGTACTGTAGACAATACAAAATCTGATTGAGACTAAAGATTCAAATCCATGGAGATTGCTCGAGACTGCAGCTGTCGAATGAGGTACTCATTCGAGTGGAAAGAGTTGTTGTCAATCAAATTCCGAGCTTGGCGCCAACCACGTATTTTGTCACGCCACTGCTTGCAGGTTAAGGGTTGGGCATTGTCACTGAAAATGTTGTCTAGCCACTTCTGAAAGAAGGCCTCATCGTGTTCCGTCCATTTGAGCCAATTATACCCACTGTCTTCCCAAGTCAGTGTCGGAGGGAACCAAGAGACTGTTGCAGTCTGTAGGCCATGTCCTATCAGATGAGTTAATAAAGGAATAAAAAGGATATCAAGCAATTAAGTACTGTATATATCTGATAAGTACGCAAAGTTTTGCCATATCGCTCTCTGATAGATCATCATCCCATAACTCTTGCCGATGCTTTCAGAAGGTGCAACATATCCATGGTGGGTGCACGATGACTTCAACAGATGGCCCTGCCAAGACATTGTGAATGCTGAGATATTCTCGTGCAACTCGCCCAAGGATGCCTCCTCGTAAAACCGCAGCTCAGCCTTCAGGACGTGCTAAGATAGCCTGAGCTTCAGTCATAGCATCTTGAAGATCTGCAGGAGAGAACTTGTAGCCTGCTGGTCAAAGAGATGTCAGAGTAAAGGCCTTTTGAATAGACATGGTATTGGGCTTGAGGGGTAAGAAATGAGCATGCGACATGGAACCCACAATTCAAGAAGATGATGTGCAATGGTCAGAATCATGTGAGATGCGGGATTTGACACAAAATGTCTACAAATACAG